>JAPDOI010000221.1:0-435000 GCA_029168955.1 Aplectana chamaeleonis | reverse complement strand
ACGAGTGTATAAAAGTCTTTTGTCCTTGTTGATCTCATCAGATCCTCTCCATTGAAAATTTACTAGGTCATAATGCCCTCTGTGGTCGGCTTTTCCGCGATGTAGCCCGCTAGTGGCCATTTCGATGTCGATTAATCGTAGAACCTCATAAGGATCGTAATGCCTACAAATGTGAGCGTTTGATGTCCAGCGAAAGCTGGCAAGCGCGCATGTCCATATGTTGCGCTATGGCCGTCGTCGGCCGGTCTAATTAAGAAAGAGGGGCGGGAAGATCATTAATATAAAAGAATGTCGCCACGGAGCATGAAACGAGCCGGAAACATGCAATGCGACTGATGGCTTGTCGTCGCGATGAGATATGATGACTCTCTCGTCGGCCATTGGAAGAAGGGTGACCGGGGTCCGAAAATTTGAGATTCTCTGAAAGACTGGCGTCCATGTATAGACATGAAATTTTCTAGCGTTTCCTACCTGGACTACTACGGTATTTGAACAATGGTGTCGTCAGGTTGAATATTTGTTGTGAAGTTCGCAGGTGATGATGCCCGTTGGAGCAGCAGGCGGCTCTTTTAACACTTCCGACCTTTCTGAAAACATACTACTGTAGCCATTGTTCTCCCCTTGTTGTTATTCGGGCTCCTTCCTGAAAACTGGAAGAGCGTCAATTTTGAGAAGTTGGGGCAGTTTTACTTGTTCTATTCGGGTACTAGTGGGAATAAGAAAGATCACTCTAATTCTTCTCAAACAATGAAATGACTTTATAGGGGGAGGTAAGGTTTGCAGTTTTGTTTTTCGTGTCCATGAATATGTACATATGTAGTATAATTGGGGAAATTGAAACTTTTTCGAAAGATCGGAATCGGCTCGAATATGTCTAAAATCAAACTTTCTTCGGATCGATTCCTCGACTTATGCGAAAATCACGTTTTTCGAATGATCGAATTTTTCGACTGACAAGGAAAGTATGCAAAGCGTAGGTCGGATCTGCCAAAACGACCAGTATCATTAGTATCTCATGTGGCTCAATAGTAGTACTGCGCAGTGTCGCGCCCCGAGCTGCAGGTTCCAAGAAGTTACAAGCCTAAAAAGTCGTTTTTTTGTGCTCTTTTAACCCTCTAAAAAAGGGCATTAGTCTTTCGAAAATTCGGACCCGGACCTCAAAAAATGTGTTCAGCGTCCAAAACTACCCACCTGAGCAGCAGTTGGGTGAAGGCGCATTTTCCATAGTTTGTCCAGACTGACAGCGTTTTGGATTTGTACGGAGTTTCGGTTGGACTTTTATTTCTATCAATTGAGGGCTCTGGAAGCGTTCGAAAAATGTTCCAGATTTGATTTTAAAGTCTCCCAGGGGGGTTTTCTGGGGGCGCTTATCATGAATCTATGGTTTACTAGTCGATTTTTCTATGTTTTCGGCTAATTTCGTTTGTAGCCTCCCAACCGGGGAAAATTTCGAGGGAAAAATTCCACTAAAAAGAAATTTCCGGTTTCGTTCGAAAGATATGTCTCAGAATCATTTGCTGAGTGTTATTTGGAGGGCTAAACACGAATCTGGAGTCCGTTTATCGATTTTTTGCAGATGACGGTAGATTACGGTGGGTACACGGAAGTTTGGTCAACATCTCAGATTCTATTAAAATTTGTATACGGCGGTTATTCGGGGTGGAGAATACGAATTTGATGTCCGTTTGTCGATTTTCAAAATACTAAGGTGGGTTTTGACCCCTAAATGACATGTTACCTATCGTAACCTACGGTAAACCTCGAAATTTCGACAAATTGACTCCAGATTCGTGTTCACCACCCTAGATTACTACTACACACAAATTTGGAGGTAAATCCGAGAAAATTTTTTGAAACTCTAAAATAAATGCCTGCCTGATGCCTTTTCGCGAGGCTTAGAAAATTTTCATAACTTTTTTGGACCTGCGGCTCGGGGCGGGATACTACGAATTCTTACTGTTGAGCCACAAGAGATACTAACGATACTAGTCGTTTTTGCAGATCCGACATGCGCTTTGCATACTTCCCTTGTGAGTCAAAATCACACTTTTTCTATCGTTTTATTTTTCGAATGAAAAATACACATCGTCAATCGGCTCAAAAAACCGTGGAGTTCACCATTCAGCGATTTGAGCGATACACGTAAATGTGACTGTTCAAAGGCAGTGGTCGCGATGGAAAACGTCATAAAAAAAAACTACGAAAAGCAGCTTCGATCGAAAACAGCTGAAAAACTATGAAGGAAGCGCGGTGAAAAACGGGTTAGAATTGGAGTTTTTAGGGCCCAAAGATGCCAGTTCGTGCACACGTGCACAGAGCTGCCCAAAAAGATCGTGGCCTCATGCCGAGCAGTAAAAAATCATCGACATTCAGAGGAAGAAATAATTGCAAATTTACCGAATAAAAACAGTTGAACAATGAAAGCAAGCACTTCAGTCAATGTTTTTGACTAGATGATTAATGTTCATTGATTGAAATTCAATTTCAAGCCAGCCGATGTTCTTGATATAAGAGGTCATCGATGCCGATGATGTGGAGTGAGATCGTCCACCATCAGAGGACAAGAAAGTTCAGGCTTCAAATTCGGCCCGAAACAGCGGCTTTTTCGCAATTTTTTCTTATAGGTCCTACTGCTATAAACCCAGAAAAGGGTTTAGAAAGGAAAAGAAGGCAAGCATATTTGATCGCGACCATTGCCTTTAAAGGCATCGACCGCGCTGAAAACCACTTTACGTGTTTTCCGGCTCAATTTTATGAATGAGCCCGGTGGACCACGTCGTTGAAGTTTCGCGCTTCGAAAACATAAGGTTCGGAAGTTGGAGCGGTTAAAAATGACGATCCGCCACCAGTTTTCACCGACCATCTGGCATAAGGAACAGAAGCGCCATTACAGGCGCAGATGATTCAGCATTTGAAATTTTCGATTCGGGAAATTCTATCAGCCAAACTTGCCCAATGGATGCTGCGTTTTTTAAAATAAATTCCAGTGAACGAAGAGCAAGAGAAATTCACCTCCTCAATAAGTTTCAAGCAAAAAACACGTCTGATGTTTGTAAAAAAAAACTTCTGGCGTATTGCACGAGACACACCGGAATTGACAGAGGGATGGGAAGCGAATGATTCGAGACATTTAAAACGAGTTTTTTTGCGAAATTAGATGGTTTTAGGGACCCTTTCCACTTTTATTCTGTATGCCAGAGAACTGCCTGCGCAAAAACATGAAAAAATGTGATACGGATTTTTTGCGCTTACGATGCCTTTGAGCGAAAATCACATTTTTCGAATGATCAACTTTTTCGACTGAGTCAAAAATCCCTTTTTTCGATTGTTTTATTTTTCGAATGAAAAGTACACATTTTCAGTCGGCTTGAAAAACTGTGGAGTCCACCATTAAAGGCAGTGTTCACGATAAAAACCATGTCTGATTTTCTGATGGAGATCGGCAACTGCGTTGCCTAGCGCAACCCTAACATTGAAAAAAGTAAGAAAAATGAGCTCGGAACGGTCCCCTACGGTCCCAAAGTTGGACACCCGCCAGCTCGTCACACCCCGGATGCACTTTCCACGTTCACCGACGTGAGCAAATGAATGCTCGAGATTGTGAGATGAGCGATGTTTTTCGATCAAAAGACCTGTTGTTCCCTTCATTCTCAGCCTCTCTCTTTATACAAGTCAGCTCGCATTCATCAGTTGCAAAAGACGGAAGTTACACGCCTCGGACAACTCGTCCACAATGCTTCCCTAGCTCAATTTTTGAGGGACCCTAACTCTGTTCCTCTAAGGTCGTGTACGATTCCAAAAACATCATTGGAATCAGCATGGGACCTTCTTCAAGGTAGGCAAAAAAGCAGAAACATATCGTGAACACTGCCTTTAAGCGATTTGAACGGCACGAGAACGTGACGGCTTAAAAAAGTCTTTCGCTTCCAGAAAAGCTCCCTAAGTAGGGACTGATCCTAGCGCAAAGTGGAGTTTCGAAAAATTATGGGGGGAGGAGGACGAAAATAAACATTTTGAAGATAGTTAAATTTCCTTATTGCACCTGGGTAGATCAGAAATGAGAGAAGCATAATTTTTCTGAGTTCTAGAAATTCAAACACGGATAAAAGGTCCATTTACGGTTTTTTTTTCGGAAGACTTCCGTAGTTAACTGTATACAAAAGAAACTTTTCCTACTTCAGTTTACACTAACCTTCTGAAAACTGTAAATGGACCCTGTATTCGCGTTCAGCGCCCCAAATATGTAACCCCCTGAACAATGTTTGGGCTAGAACGTTCTAATTTCTGAAATCTAAAAATTGCCTTTTCTGCTGTTTTTGACCTACCCATGTGCATTGAGAAAATATTCCAAGCTTTGAGTTTTTCTATTTACCTTCCCTGAAACATTCAACAGACAATTTTCAAAAACTTCAGTTTGTGCTGGGATCAGTCCCTAGTAAGTTACTTTTGCGAATACCTATGAAATCAATGAAATCAGAAAGCAGAAAAGAATAACCGAATCAGAATAATTTGATATTTTTTCACATGGAAATTGTTTGCAATTAAGGATTGATTGAAAATGAAAAAAGTCGATGATTTTGAGAGCTGGCGCCAGGGCCTAACGGATAAAGGCATCGTACGCGCAGAAATCCGTGAATTATTTTTTCATGTTTTTGGGTACCTTGTTCTCTCTGATGGACGAAAATGTCGAAAAGGCCCGTGAAAAACCTTCATTTGTAAATAAAAGTCAATAGGAACACTTTGTAATTATGAATTAGAATTTCGCGCCAAAATCGTTTTTGAAGTTTTTCTGCGTTTGGAGGCCTCGTCACTGTCATTTTTAAAAGTTTTTCTGCATGCGGGTTTTGTGCTTTGTGCCCTAACTGCTTTTCATGATGTGTGACGGTCGCATTAACATTCCATGAAAAAGTGCTAGATGACTGGTGAGAATTGTTGGCGTATCCTCATCTTCAACCCCTTCCGACCTTATTATCCTACGTTTTCGACGCGCCGAAGCTTACCAGTGAGGTGTACCGGGCTCATTCATCAAATTGAGCCTGAAAAAAAGAATATTGATTTTTAGCGTGAACGATGTCTTTAATGTCCAGCGGAGCAACGGGATGGGGGAGGCGTAGATCTTGAAAAAAAGTTTTTTTTGGGGGGGGGGGTACTGCATGGTTTTACTCCACCGAGACTTCCGTATACAAATATCAGTCTATGAAGTGTGCGTAACCAAGTGTATGATTGCATCGCTCATGGTCAATCTCCTGGCAGCCGGCCCTATTGCTACCGTAATCCCATCAGATTTCATGCTGAGAGTGAGAGTTAGCTTCAGTATTTGTCGTGATGCTGCTGATGGTAGTGTGATGTGGCTAGGTGGCCTGGCGTCTATTTCCGCGTGTTAATCCATTAACCCAACGAGAAATCTTTCGACTTCCCCTTTCCCTTTTTCCATCACACTCGATCACTGTCAAAAATTATGCGTGAAATTTCGATTGGGAGCGAATTAGTGTGCAATAGTGTTGGCTGCACACCCTCCACTTCACTCGACTTGACTTTTTAATTTTCGTTAACCCGAAATTTAGCTCCGACGCAGATTCATTAGTCTATTAGGCTTTCTCACTCTACACGAAGCCTTCCGAGTGTATAGCGGGGGATCTAAATGGCCGGATGGTAATTGTCTTTGAGTGTACTATACCGTAATCGTCTCGGAGTACTCTCGACTCGACCTTTAATTGCGTGCGCGTCGCTTCTCTCTCTATCCGTGTGGGTGAATCTATGAAGGCAGCGAGCTGGCTGGCTGGCGCAGATGGCACGATTCGCACACACGCATGGGCCAAGCTAGCCAGCCATGCAGAATGCGCGACGAGCTCGAATCACACGCGAACAGGTGAATGTGTGGTGGACGAGACTGAAATGGGGACCAACATTGGTAGTATATTGATCAGATACTCATATACCATGATTTTGAGATGAGACAGTACAGCGCCAAGATGAACAGATGTTCTTCTGCTCTGAATCCCACCTGTGGTGTTGCAGTTGTTGAGGCGACGCTGCCAATATCGAGGGATTACTTCAGTTCACTACTGAATCGTATACAGTTGACCGCAATGTTAAAGGGACATGGTGCGGTTGCGGACTCGCACTAAAACTACGGTAGAATCTGGCACTTTGCTAGATTTCGTCATCGATCGGCGCCACAGCTGATATTCTCGTGAGCAGAGAGACGACGGTTGGCGCCGATCGATGACGAAATCTGGCAATGTGCCAGATTCTACCGTAATTGAGTGCGAGTCCGCAACCGCACTATGTCCTTTTAACATTGCGGTCAACTGTAGCGCCATCAGTACCTGAGCTCCCTCATGTTCAGAGAGCACATTACGATGTCTGTGAGGAACCGCCGACTGAGTCTGAAGTTTTGGAATGTGTCCGGAAAACGAAGAATGGAAAAGCAGGTGGAGATGATAACACCACTGCTGGAATGCTGAAAGCTCTTCCTCCGTCTGGGATTCGTGAAATGACCAACACCATCCGTGCTATATGGATGAGCGAAAGGATACCCGATGCGTGGAGACATGCGATCATCGTACCTCTTCACAAGAAGCTATCCGCCACAGATCCTAAGAACTACAGAGGAATCTCTCTACTTCGTGTCATATGCAAGTCCTTAGAGCTCATTTTCAAGACATCTCCAAAGAAGCTCTTGTACGCATCTTACATATTTTCAAAGGCTTGTCGACTTGTGATAAAAGCGTGCTGGTGCATGCATATAAAGTTTATGTTCTGCCTGTAATAGAATCAGGTACTTCAGTATTCTGTTCATGCAAAAAGAAAGATATTCGACTTTTAGAAAAAGTACAAGATAATTTTACTCGTAAAGTTTTCTCAAGACGTAATGGATGCTCATACACTAGAGTACCTGGTCCTATTAGGCGGAATCAAGGACTATCGTTGCATTCGCTGGAGTCCAGACGCAAGCGAATGGCTTTTATAGGCAGTGTCCACGATAAAAACCATGTCTGATTTTGTGGTGGAGATCGGCAGGTGCGGTGCCTAGCGCAACCCTAACGTTGAAAAAATCAAGAAGAATGAGCTCGGAACGGTCCCCTACGGCCCCAAAGTTGGACACCCGTCAGCTCGTCACCCCCAGATGCACTTTCCACGCCCACCGACGTGAACAAATGAATGGTCGAGATTGTGAGCTGAGCGATGGTTTCCTATTGATAGCCCCGTTCTTCCCTTCATTCTCAACTTCTCTCTTTACTCAGGTCAGCTCGCATACATCGGTTGCAGAAGACGGAAGTTACAAGCTTCGGACAACTCGTCCACCATGCTTCCTTAGCTCAGTTTTTGAGGGACCATAACTCCGTTACCAGAAGGTTTTGTACGATTCCAGAGACATCATTGGAATCGGAATGGGACCGTCTTCAAGACAGGCTAAAAAACAGAAAAGGTTTTCAATAGTGAACACTACCTATAAAAATAAGTTGTCTGTCACGGTACACCAAGAAGTACAGGAAAATTTCTCTACTTCGCGTTATGTACAAAGTTTTTAAACAAATCATTCCTGAGCGACTTATCAAGTATTGTGAAGAAACGACCGGGGATTAGCAAGACGGCTTTTGCCCTACACGACCAGCCATCCACCAAGTGTTCGTCGCAGAAGGAGTAACTGAGTCGGTGCAGTGGCATTCGATACGAGTACAGCTGGCTTTTTTGAACTTTCAAGCCGCATTCGACTCTCCTCATCAGGATCGATTGCTCAATGCTCTGCGAGCCGATGGAGTCCCGAAAAAGTATGTACGACTAATCGAGGTAAATGAACAAAGGAACGACAGCAACACTCTGTACACCTGTCGGGTTAATGTCAGCTTTTGAGGTGAAAACAGGAGTAAGGCAAGGAGCTGTTTCTGGACATTTCCTGTTAAACTTCGCGATGATGACATCATGCGTAGAGTTGCAGATCAGTTTTCTGCAGATGTGACATTTACACCATAAGGACGCTCCCTTGTCGACCTGGAGTACGACGAAGCCATTGTGCTATTCGATGAAAACAACACAAACTGCAAAGGATTGTGAACCTTGTTTCGAAGTATGCCGCAGCCTATGGACTTCGTCTTCGTCCCGACAAATGCAAGCAGATGTGAGTCTTTCAGAGGTCTTCAATGGGAGTTTGCGTGGACGGACAACGTATCGAACTGGTGGATGATTTTTGTTATTTGGGCTGTTTGCTGAAGAACGATGATAGTTATGCAGCGGATATTCGACAACGATGTGGGAAAGCTACATCTGCATTCAATTCTCAAACCAAGTGTTTGTGGTCTACCACCACCGCGAAGGAAGTCAATTTGCGCGTGTACTTATTCGCTATTCGCCCTACCATGGTGCACGGGTAATAGGCTTGGTCAGCACCGAAGTCGCAAATGGATGGGTTGAATTGCACGGAGAGGAAACTGTTAGACTTTTGCTCGAAAATGTCTGGCCAATGATGGGCCATGGAGAAGATCTGTACAACGGAATCGACGCTTTACTGCAGCGCTCGACACGAGAGGGGTGCCATCCTCTTCCAACGCCAGCTCAAGCGGTAACGGAAGATCGGCCTCGGCTGTTCCGGAATGTTTTAAACGAACGCCAGATGGCCTTGTTCAACACGCCCTTAAAACGCTTCCAAGTCTTGCCGGGAAACTACTTCCTAGACGAAGGTAAAAGTTCGGACTGATCAGGTGAAGAGGATTCAAAATTATCAAGATTCGAAAAGCGATTCAGATGCGATGTTTAGCTTTGCAAAAATAGGGGAAAGCGACAGATGGATGTGTCGTCAGTGTCTATCAAGTAGGAAGCCGCGCTCAGCGATCGGGCGCGAAATCATTCAATCAATAGCCATTCTCTCTTCGTTTTCCCGCGCGCAACTTTCCCGGCCGAGCAGCGTTGCGGCTTCCCCGTCCCATCCAGTGTTTGGCGATAGTGTATTCAAAGCGTGCTTGAAGTTGAATGGGGCCGGAAATTTCTAAAATGTGCTTCATTCTAAATACATAATCAGCTGTTGAATACAGCACAAGATAATATTCATTAAGACTAGAAAGTACCCACCACCATAAATTTTAGGTGCTTCAACATGTTCACTGCAGATTGCATGTTTTGACAGGTTTGGAAAAGAGGTTTTCGTTTTGAAAAATGGTGACAGCATGTCAACACATGTCGCGAACGAGTGAAAATACCTGAACTTAAATTTTCGTTGTGGATGATTCCTAGCCAATGGCTCCATGACATTGCTCACCCGCGTACGTACGCGTCGCGGTCCGGTGAGTGTCGCGCGAGCGGCGAACGCTGAAAACACACAACCGTTTAGAAGAGTCTTCAGCGCTCCATACAAATGAATGGCTATTTATTATGACAAGAAATTAATGCAGGAAAGCCAATAACGCACCAGGACATGCCAATTTATCTGATTTCACCTAAAAGTGGGGATGTCGCGTCTCCGCACATCGCGTCGCGCGCGGGGCTCACCGACCTCGACGCAGCACGCATGGGTGAGCAATATACTCAGTATCCGAATCACTCCTTTTCGGATATCCGACCGGATATCCGAGGTTCGGATAATCCCATATCCGAAAATTCGGAAAAACGCATTATCTGAATCGAAACAATATCCGGGAAATTTAAAATCGGCATTATCCGAATCGATCCGTTATCCGAAGAATCTGGTACAACTCTTCTCACCATACAAGAGAAAGGATGTAGATTTACTGGAAAAAGTGCAGAACAACTTCACCCGTAAAACTGTTCTACGATGTTTCGGTACAATACGGCTCGTAGGATTTGGTCAGAAATCGAGCGAGGTCGGGTTTTCGCGTCTTTTTCGTCTTATTTGTATAACTCGCTTCAATGTCAATTTCGAGCGAAACTAGGGACATATTCATGATAGAGGTGTTGAGGGCCATCCAATGGTCTAGCTATTGTAAGGATTCCGTTGACAACCATGGAAATTTCGCAATCAATCAGCTCTCTAGATACGGTAGACACAGGAAAACGCAAGCGGAGACGGTAGCGCACCATCCATCACGGTACCGTAATCACAAACCTGGGTGATTGCGAAACTTCTGTACTTCTCGACGTAATCACTACAAAGGCTAAACCATTGGGTAGCCCTCAACGCCGGGGTCATGAATATCTCCCTAGTTTCGCTCAAAGTTGACTTTGAAGCGAGTTATACAGAAAAGACGAAAAAGACGCGAAAATCCGACCTTGCTCGCTTTCTGACCAAATCCTACGAGCGGTATTGTATATCGTATGAATCTTTGACAGGCGGACCTGAAAGGAGGCTAATGCTTCCCCTGCCTAGTTTGCTGAGCAGGCGAAAAAGAAACGATCTCATTATGGCGTTCAAGCTCCTTACCGGCAGGGTTTCAGTCAGCTCTTCTAAATTTTTTGCGATGTTTCCGTCCAGGACCAGAGGAAACAAGATCAAAATCAGGGTTCCAGTGGCTAAAGCCCAGGTTAGGTCTAAGTTTTTCGCGGTCAGGGTCCTACCCCTTCTCAAAAAAATTTTCAATGAGGACACGATGCTCTTATCACTAAATTCCTTCAAGTTCATGACCAACAAAATAGCTTACGCCGAGGATTCTAGGGAATAAGCTTGCTCTACTTTATATCATTGTATTTTCCAACACTTTGTCTCGTTTCCAGTGTCTCTTTTCATGCATGTCTCATTTCATTAGGTTGTGTAACGTGATTCCCGGAATATGTACCGTAAAATCACGTGGATCTTTAACAGGTCCACGTCCTTCAATAAATAAAAATAAATAAATAATCTTTGGATAACAAGTGTAGTGAGCAAGGTCCGCCTCCCCCTAGCCAATATGATCTATAATCTTGTGAACAGGGTCAAGCAGGCTGTCGATTGAAGGATCTATGACAACTGTTTTAGCGACCAAACCTTCTAAAAATTTAGAAAATTGAAAATTTTCCCATTCTCATTGAGGCGATTTTTTTCCCGAAAACACTGGAAGTACAGGATCTCCAGAAGACAATTCCAAATTTTTTATCTTTTTAGAACTTGTTGTATTCCTTTGAGGTAACTCTGCGCTCCTCAATGAAGAAATTGTGAGAATATAATCTCTACTTCATTTTGAAATCATCCCCCGAACTGTTCACTTTCGGCTCAACATATGTACGCCCTCCCCCCCCCCCCCCCCCGAATTTCCGAGTCTTTGGGCATTTTTACGTCTCTACCGTTATCACCGCGGGAAAGTAGCCGCCTGACCCTGCTTGAGATTACAATAGACGACGATAAAGATTCTTTGGATAGTCGAATATTCAAATAACTCGATGCCGTCTCGACTCGGCCGAGGAATGTATTGCATATTTTCGGCTGTGTAACCTTTACAACTAACTTCTACAATTATATTTTGTTGCAGAAAAAAATCAGTTCATAGACTGTCATCCAGCTCCTTCCCAAAATGAAAGGCTATAATCTGTGTACATATGAGGACAAATTGGTCAAAGTCGTTATCGTCGGTGGCTAAAAAGAGCCGTTCCGATGCATATTCAATCAAACCGGTGTCGTTCCAGAGGTCGTCGCCTCCGAGAGTCGTCTACACACTCCCGACTTCATGACTCAGCACTGACCGTCACCACTGTCATCAACGGTAGCAGCAGCAACAGCAGCCGCGGTGAGCCTTGATGTCTTTGTCCCAGTCGGATAACGGTACATGATCGATGAGCGCTCGCGCTCACGCATGTTCGAGATATTGCGCAACTGACCGCGCTTTACCGTATGCGCGGCTATCGTAATTATGTAATTGTTTCATTGGGATCATAGGTGAACTCCGTAGTGACAGCTCAATGGCGGAGTCGACCCATCGAGATTCACGCAGTAGGGATGAGTGGATAACGGGGAAATGATGATATACGGGCTGCTCTTACTAGGACTTACCTAACATTTCCCGAGGGATTCTATGAAACCATGTGTTTATAATTACAGGAGTTTTCCAAAAGTGTGCATTTTCATAGATATATCCTCGTTTTCCGAGTGAAATTCATTTACGTTCATCGCATGCGTCTGCGCGCGTACGCTGCGTCTCCTTCTCTCCACACTTTCTCGCTGTCTCTACCCTCGCTCCACACAAGCGTGCGAGGGAACAGAGTAAAACTGGCTCGGAACCAGCGGATTAATGTATCGGTGGGTATGAGGAAGCTCGGTCAAAGTCTCAGATTTGACCAAAAATATCTCTGTGAGTGTTATTTGAGACGCTGAAGACAAATTAGAGTCCCCTTTTTATATTTAAGAAATATTAAGATAAGTAACGTCAGTTTGAAGGCATTTTGTGCCTTCTAACTTAGGTTACAATAACCCTAAGTCTGGCGACAAATAGACCCAACATTTTGGTTCAGAGCTCTGATTAAAGACACAGTACACCCTCAGATATGAATCTTGAGATTTCCATGTAATTGTGTAGAAGACCCCTCCTGTAAAACACGTGCCAAATGCCAGATCTCATTTCCTCCGAATAAGCGAGATATAAGCGACCACCACAGGCCCGACCCCCTTCGCTCACCACCACAGGCCCGACCCCCAACAAAATTTCGAGCTCGACTAGCGGCTCGATGGATGGATGAATTCCAACCAGTCGTTGTTCTTCAGTCCATTACCGCACTGTCTTCTTATCTTGGCTTTCTCTCAAGCAACTATTGCGATTGAAGAGAAATACTGGCCTGAGACAACTCGTACACCAATTTTCACCCTCAAAATCTAGGCATTTTTGAAGAGCCATAACTCTGTTCAAAGGGGGTCTTGGACGATTCCAGAGATACCACTGTGATCAGCGTATGACTCTCTCCAAGAAAAGCATGAAATCTCAAAATTAATTTTTTGGGTGTCCTGCGCCTTTAACCCCTAGGTGAAGGTTTCAAGCCTGAAAATTTTCTCTGAACACCCCGATAATTCCCTGATCCTTACCTTTGCGTAAAGCAATGAAAATGCCCTTTTTGGAGACCCCGGAGGCATTTAGGAAATTTCAAGCACGGGTCATTTACAGTTTACCGCAATGTAAAAGGACATTGTGCGGTTGCAGCCGCACAATAAAACTACGGTGGAAGAGGCCAGATTTCATCATCGATCGACCGCACAGCTGATTTTCTGGGTGAGTTATGGTTCTTTTCTTGTTTACTTCGGCATTATTTCTGTTTCAGAGTCTTACAATATTGCCAATCTTAGGCGTCGTTTATACTTCCGCCGCCGAGCGGCGCGGCTAAGTGCAATCCTATGATACCGATCGTGCCGCGCCGCGTGATCAATATGACAGGAATGCACTGTGCCGCGGCGCTCGGCGGTGGAAGTATAAACGACCTCTTAGTGTGCGAGAGGAATTTGCCGTTTTTTCGATTTCAAAACAGAATTTCGAAAAACACTCGAAGCCTGAACACACTGCTAATTTACCTCACGCACTAAGAATAGCCCCTATTCGCAATATCTAAGCAGTCAGAAACAAAAATAATGTCGAAACAAGCATGAAAAAAAAAGAAAAAAAAACATGACTCACCCGGGTAATCAGATGTGCGGTCGATCAATAATGAAATCTGGCGTCTTCCACCATAGTTTCAGTGTGTGACCGCAACTGCACCATGTCCTTTTAACATTGCGGTAGACTGTATGTACTGTCACAGACCTACAGAAACGACAACATGGTTTTGCAAATCGTCGCGGGGTGGGTAGAGCAGTTTTCAATTTTGAGGTTTTCTGCTATACCAGTAGCCTAGCTCAGGTAGGGAGGGGGGACTTTAGGACAAAATCATTATAGGATGGAGTAATTATACGCCATCTCGCGCCTCGTCAAAGTTGCCAATAGCAATCTTCCTCCCGAGTCTCTGCGAGAGACATTAGACAGCCAAGATCTGGCCGCGGCGGGGAGGGCTGAGGCTCGGACGAGTTTTACAGGCGCCCTCCAGTAACACATGAATCATTACATCATAAGACTTCAAAAGGGTCCCTTTATGTACTAAATTATTCCTTCATGGTCACCTGACCATCTTTTTTTCTTGAATAAAACAAGCTGCACACGACTTACCTGCTCAGGATAAGTTTCCGACCAGAGGTGTGCATTTACCATTTACCGAATAACCGGATTTCCCGGTATTTGATCCTGAAAGCAGCTCTCTGGGCCCGCATACGAGAAGGAGGAAAAATCATCGAACATGACTACGAGCCGATTTATTTGGTACAAATTTAGGACCCCTAAGGCGCTTGCCCGCCATTGATTTCAAAAACGAGTTCAGGCTAAGAAATTTTGTACGTTTCGGAAGAGAGGTTCATAGAAAATAAAAAACCACATAAGCCGCCTAGGCACGCACATATGTCGACGGGATGAGACTTGAAACCTTGTCACCAAATTTAAAAAGCACCCTGTTATTCCCATAAGTTTATTACTCATTTTCACGGCTTAGTCGACAAGAAGATTTACCAAAGTGTTTCTCTACCCGACAAACCTTGGAACGTTTCCATAGCCCGGTAAAAATTTTCGGCGAGAATTTACCGAAAAAAATTACCGCACAAAAAAAAGTTTCCGACCAAATTTTCAAAAAAAAATCTATTAATCAGAAAAATCAGAACCGAATCTTACGATTACATGTGAAGTGAAAATTAAGTGTTTTAGACGTAACCGGAAGTGATTAAATCCATAGAATCTCTTTTCTGAATATTGGAAAACTTATTCCAAGCCAAGAATAAAACGAGTTGTCTAATTTGACATTATTTTTTTACTATTTTATGTACCGCCTTCAATCTCTTTTCATTTCTATTTTTCATTCAATTTTCACAATTTTCATTCGATCATTTCGGCTATGTATGCATTTTACCAATTTTATCGTATTCATTTTATTTCATATGTATATCTTATCACGCCTTCATCAATTAAATATTTTCAACTATCTTATTGCACTCATATTCTGTACTCTTTCATCTGATTAATACTCAGTCGTTCTTCGGATACCTTCTTCAACCAGATCGACAAGAGAATCAGGCCTCTTATTTTCCCAATGACGAAGCGATTAGCTTGGGTCAGCTAAGCGTAACCACTCTCCCCTCATCTCCGATGCGAAGGCACGTTCCTTCGTCGCGCTGCGACGAGCTGGTCGTAGCGCGACGTCTGCGACAGATAATTAATTGGGGGGAGTCCTTGCTTTCCATTGGCAAACTACAGTGCGTTCGGAAATGATAGGGACACCCCTGAAAACCACAGTCTTCATGTTTAAATTGAGTGCGGCATTCAGTAATGCTCATAAATGAATTCAGCAAGGTAAATAACCTCTGTTCACTTGTTTCTATAACAGTAGCATAATATTGTAACATTTTATTTTAAATTGTCACATTATTCGCCGTTCGGAAATGATAGGGACACTATTAAAAAACAAAAATTATCAAACAAGGAATGAACAAAACATACACATACATGAAATCCAATATGATATCGCACCTCCAGAGTTCGAAATTAATTCGAAAATTCTATTCGGCATAGAAGTGATCAAATTGGGTATCACATTTTTATCCTAATTTCTCCAGGCTTCGAGTACAGCGGCCTTTAGCTCGTATACGGTCCCATACTGCTTGTTATTCGCGTAAATCTGGCGCACAATTATGCCCCAGATATTCTCTATCGGGTTGCAGTCAGGACTACACGCGGGCCATTCCATCAGGCGAATTCGGTTTTGTTGAAGCCACGCTTTTGTGGATCTGGAGCCATGGACCGCAGCGTTATCTTGCTGGAAAATGTAGCATTGACGCCTGTTTCCAGTGAAGAACGGCAGAAGATGCGCACGCAATGTTTCTTGATACTCCTCCGAATCCATCCGACACGAAGTGAAGGCGATTTCCGAAACACCTTCGTTGCAGAATGCTTTCCATAACATCAGCGGACCGCCTCCGAAATTTCTTCGACTAAATACCATCGGATCCTTGCGAAGATCTCTCCAGTAGCATCGAGCACCGTCAGGTTCATCGAGGTTAAACTTCTTTTCGTCGGAGAAAATTACCTGGAACATGTTGCCTTTATCTTTTTAAATTTTATCGGGTTTTTAGGGAATCTCTAACCTTTGACCAGTTTGTTGCCATGTTGTTCCTTGCAAACAGGAGTCGAGCTACTTTGTGGGCTTCTGAGAGTGATGGGGCCTTCTTCGTCACTTGGCGGACGATGTTTTCGTCTGCGTTTACGACGCTCCAAACCGTAGTCTTCGACACATTGAGCGACAACTGAGCCCTCACTTGGTTGAGAGACAGACTACTGTTTGAGCAGAGTCGGCTTATCCTCCGTGCATCCCTGCCGCTGACCTTTCTTGGACGTCCAAGACTCTTCGCCAAGCCGTAGGAGTCTGGATATCGTAAGAACTGGCTGATGCAGTTGGGGGAACGTCCGAGCTGGGAGGCAATTCGACGTTGGCTCAGCCCGCCAGCGTTCAGGGCACGTATTTGGGCTTGTCCGGAAACAGTAAGCGATGTACCACGGCCCATGATTGGAATAAAGATGTAGGGTGTCCTCGTGTTGCGTTCATGTAGTGAACTTGTGACGGGAAATTTTGTCCGAAGTGAAAAATTCCATTTTCTGCAGGGTGTCCCTATCATTTCCGAAGGGTGAAATTTTCTATATGTAAAGGCAAAATCTTATGAAATTAGGCACCGTTTCAAGGAAGTTGCGAACAGAGGTTTTTTATCACGCTGAATTCATTGATGAACAGTATTCATCAACATTCCCAGAAATTTTTTGAAAATCTCATTTTCTAGAGGTGCCCCTATCATTTCCGAACGCACTGTATGAGAAGGTGCGAACCATCGTTAACGAGGTATGCTATAATCGATTTGTCCTAAAGTCCACCACCCGCTCCCTGGTAGAGCTGGAACGACGAAAGATTAGAAAAACGCACCGGAATACCCAAAATTCTGTACTCTCACTGCGCTCCCGTACTCTCAGAGGAACTGTTTGTTGTGACAATGAAATCTTTTGTAGAGCTGTCTTTTGAAATTCCCTACTCTTTGTTGCTACATTCTATTCTTTGGACCCTTTCTATGTAATACTGTTTCGCATACAGAATTCTTCCAATTTCGATTGACCCTTCTTTTCACTAGTCACAATCACCGAGAGAGAAGACGTTAACACAACAGGGGCCGAATTCATCATTGCATTTCATCGCCGGTAGGCTGGGTATGGTTAGCCTCATAGCCTGTGTCCTCATTGGCAACAAGCGTGTTTCCACGCGCGAGCCTACACTTGCCAAGCCTACCAGCGATAAAATCCTTTGATGACTCCAGACCATAAAATAATCTCGCTAAGGTGAAGCGTTTTAGCACGTTTTTTGTTGGTTCTTCTTAGTTTTGGTAACACTTGGTGGCCACCGCAAAGTCGGGAACTCCGGAACGAAAATGAGAGACTTGATTGTACCCTAGAGAAATCCAACTCGTTAATTATTTGAATGCCCGAATTAAAGACAGTTACGCAATAAAAAACTGTAATCTATTTCTTTATGTTTTTCAGTGGAAAAGTTCACGGAGTATAGGATAATAGAGAGAAGTCCCTATGAAAATCGGAGGAAGAAAAAAGTGGATAAAAAGCCTCCTAAATATTTATTTACGCCTGCTGGTGTGTTTTGCGCACTGCAGACAAACCGTCATACTAAACGTCGCAAATGGTTCAGAGCTTTAAAATTGTCAGGTGAGTGGGTTCGTTTTCTGCTTCGTAAACCAAAAAACGTTTTAAAATAAAATGGTTAAATGCCCATGTTTGGATACTAGAATTTTCGGAGTTACAGAATAATCAAAAATTCGGCAACTGTTCCGTTGGTGAAACGAATGATGGACAACTGTCGTATAGCGTGGACGGGGTGGTCCCACGAGATTTTCACACATTTCCTGGCCGTTTTTCGTCCTACTTCCGTCGTTTCTGTTCTTAGAGGAACCCGATGCTAATGTTCCAGGGGAAAAACCCGGCAATTTTTTCTTTGTGAATTTTGCCCCAATTGTTAGAGACACGTTTCGCGACAAAAACGTTTATTGTGCTATCCTTATGAGAAGGTAGATCTGGTTACCACAGAGTGGGAAAATAAGTGAAAATCAGGAGAAAAAATGCTCTGAAACACTCATTGCTGGGTGTAGGCCTGCCCCAAATGAGAGAGATTTCAAAAATGCTTGTTTCGTCTTTTTTATTTTGCTGTTAACCCATTCACGACCGCGTGTCCCACCGGTGGGACACGCGTTGGCTACCACTTCGGACCGCGTGTTCCACCGGTGGGACACTGTTTTCAAAAATCGATTTCTCCACCGCAAGAAGGAATTTCTAAGCCTTCTTATGGTCAATGTATTTACCTATTCTAGAGTCGACTATAAACTTCGTGGTTCGCTGGCAGCTTCGCCACTACAATATATCTGACCCTTCGAATGCAGCAAGGTCAAAAACCGCAATAATGAGTACAGATCGCATTTTTACAACCACTTAATGGCGATTTTTTCCATTCATCGAGAAAAAAATCTCTACTTATAGGAGTAATCAGATCGTAAAGCTCTATATAATAAATCACAGAAATATGATTACTGATATTGCTCACCATTTCCGCGTAGATAATCGGCTTTTCTTTTGCTCGTATGTTGTTCACAGAAATTTTTATGCAAAGATCACCAATATTGAGATCACTAGGGCCTTTCTTGAAAGTCCTGCTTGGTAACTGTTGGTGTACCATCGTAGACCAGGGCTCCAACTTCGTTGAAAACTACCTTGGAGAGAAGCGGACGAGAAAAATGGGGACGAGCCACAGCAGAAAACGAGTGGAAACCTAAAAAACGGTTATTACACTATTCATTCCTAGTAAATTTGTAGTATTTAAACTATTTCCTGCGTCTGAATGTAAAAAACAAATATGCTTTTCACAAGGAATCTTTTTGTAGAAGGCGCCGAACCGGAGGGGTGAAGGGGTGGCCTAGGAAAAAATGGCGAAGATCTAAAAAAAGTATTTTCAACAGCATTACCAGTCAATATGAAAATCGAGGAGTATTTTCTACGTCTAAATGTCAAGAAGATTGCTGAAAATGTTTACTACAAAAAAAACTCTCCTCGGTATGCGATAGACCGCAAGAGCGAGGGAGTAGCTAAAGCAAAATTAGTGCAAATCTGAAAAAATATCATTTCACCAAGCATTTCCTCTCAGTTGAAAAAGAGAAGAATGTCTATTATGGTAATCTACGATAAATAATGTTTCGAACCGCTAGAATTCATCGAACTCAGGTGATTTGTGGATGGTCTTATCTACACAGTCAAAAATTTAGAAGGCCATTTCTCTGGAAGGAAAGAGTTATGGAAGCCGAAACCTTGGCATCATGTTTTTGACGTCGAAAGTCGTACACTAAACAAAAAAAAACGAAAATCGATTTTTTGATGGCGTGCCATTCGAGCAAAAGTGGCCCACCGGTGGGACACTGTATACGGTGACGCAATATTGCACGCGGTCCGAACGTGCAGCCACCCAAAATTAGGCGTGGTCGTGAATGGGTTAATGTAGTTGCTGAACACTTCAAAAGCCTACTGACTACTTTAGCAGCAAAATAGAAGGCGAGCAAAAAAGCATTCATGGAGGTTTCGTCAGTTTGGAGCCTGCGGACACCAACCGTTTAGTCGTTCTAACTCATTTTGTGCGTTTTACCTGCGAAATTTCACCTATTTTCACTTTAGTTATGCTAAGGGCCTGCATTATCATGGAAAAAACCCAACAATCGTTCCTATAGCAAACCCCGCCTTCAGAATCTGGTGACGAAAATTTATAAAATTTATAAAATTTCTAGGAAACAGGTTCCGAAATCGTCCATTTGCATTATTTTTTCTGCCTGCTGGCCCAAGTCATTCATGCCGCGCGCGGCTACCGTATACCGCCGCACGCGGCCATTTCGCTAGTCTCGTCGACTTTGTGTGTCGTGTGGCATCGTGTTTAGCGACAATTAGAGGCAGCGGAAAATGCCCATTGTGAAAACAAAGCGCAGCACTAGCTGCGACGATTCAGCCCCCCCCCCCTCCATAGTTGAACGTTAACGAATTCAGAGCAGCGCTCCAGGGAGAGGACATTTCGTATCTTCTCGGACAGGCTCGTGGGGAATAATTGGAAATCTTAAGGCCTCTGAGAGACCCACATCTGCTTGCATTTGTCCGGACGAAGACGAAGTCCATGGGCTGCGGCATACTTCGAAGCGAGGTTCACAATCCTTTGCAGTTTTGCGTTGTTTTCAGCGAATAACACGATGTCGTCGGCGTACTCCAGGTCGACAAGGGAGCGTCCTGATGGTGTTAGGATCACATCCGCAGGAAACTGTTCTGCAACTCTACGCATGATGTAATCAACGGCGAAGTTGAATAGAAAAGGTCCTGGTACAGCTCCTTGCCTCACTCCTGCTTTCACCTCAAAAGCTTAAGTAGCGTTCTTGGGCTCCGTGACAGATGACTTCTTGTGAAGAGGTACGTCTCCACGAATATGGTAACCTTCCGATCATCCATATGGCACGGATGGTGTTGGTTATTTCACGAATTCCAGACGGAGGGAGAGCTTTCATCATTGCAGCAGTGATACTGTCATCTCCACCTGCTTATCCATTCTTCATTTTCCGGACACATTTCAAAACTTAAACCTCAGTCGGCGATTCCTCACTGACATCTTAATGTGCTCTCTGAACATGAGGCAGTTCAGGTACTGATGGCGCTGTACAATTCAGCAGAGAAGTGAAGTAATCGTTACATTTTGTTTGCGTATAATCACCAACTGCAACTCCATTCGCAGTGTTCAGGATAGGAGAACATATCTTCACCTTGCCGCCATACTGTTGTTATTGTGACAACGTGTTGGCCAGCTGGTGGGCTTGCCCACCTTGAAGCCTAGAGCAATAAGAATAGGACTGTCACGGTTCGAAAGAGAAGCATTCGAAAACAGGAGAATGTTGAGATCTGGAGTAAGTTCATCCAGCTATCTCATTGGGGACCCCCTCCCGTATTCGGTAACGCCATCAACAAGTCGCCAAAAGGCTACTAGACGAAGAAGGCTCTGAACCAGGGATGTGCGTAATAGAAATTTTGTAATTCGTTAGTCGTTAGTCGTTCAACCGGGCAAAACCCTCGTTAGTCGTTAGTCGTTAATCGTTAGTCGTTAGACATCTAGGCTCTGAAAAATGTACATTTGAGGCAGAAAAAGCCCTCATAAAAAAAGAAGGAAGGCATGAAGAAACGTATGTTCTCCAAAACATTCATGGCCATTAAACACACAAAATATTCATCGTTAGATAACCTAGTTTAATCTGCTAACCTACCTATACATCATTAAAAATATGACAGAAAGTACTCGGTTGAGTGTGATTCACGATTTTGTCCTTTTTTTCGGTTAGAAAAGAAGCAATATGGAAAACCAAGGAAACCTTGAGCTCTTCGTTTTTTTTTCAGTGCGAAATTCGCCATTCCGAGCTCTATGATGTTGTATGAGATCTATCCCTAGGTGACAACGCGGAAAACTGCACAAACTTTGCACCAATTGTTCTTTGATCAGCGTCGCGAGCCGTTCTCATAGCTTGATCTCATAATGGGGGGAAGGTCGCCAGAAATTAGCACTCAAGCGGAAATTTCACCCACTAAGAAGTCTCAGCACCACTTTATAGAACTCACATATCTCGAATTCATGACTGAAAATCGGAGGACGAATCATTTACCATCCAATCATCGAATACAGTTCCCGTCGGTGAGCAGTTGTGGCCGGCAGGCACCGCTCCATATTATCACCTCTGACAGAGCCCTCTATAAAGATTTCCGCTAGAGCCGGTCGGTGTCGGAGCTGGTTGTGTGAGCCTTTCATGAAGTCGCGCGACCGACAGGAAGTTGCATAAGTGCTGCGCCTAACCTTTCGCAACGTTCGGTTGGGGTCATGATGTGGGGTTCCAGAGCTGCGAAATAGTGTCAGTGGAAATAATAAACACTGAAGGCTATGACCATTCTGTACCACCCACCGCGAACAACCAACAGGGAACTATGTATCATTCCTTATGTAATTCTTGGATTGGAGCGTGATGGGAATGATTATTGATTTTTTAACGAATTTTGGGATTGCTTACGAAAATATTTTTCATTTCGTTAGTCGTTAGTCGTTAGACGTAACACCCAAAAAGCCCGTTAGTCGTTAAATTCGTTAGTCGTAATTACGCACATCCCTGCTCTAAACTAAGCATCTTTGTCAGCTGTTCCTTCACTGCACTCTTTTCGTGTACTCGTGCATGGATTTCAGCGAAACCCATCCATCCACTCAAAGTTACGATCCGTGGTGGAAGCAGTTTTCCATGATCTGGAAGTTACCCATACCAGCAAACCAGTAATCTCACCTGATAATGTACCCCTACCGAGATCGTATTGACCGGATTAGTGTAATCTGTTAATTGGTGTGTCGTCGTGGGCCGTGTTGTTTGCACAGACTGCGGATTAGTGTCGATCGGGCGATTATCGCCTTCGCCATGAGTCGCCCGGCTGGCTGCCGGCTGACCGCATGCCGGGTCACTGAACGGCCGGTGGACTTACTATTCCGACCTCCGACTCGAGTATCCAATTGAATATTCGAATAATTGGTCGAATTAGAATTCGACCAATTATTCGAATATTCATTTGAATACTCGCATATCCACTTGGCTAAAAAAAATCAATTTCAGGATAAATAAATAGTAAAAGAGTGCAGCATTGACTTGAGATTTGTGAACAATCAATTTCCGATTTGCTCAATCATTCGAAAATGTTGAACAATCAACAATCGAACTGAGATATTGATAGTTCTTCAGAGATCAACTGAGTGAGCGGAAATCAACTGAGTGAGGGGATCTGCGAGGATTCTTTTATAAGACTGATGAAACGGGGAAATTCTGGTCATTAGAAATTAAAAATTTTCAGATCTCTGGAAGTCGAATTTTCTGTGGTTTTTTGTTCCTTCAATAATTTTCTACTGAGATATATTCGGAAACACGCAGAAATTCCTGTGAGGCCTTAAACTTTATGGAGCACTAAATTTTGTTTTCCCCAACTTTGCAATTAATTTGAATTATTTGAGGGTTTTTTTTACAAAGGACTGATTCTTGTAACTTTTCCTGTCCAGCAGGTTTTTTTTTGGTGTTGAGAAACACTTTCAGCTATTGCTTAGAAATCTCAAATATTGATCAAATAAATAAACCCATATATATGTATTTAAAGGCACAGTACACCCTCATATATGAATTTTGAGATTTCCGTGTAATTGTGTAGAACACGCCTCCTGTATAACACGTGCCAAATGCGAGATCTCAATTCCTCCAAAAAATAAGCGAGATGTACTCAGGCGATTCTCGGCCCGAGCCGCACAGAACAGCGACTGGAGCCGCCTGACAGTTCGGATCGTTCTCCCAATCTCAGGGCCACTGCTGTTGCTAGTTGGGCGAACTGGAGCAGCCCGGACAGCAACAGCGGTGGCCCGTAAAGCACCAGCAGCGGCCCAGACAGCAACAGAAGCCGACTTGCAGATTGGGAGAACGAGCCGAACTGTCAGGCGGCTCGGGGCCGGTACTCGCCTGAGTAAGCGACCATCACAGGCCCGACCTCCTTCGCTCACCACCACGGGCCACACTCTCTGCCAGATTTCTGAACTCCCCAGCGGCTAGATGGATGAATTCTCAACAAGTAGTTGTTCTTCAGTCCACTACCGGTCTATCTCGTCATCCCGTTTGGCTCTCGTGCAGCGATTGCGTATCAAGAGAAATAGAAATACAGGCCTGAGGCAACTCGTCCACCTAATTTTCGCCCTCAAAATGTAGGCATTTCCAAGGAGCCATATCTCGGTTCGTAGAGGGTCTTGGACGATTCCAGAGATACAATTGTGATGAGAGAGTGGTGTCCGGTGCCTTTAACTACAAATATTATTAAATAGTATAGTTGTGCCATTCGAATAGATTCGAATCAATAGTTGCTATTAGAATACGTATTCATTATCGGAATTTCTAAAATTGCACTATTCAAATACTATCCAAATATCGGACCTCAAAAAAAGTGGGAAATCGAATCTATTCAATAATCAGACCCCTAAAAAAGGGGGTATTCGAATCTATTCAATTATCGAAGCCTACTATTCGAATATCCATTTGAAGACCCTGCCATAGTGCCGGTGCTGGTCCTGACACTATGAAGGATAATTGGCGAAACCTGTCGCTGCAGCGACGAGGAAGTATACTATTGTCCTTAACATCCTGCCTTCTAAGAATAGCGAAGGAACTAGACACCAGTAGCCTTTCGCGAACGCAATCCAATCCCCTCGGATCGTGAAAAAATTACGCCTTATTATCCGAGTGCTAGGCCGAAGTTTAAGTTGGCCGAAGTTGAAGTTGTGAGGCCGAAGCTGAGTTTGAATCCCTGGCAGGTACCATACTCCAACATTGAGCGAACGTAAATTTTATAGACCTTGATCAGCAACTGTGGATCTTTTGATCTTAAAGGCAGGGTCCGGACAGAATTTTGGTTTCAAGGTTTCACGCTGAATCGGAGCGTATGGTACAGGAGGAGCGGGCATTGCTCACCCGTGCGTTCTGCGTCGCGGACGGTGAGCGCCGCGCACGACGGATAGGGCGGCGACGCGACATCTAAGCTTTTATGTAAACTGGCATGTCCTGAAGCGTTATCTATTTTGCTGCATTAAAATTTTATGTCACTAACGATGACCGTTTCGCCGTATATGGTGCTGATAACTCTTCTGAATGATGACGGCTTTTCCGCGTTTGCAACGCGCGTAACGCGTGCACACGCAGTTTACTTCAAAGTATAAGATCCACTGACAGCTCTCTTGACCAGTTTCCAGTTTGTCGCTTTAAAATTATTCGAATATATTCGAATCGATTTTATTCAAATCTGTTCAAAAATCGAACCTCAAAAAAAGAGGCCTTTCGGATATATTCAAAAATCGGATGTCAAAAAGGGGTATTTGAATCTATTCAAAAATCGAACGTTAAAGAAGGGGGTCATTCGAATCTTTCCGATATTCGGTCTTTTCGTCCAGGGCACAGCTATATTAAATAGTAACAAATCGAAAATCCTTAGTCGTCCGATTCGTCAAAAATGAAAAAAGGATATTATTGCTAAATTGACTACTTAAGATTGGTCGTGGAACCAAAAATAGCAAGGACTCGCGAGATTTCTTTCATAGGTTCATTGAAACAGAAAATTTTAGTGATATCTCGTGCTGGATAGGAATTCTTAAAGAGCATTTGAATCAACGAATTTGTTGATATTAATAATAGTAATAATTCATTACGCCCTTTAAGACAGTCGTGATATAATACATAAGAACCTCAAAAAATATATAAAATAAATTCACACCGATGATTATTGCTCACAGAATAGATAGTGAAATACCTTAGTATGAAAGTATTGTGTTAGAAGCCATTCGTTTAAAAACCCTAAAGTAAGTCGGTATAGGATCAATGGTGCTCCTCAACTCAGTATAAGCAGAGCCAGCACGCGCAGTGAATGCATGCAATCTAATTCCACTCCTAGGTATGGGATATGTGATTTTGATGCTTCCTCCACGCGTTCGCGATGCAGTGAGTCTGTGAAACGAGGACCGCACTACACTAGCTAACCCAGAAATTATCTTAAAGGCAGTGTTCACGACAAAAATCGTTTCTCTGTTTTTCGGCCTATCTTAAAAACGGCCCCCTGCTGATTCCAATGATGTCTCTGAAATCGTACAAAAACTTTTGGGAACGAAGTTATGGTCTCTCGAAAATTGAGCAAAGGAAACATGGTGGACGAGTTGTCCGAGGCTTGTTACTACCGTCTTTTGCATCCAATGTATGCGAGCTGACCTGAGTAAAGAGAGAAGTTGAGAATGAAAGGAAGAACGGGGCTGATGATTGGAAATCCTCGCTCATCTCACGATCTCGAGCATTCATTTCTTCACGTCGGTGAGCGTTTGTTGCGCTTTTGAGGTTTGCCTTGCGCTGGAAGTGGCAACTTCGGGCTCTTTTGGAGCTTTTCCTGGCTCGTTTTCATGCGTTCTTTCGACGTCAACGTTACAGTGTGCCCTTCTACTACCCATTCCTAGTGAAAACTGAAACGCATTCTTTATCGTGAACACTGCCTTTAAACACTGTGGTCCCGCATTCTACCAAAGGCCTAACATACGTTACGAAAGCCTTCATTAAGACACTTTTGTTTTTTGTAGCCAACCCTTAAGTAAATGGTAGCTGCGAGCGTTCGCCTTTCTGCATATTGTTCTGTAGTGTTCAGTAAAATCAAGTTTGTTGTCATAGGAGAACCACAGGTCAAGGACTTTCTCTACAACAGGAATCGTATTATTTTGAATTGTGTACCTTCGTGAAATCTCATTTCTACCTACTCTCAAATGCTGCGTTTTTTTTGAAGCAAGGGGAAGACCCCAGGAAAGTGCCCAGCTGCCGACTGCATCAATAGCTTTCTGAATTTGATCTGAAAAATTCCCACTGATCTTGCTGTAAATCTTAAAATCGTCAGCATATTACATACATTTGACACCAAGATTCTCAATGATTTTGGCTAAGTCAGCGGTGAAAATGGCGAAAAGAATTGGTGATAGTACTCCTCCTTGTGAAACACCACTCTCGACTTCATGAACTTCTGACGAAGTTTGGCATACTCTCACTTTGAATGTTCTACCACGGATGAACTCGCCTTACCATTTTACCAACATAGGATGAAAACCTAACTTTTTCAATTTATATATAAGCTTTGTATGACCAACCCAATCGAAAGCCTTGGAGAAATTAAAGTAAATTATGTCACATGCTTGTTTTGTTTCGAGAATATTGGTCCAATCATTCAGACATTCCAAAAGATTCGTTTCGGTTGACCTTCCTTTCATGAAAGCATGTTGACAATTCGGAATGATAGAGTTGCATTCAAGATGTCCCCAAATGTGGGTTTTCAGTATCTTTTTGAAAATTCGGCAAAATAATGATGTTATGGAGACTGGCCTGTAATTCTTTGGATCGTGAGCAGGCTCTTTTTTGAGCAATGGCGTCACGTAGGAGTGTTTCCAACGTTTTGGCACCTCTGAATACAAGAAAGATAGATTAAAAATATACGCCAATGGTTTTGATATCACATGAGCAGTTTCTTTAATGAATGGCAAGGGAATGTGGTCAGCAGATACTGAAAAGCAAGATGGCCAATCGTGTATCAGTTCATAAATTTTAACATCATCAAATAAAGGAATGGGATCCATAGCCGAGAATAAAGTAGAATTGAAATCCGGGATAGTTGATTCATCAGGTGAAAACATTTCCCTAAAATGTTGTGCAAGTAAGTTTGCTTTATCCAAATCTGAAAATGCTCGAGAGCTATCTTTTCTCAGAACAGAAATTCTATTACTTTTGCTAAGCTTCTTATTCAAATACTTGTAAAAACTACGCTTTTGACCGGAATCAATTATTTGTTTCTCAATATTGTGGTTGTATTTTTCCGATTTCTTTGCAAATTTTGAAGAAAATTGTTTGAATCTTTCCCAATCTGATGGTGCTTGAGACCCATATGCCTCCTCAAACAGGCAATTCCTGAGTCAGCATGTTTTCGAGGTACTTCGGCAAGAATGAGCGTGTTGTGAAGACGCGCTGCCACGGTACAAATAATTCAATCGCATGGTGCGAAAATTCCCAAAAACATTTCGTACTTATCATGATTGTGTTCTGTTCCAAAGAATCAATCCACATTACATTAGCCAGGTAATCACAAACTTTAGAATAATCACATTTCGAAAAAAATTGACGGTACGTCACAACGGAATCGACGAAATCGGCACGCAGTTCAAACGAAACACTAGCATGATCGCTGGACCCCACCGGCGGTTTAATGGCAAACTGATCAATAATTGTATTGTCATTAGTTAGCACCAAGTCGAGAGTGTGTAGGCCTCTGGTGGGTCCTTTGACATGTTGATTGAAGTCATGTGTACTAATAAATTCAATAAAAGTCCCATTTGAAGTAGAAGTTGATTTGAGTGGATCAGTCCAATCAATATCAGGAAAGTTAAAATCTCCTATGATAACAGACTGATGTTCTATAGTTACCAGATCACTTATAGTATTCACCAACTGATCCGTATATAACTGAGTGCAGGAAGGCGCACGATAAACAACTAACAGTCGAAAAGGGTTGGAACTTGTAAAGATGTCAATGGCTAAAATTTCGTAACTTTTGAGTACAGATTCAGAGAATATCATTTCGTACTGGAATTTTCTATTCAATAGCACCATCACTCCTCCTCCAACCCTCCTTGGCCGGTCACAAAGAATAGCTTCCATTTCAGACGAGAGGTTACACAAAATAGATGATAACGTGTGCTGAGATTTCAACCACGTCTCAGTGAAGGCATACAAATCAAACTTGTTCCCAAGAACTAACTCAATTTCCTTAAAATTTTTGACGACAGACCTTACGTTAGAATAGAAACATTTCAGATTACAATTCTGCGGAGCAATACCTAGTTTAAACGGTTAGTAGAAAGGCAAACCCTGTCGTTGGATGTCTGCTGTTGCTGAGGAGTACGAAAATTCCCAACATGAGAATTCCGCGCTCCCCCTCTATTGCGACCTCCACCATTCATGAGTTGCCTCTGCTCCTTTCTAGCACTGAATTCTTCCAAGGAGAGGGAACGTCTAATGTAAAGTCCTTTGAATGAAGAAAAACGCAAGCGATGTGCACAATCGATAGCCAACTTCTGATGATGAGTCGAAGGTAAAACAATTTTCAATAATCTCGATTTCCCTGGCAGAAACGATCCTAACCTATATACAGCCATCGGGTAAGTCTCAATACCGAGAACGGCGAGAATGTTCATGACATTAAAATTATCGTGACGCAAACGTTCAAATAGGTTAGAAGATGAGGACTCAGTAAGACCACACAAAACTATTGATCTCTGCCGCTCGCACTCATGGAAGTTGTCTTCTTTGACCACCTCACAATCGACCGCATTGTCCGACTTTCCGCATTGAACATCTTTCGTGACTTCAACCAGCTTCTTCTGTAGTCTGTCAATCTCTGTACGCAACTCCTGCCTTTCCTGACCAAATTCGGCGTTCTCGGCACGCAAGTGTTAATTATCTTTCGCAACCAAACTCAACTGAGTTGCGACCAATAATAGAACGGTTTGCACGCATTTCGGCACATCCTTGCATTTTCCCATCTGCTCGATTGCACAGGACAGTTCATCAGCCATGTTGATACGTGTCAGTATTAGTCGTACAGTAGAAAGGAAGAAAGGACGTTAGTGATGGTTAGTGTTAGTATATGATTAGTAGAACTCCGATGTCTTGATGATGAAGTAACGGAACGGAGGAAGAAAACACCAACCGCTCAGCGTGGGGGAGCGAGACAATGAATTTTATTCTACTCAGGAATTCGCTGAGCAGCTAGGGCACAGAAACGGCCTCTCATTTTCTGAGCAGCATCATGGAGATATCTGCTGACGACCGCCCACCAGTTTGTGATTGGTGGATGGACTCAGCGTTACAAACCCCATCGTCGCAGGATATCGTCCCATGATGCTGAAAGTGCAGCATATGTCGCGGAACTCCTGCGCCACCACGGCAGAAAAATGTCCTAGAGCCAGCGGCCGCTCTCCATTGGATGGCTCCGCCCACCCCTCTTCCTAATTGGTCTAATCCTGACATGTTTAGACAAAAGTATTAACAACGTTGCTGGTATAAAAGGCTTCTCATTTCACAGTGTGTTTCAGTCGGCTCTTCGGGTCGGACCTGGAAGGCGGCCTCGAGTCACACACCAGAAGATCCGCCGGATACCGGAGGATAATTTTTGTCGCCGAGGGGAGGGGGCTCCCCACGGCTCGGGGGGGGTGGTACCCAACTGTGGGGTCACCTCCCCACGGTTCACGGTGGGGTGCACCCACTGCGGACCGTGGCAGGGGGGTGGCCCCCCCCCCCTGGGGACCCCAAAGCGAGCGCACCTTTTCGCACTCGGACGCGCGCTGGGAGCAGCATATGTCCCGTGAACTGGGGTTTCAAACGCAAAACTGGCAGCAGCATATGCTGCGGCGGTTACGCCCCGTTACGCCCACTTTTTCAGCAGCTAGGGAACGGCCTTGGCCTAGAAACCTCCATGATGTGTCCTAGCTGCTCAGCGATTGTGCGAGTAAGTTTTGTTGACGTTAACCTTGGATTTAGGTTTTTTTCTGCAGGAATGTACTAAATTCCCCAAAATAAAGCTTAGAATCGGTATCTGATTCGCTCTAGTTTTACAGAAGACCTTAAATATTCGTCGCATATCTAGGACGCTTTTCTAGTAACCTGCGAAAAAATTGCAAATACTCTAAAAACCATGAACTATAGAAACTTGCGGGAACCTTTGGGAGCCTCTTGAATCTCTGAATGTTTTCACAACGTCCAGCCCATTTTGAGTACCTTGAAGGAATCTCTTGAGTCCTCCTGAATAGTTTCCAAAACTCTGAGAGCCTAGAAGCCTCGCAGTAAAGCCGGCATACTCTCCATGGCCTTGTAAATCGAACACCTTATACTAAACAACATGCAATTTTTCATAACCTCTGAAACCTGTGATATATCCAGAAAACTTTCTCATAAAGTTCGATCTCTAACATCATAACCAATAGACAACCCAGAACCTCAGAAATCTAAATAGAAGAAAAGAAAAGGAAGTAGAAAGTGTGGTATGTTCAATATTTGCTAAAAGCTCACTGTTATTTTCTGAGGAGCCTCGACGAAACTGAGCGATTCGAATTGTTTCGATCAGCACGAATTTCCCTCGCTTTCGTGCGTTCCAATTATAAACGCCACGCGGTTGCAATGCGGCTTTCTGCATTAAGGACACGTGCGAAAAATTTCTTATAATCTCTTCCGATGGCAAATTTGGTTTGCCTTTTCGCGTACTTGTGCAGAGCGAGGAAAGAGACAGCGAGAAAGTGTGGGCGGAGAAGGAGGCACAGCATCCTTATACTCTGTCCTAAATAAGATGGCAAGCGAGGAGTCCAAAAAAGCAGCGCACCCTCTGCGTCTCTGACATTTTCGGATGGAAATACGTAGTATGTCCCACCGTAATCTAAAAACAGAAGACTTCGTGACCTCCGAGCTGTTATCCATATCCTGACACACTTTCCCTGCCACATAAAGAAGAATATCTGTATCAAGAGTGAGTATCACGGGCATGATGCTATCCTAGCGGGGGGGGGCACTGTTGTATTGCATTTGGCCACGCCCATTTTTTCCGCTCCGCAATGACTCCTCTGATTTTGGCAGGGGAGGAAAATCCTGATAAGGTGCTCAAATTTAGTGCGGCACAGTAAAATGGGCGTGCCCCCCCCGCTATGATAGCATTAGTGAAAAAATGTCAGGACGTGTGAAACTCGTCAAGTCCAGTTTTTGGACAACGGTAGGACATGCTACTGTGCTTATCTGGGCCAAACTCCGGTCCGCATTTGCGTCTCGACACGCTTCGCGGCCGCGCGCGCTCGAGTTAGTCGAGTTTCCAGCGCCAAAGCCGACATGATGTGGCTTTTTTATACAATTTTCTTCAATTTTTCTTAGTTTCCAGTTTCCAAAACCCACCTGGAGTCAGCAGATCGGCGGCTGCGGCGCTGGAAGCTCTTCTGACTCGGGCGCGTGCGGCCGCAAAGCGTGTCGAGACGCAATTGCGGACCAGAATTTGGCCCAGATAAGCACAGTACTATTTGCGTACGCGACGCCCGAAAATCCGACAATGTCAGAGACGCAGAGGGTGCGCTGCTTCTTTGGACTCTTTGCTTGCCATCTCGTTTGTGGCAGGGTATAACAATGTAATAGTAGTTACACGAGAGATCCCCTCTAATATACATAGATTCACTGAAACGGAAAAGTTTTAGTGATATCTTGTAATCAATAGGAAGTCTTCAACAATTTGAAGCATCGATTTTTAAACATTACTCTCAGTTTTGTTGATCCTAGTGTTGGATTCATTTTTTTCTGCAGAAATGCACTAAGTTTCTCAAGAAAAAAAAACTTAGAAACAGTAAAATGTGTTCATTTCGTTATTTTCCTGAAAGTAGCCGGAAATTTTTTTATGTCTACAGAAAGAGACCAATTTTTTTTGCTCAAATTTCCTTTTTTTTCAACTCGAGCTTGGAAGTTATTGATTATACAACGTCGGCGTGGATCCGGAAGAGACATTGCGTTCACTGTTGAAGGTTGGCGCAGACTCGGTGCAGCTATGTTATAGCATGTGGCACCGAGTGTGCGCCAGCCTCCGACGGGGAACGCAAAATCTCTTCAGGATTCATGCCGATGTTATATTGTTTATCTATAATATTGAACAACTAATTGAACTCATACATATATATTTAGTAAAATTGTTATAATGAGAAAAAATGAAATAGTAAAACATATAAAAATCCTGAGGAGTATATAAAAAGTATCAGAGAAAATAGAGAGAAAATCAATGAAGCCTGGTTTTGACTGCATCGCTGCTGTTTTTTATCGCAGCGATTTTGCACCCGCTGCTGCAGCGATGTAGCAGCGGCAGTGATTCTGTTCATGGTGCATAGCCTCACGGATGATCGAAGAAATTGAATCAATCAGTGAAATTAATGGCCGGTATTCATCAATAAGGCGTTTCGACTCGGAAACACTGATCTTGTCATGTGAAAGGGTCAACGTTCACTAGACGAAACGTGCCAGTCGCTGGCAATCGCTCCATCGCTGCCATTTTGACCGCGATGGAGCGATGTTCAGCGACCATTGAAAATCGCTCTTCAAGCAGAGATGCAGTTAAACATAGGATTTCAACGCTGAGACCCAGCGATGCAGGACGTTTGCCACGAAGCGATCACAATTGGAGCGGTTTTCCATTACGCGCGATGAAAAAGGAACAGTAGTCCCTCGCACGGCCGCAGCGACCACCTGCAGTGAAAACTAGGCTTAAGTTGGTGGATATGGATGGCTTATCTTCCTTCTCTTCAGACAGTTCATACCTCTGACTATTGCAAGGTAATCCATAGGTTTTGGTAACTCTTGGAACTGGGTAACCTTCATGTAGCTATACTAACATTGAAAGTTGGATTCTGACTGGTTCTACTTTTGCAAAAAGCCTCCAACATTTGGCGAATATTTGGAAGCTTTTCTAGAGCCTATGGAAAGCTGCAACCAGCTATGTAACTCTGTAAATCAGGAAGCGACGCTGTAGAAACTTGCGTAAATCTTTGAAAGCCTCTTGAACAACATCCAGCGATTTTCGGGGACCTCAACGCTGAGAACCTAGAATCCTCGCTGAACAGTCAGCAAACTCTCCATAGCCTAAAAAATCCGAAACCATACATTAAACAACATGAAACATTCCATAACTTCTGAAACCTGTGATAGATCCAGAAAACGTTCTCAGAAACTCTGAACTCTAACTGGGTTAGCAATGGACAGCCCAGATCCCATAAAGTCACTGCGAATCGCCAGAATCGTTCTGGAAGGGTTTGCCTTCAAAATTTTCCTGAAATCCAGAAAAAATAAAAGGAAAGCAGAAAATTTATGTTCAACAGTTGATGAGAGGTAAGAAATTCAGCGTTTTTTCTCTGTTATTTTCTCAGGAAGCGACGTTGCAGCTGATCAACACAACTTTCCCTCGCCCGGATTGCGCTCGAGTTATGCACGCAACGCGGTTGCAATGCGGCTTCCTTCATTGATGACTCATAAAATCTGACACCGCCGTAGTGGGCTATGCCCTAGCCTCACCGGTTGCGTGCGGTCGCCCCACGTGCTCATTTCTACTAGATAGCAGGGTGGTAGCGATATCGCTCTGCTCAACCGGTGGATCTCAGCGTGAGTTTGCCTGATCCTCTTTGCGAGATTTCTCCTGGTGTGCTCGGAGGAGGTCCGAAATGCGGAGGGGAGGTTTTCGCGCTTGACCTAGTAAAGTGTTTTTCGTAACCTTGCGCCATGCTTAGGCCGCTGAAGACGACGATTGGGCCGAAACGTCAGGCCAAATAAAGATTCACCGAAAACCTCGTTTGGCATAGAAGACTGTTGCAGTCTACTGGATAGCCTGCGATAGGAAAAATGCTTCTAATAATGTAAACTCGCAAGATTCCTTTCATGGGTTCAATGAGAAGGGAATTTTTTTCAGTGCTATTTCATACAGCTTGGAATTCTTGACGCGATTGAAGCGATGAATTTTCTTAAAGTAATCCCAATTTTATTGATCTCGGAAATCGAAACAAAATTAAAATTCTGGCAAACGGAAATCGAAACAAAAATTATGTTCCGGATTTCGAAAAATCGGGAATCGAAACAAGTTTCAAATTTTTAGAGCTTTTTAGAGAATCTGTGAACATTTCGCTAATTTCTCAAAAGTTGCAAGGAATTCTTTTGTCGACAGCAACATGCCAACTAGATTTTTTTTGCTCTACCTACCTCTTTTGTTTGCTCGAGAACGTAAGTTTCCATACATGACTAGTTAAATCCTCCAAATAGGCTATCCTGCAATCACGAGAATATCGACGGCCAAATTCACAAATCCGGCCATAATAGGTCGACAGCTGGACCTTTCGGGGTGATACTATGCTCTTTCACACCCACGCTGCCCTTGTTTTCGTGTCATCAGCTGACGTGCTCTGGAGACAGGGGCTCTCTGCACACCGAGGGAGGAGTTGTCCCGTTTTTGCAGTTTGAAACGTCACGCCACTCGACGCGACCGAAGTGGTCCCGAGTGGAATTAGAGCCGCAAAAGGCTGGACAACTCTCTCGGTGTATAGAGATCCCCTGTCCCTGTGCTCTGTGACGACACCTCAGAGACGTGGTGTCGTCATTTGAGTCCGCGCGGGTTGTTGACCAGTTCTTCTGTCCCGCATGACCAAAGAAGCGCGTCCTTGGATGTGTCTTGCGATTTGATCTAAGAATCAATGATATTGATTGTCTACCTGCCTTATTACCTGCCTGCTTACTCTCTTGTTTACTTACTTACCATCGTACCTGAAATGTGACGTCACTTCGGCCTTGCGGGGCAAATTTCTGCGAAAGACCCTCAAAAAAACCGGCGCCGAATACCGCGCTCTAATCGACGGCTCTACACTAACGCGCACAAGATGTGCAGGTTAGTACTGTAGGGCGCGCAACTGTCACATTCTACCCACTTTTTTTAGATTACGCATTGCGACCAGGCATGAGCGGAATGAAAATTTTCAATTTCGGAAATCGAAAAAAAATTAAAATTCTGGCAAACGGAAATCGAAACAAAAATTATGTTCCGGATTTCGAAAAATCGGGAATCGAAACAAGTTTCAAATTTTTAGAATTCGGAATTCCGAGCCCTAAAAACTGCGTAAATCAGAAATCGGACCAAAGTGTACTTGCAGCTGGCATCGAAGAACATGTTCTTCAACCTCGGGTTAAAAAGCATTGATATTATCGAACCATTATTCGTTAGACACTTCTTCATTTTTGATGTTGAATCGAATCTCTGATCTCTTGGGGGGATGAACGTAATTGTGACTCCAGACTAGGAGTGTAAAGGAGCCAGAAGAGTTGCAGCGACCAGCAAGTGTCAGCCGTCAACCTTGTCGCCGCGATAAAAATGTGCTCAAGCATTAACGTCGAGGCGTCGTTTGCCGCTCGCTGGCAGTGTCGCGGGTGCGTCGCGGCGCCCAAACATTGTGCGGCGCCCCTTGTTGGCCTCTACGCCACGTCGGTCGCTTCCGTCGCCGAATTTAATCGATATTGCATCAACCAGCGCTGTTCGTCGCTGCGAGCAACAACGCGACCTGAACCCTACAGGCCCCTTAACGTCACGCAGCGGACGCGGCGTCGCTTTGGTGCTAAAAAAAGCGTTACACCCCTGAGTTGGTAGAGTTTAGGCCTTGTCGCAAAGAGCCCACAGTAATTCCAATGATGACTCGCTGGGAAATTGAAAAAAAAACCCAACCCGTTTCCGAATCTAAAAAAGTTCTCTGAAGTCCACGGCGCGGGACTAATCTGTGAACATTCTACACTGCGTTAATTGGTCATATCAACAACTCAAAAAACGTTAGATCAAAAATATATCCTAGAAAGCCGCCTACAGCTAAATGCAGAGATCAGTTCTAAAATTTTGATGAAAGTTTTCTAGTCAGTCATTGAAATGGTATAATTATGCAGATACGAGTATTCGTAGTTTCAGGTGAGCAAGACTAGCACCAGTTTTTATGTGACGCGCTATTTCAGTGCAAAAAGTCGCGTCGCAGCTCGCAGCACGGACCAGTCGTTAAGTCTATCTGTGATTCGGTGTTCAGAGTTTACGCAGGCGACGCGAAAATCGCGTAGCGTAGAATTCAGGTGTGAACGCTGGGCAATTACGCGCTATTGCGCACGTACGCAATTTCGCATAAACAAGCGACAGCAATCTTTAAGTAAAGTTCCCAACAGTTCTTTCGTGTTTGTTTGAGTGAAAGTGATCCCAAATATGCTCAATTTATTGTTATTAATGTGAGGTTTGAATGTGTTAATGAAAAAACCCCGAAGAACGCCAGCAACGAGCTTGCCTCCGCAAGATGATCATCGCGTTGCGTCGTATGCAACGCGACACGATAGACGGGGTTTACGCGTCAATTCCAATGTATCGCGCCACTTCACTGTGAACGCTTAGCGAGGGAGCGAAGAGGCGTCGCTTGAGCGATACGTGGACTAATTACAACGTCGCGTCGCACCGCGAATGAAGCCTGAACGCCGCCTAACAGTAATCAGTCGCCGCAACGAAGCGAGGTTTTTACCGGTCGCCTTCAATGCATCCACATCTGGTGAAGCGATGCATACACTATATAGAACGTTTAGGGAAGTTCGCACTGAACCCTACAGTCTGTCCCATAACTATAGGGACACTTGAATTTTTGCTCTACTTCTCGCAGCTTTAAAGCTAGACTACCATAACGTAGATTATTGGATTCCTTGGTAAAAATATGTAAGCAGACCGATTTTCAGCGCATTTGGTTGCCTCTGTAAGGTTTTACGCCTGATTTTGCTCAAAATGGTCACTTTTAGCTGTCCCATATGTAATTATGGGGACACTAGCATGTTCAAAAGAATAGTCATTTCGAGCTGCAAAATAACAACAATTATAGAACATATCAACAATCAATGGAATCTCCCGAATTGGAAATATTGCCATGAATACGATTCGGCATAGAAGCAATGCGATTGCCAATCGTTGACTGAGGAGTGTTTTGCCAGGCGTTGAAGACCGCATTTCCCAGCTCTTGCACGTTTTGAGCAAAATTAGGCATAAAACCTTACACAGACAAACAAATGCGCTAAAAATCGGTCTACGTATATATTTTTACCAAGGAATCTAATGGTCTACGTTAGAATAGTTTACCTTTGAAGCTGCGGGAAGTAGAGCAGACATTTAAGTGTCCCCATATTTATGGGACGGACTGTATAATGTCGAGCGCAGCCTGCAGGTCACAATCAATATTCGTTTGATCGCATGTTATCTAGGGCGAAAATACTAGAGACATCCCAGAGCCCTTCCATTTTTCTCGAAAATTATTCTTTTCGCCGGAAGGACAAAACCGAAAACGCGCACCCCTACATACTGTGCTTATCTGGGCCAATTTCCGGTCCGCAATTGCGCCTCGACACGCTTTGCGGCCGCACGCGCCCGAGTCAGTCGGGTTTCCAGCGCCAAAGCCGACTCGATATGGCTTTTTTATATAGTTTTCTTCAATTTTGTTTACTTTACAGTTTCTAAAACCCACCTAGAGTCAACTGATCGGCGGCTGCGGCGCTGGAAACTCTTCCGACTTGAAAGCGCGCGGCCGCAAAGCGTGTCGAGACGGAATCGCGGACCGGAATTCGACCCAGATAAGCACAGTAGTAGTCTCCTTGAGGCCGTGAATTTTGAGTAGCAAACGCTCTTCTGACCTTTCACACTGTTTCTCTCCTCTCTAGCCAAGAAATCAGTCAGAGCTGACTGAATAAACGCAGTCAGATCAGCTTGTCTTATTTGTTGCTGACTGTTTTCACATAGCCTAGGTCGCTATCCCACATCACATACGTCTGAAATATGTGCTGCTCGCCTGATTTCATCTCAGAATATGGAGTTAATTTGGCTAATCTGACGTTTTCGCCGGCTGAACTACCGGCCTATCATTTTTCTTGTGAAATTCAGCTGGAATTTCTGGTATTGAACAATCTTTTTTCGTGGAATCTGGCTGAAATTTCGCCAACTAGACTAATTTTTTATAAAATACCGCCGAAACTTTTCCATATTATGCTCATTTGGATACTTGTTTGCAAAACGTGATCCACAACAGGGTTTTCTAATACACCGGGGCATCCAGAATATACATAAAGAAAATCCAACGAGTTTTCATATGCACCAAAATCGACTCTAATGTTATCTGAATTCTACAAAATAGCGCTATTTTCATCAGTAAGAACAACACATAGTCAGTTAATTTCACTGCCCAACCACAGCAGCTGTAGCCAGCCACCGTTATCAATGAGCGTAGTGACAGGTGGTGGTCCCACCGATTGTGGTTCTCAAAGAGAAAAGCGGTGGCGGCGGCGATGGGGACACACACCTGGGATTATGGTAATTGCCCCGTACAACGGGACCATTAAACCATTGACTTCCGAATTATTAAAGGCAGATTCGCGCACTTGCACATACACAGGGGTTGCCAGACGCTAGCATCATTATATAAAAAGGGGCTCTTTCAAGCAAAAATAGTTTTGTGCCGACAGAAACGTTTCATCGAAAAAGAAGATAGTAGTAAAGTGGAATGACAATAGTCCAGAAGCATGAATACTTTTCAGCCAAGATAATATAAACGAAAAGAGAATTCTATATGTTTGTGCTGAGGAATTCAGGCATGCAGGTGTATAGCCTAGGCCGCTCAATTTGAGCCGGTCGAAGCAAGGCTCATCGGGCCTATCATGTCAAAATCTCCTTATAACCGTTATATTTTGCCCATCACCGACCGCTCCGCTGCTTACTCCGCCCGTACTCATCCTAGCAACCTAAGCTACACTTGTTTTCTTTTTCAGAGCAAAACTGAAAAACTTCAGCTGCGAATTTCTCCAAGCAAAATAGAAACGTCCGAAAGAAATTACGGAAAAACACGATCTTGGAGGGGGAGTGGCCGCCTCCGCAAGTCGGTCAATTGTGCTGGCGAAACTTCGTGGCATTCCGAGTGGGATATGATTGGACGTTAAAGGCATCGTTCGCGCTGGAAATCAATTTTCATTTTTCGGGCTCAATTTCATGATTGAGCCCGGTAGACCACACTGGTAAACTTTGGCGCGTCAAAAACGTTGGGCAATGAGATTGGAAGACGTCAAAGATGAAGATCCGCCACCAGTTCTCACCAGTCATCTAGCACTTTTTCCTAAAATGTTGGTGCGACTGTAAGACAACATGAAAATAGTTACGGCACGAACTCCACATGCAGAAAAACTCCGAAAATGACAGTGACGAGGCCTCCAAAAGCAGAAAAACTTCAAAAAGGATTTTGGCGCGAAATTCAAATTCGTATTTACAATGTGTTTCGATTGACTTTTCATTACAAATGAAGGTTATCCATGGGCCTCTTCGACATTTTCGTTCACTAGAGAGGCCAAGCTACACAAAAACATGAAAAAATAATATACGGTTTTCTGCGCGTACGATGATGCCTTTAAAGGCAGCACACGCGCAAAAACATTATCGATTTTATTGTATAATTTGAAGGTTTGGGGCTTCTAGTACTGGCTACTGCCGAAAGAATCCGAAAAAAAAACTAGATTCAGATGAAGAAATAACTGGTTGTTTTTTGTATGGGAATTGAACGTGGACGAGGTTTCCTACTGTACGGAGGCGTGGTGGGCGAGTTACCACGTTCAATTGTTAGTAGGTGCGTCGTTCGGGCAAAACGAGCGCATCATCACGATCAGCTGGTGCTTTCAGCCTTATGTTTTTCCCTATTCTGTATGCTTCCTTCATTGCTTCTGTCTCTTACCTGGGTTCTATTCCTCTAAAATCCTCTAATTTTTGTTCTCATAGATTTTCGGCGGTGCAAACACGTATTTTCAAAACGTATTATTTATTGTATGTACGTCTTCCCCATTTCGGTCTATGTCATGACTTTTTTTTAATTGGAAATATTTCATCATAAGCTTGTCGTCAAATTTGCAAGTTCGAACATAAATAAAATGCATTCAGATAACAAAACCACTGCAGAACATATTCTGCGTTTCGGTCGCGAGCAAGTTTTTTTTTCGATTTTGGAAAATTTACCGGTTTATGAAGACCATCGCTTTTTTGAAATGAAAAAAATGTATCAGATTTGTTAGTCAAACTTGAATCCTGAGCAAAATTTAATTTTTTTTCGAGCAAATTTCTAAGCAAAATTTTTGCCAGTTCTCGACGACTGAAATTGTTTCTTAACTGCTAGTTAGTTTAGCTTATTGACTTTTCTAAATAATCTCCTAGTTTTGTTCGATGGTAGATGAAGAATGAAAGAATTTTTTTTATAGGGTGTCTCAGTTTCAGGCGAAATGCTCACCACCCAAATTCAGGACATAGATTTTCATGACGGACACCAGGATTCCCGTAAGCAAAATCAGTAGTCAGGAAATTTCCTCGATTGATGGCTGCTCGAAACAGGAAATTTATTGAGAAATTGAAGCTAGGACCTTCACAGGCGTTACCGTCCACCGTTACAGAAAATCGTGGAGGGACCACGCCATTCGCTGGCAGCAAGCCAGGACGGCCAGGTTACTGGAGAAAATAACTTGCGACAGCGAATATGGATGTTAATGTCCACAACATGTTATTAGTCTATCACTTTCGATAAGTCAAATAGATCTTGCGTATAAGGCCCCTGTCAGACTTCGTCGAAAAACCTGCTGAGTCCCACTGAGTCCGAATGAGTCCGGGGTGGAAAAACCTGCTGAGTCCCACTGAGTCCGGTTGCCCCCAGCACCAACCGGTTCCTCTGCGAAACACGCAATTGATAGTGACGATTATCACCTCAGCTGTGAATCGGAACGTGTTTGGTGGCTGATTTTTCTTGTTTTCAACATGTCTGAATCTGATTTCCGTATCAGCAGTACGTGGGGCGGAGCGCAGACGGCGAGAGTCGAGATGCGGCGGGATTCGGCAGGTCGCAGTCGGCCGAAAAAAAATGCACCCAAATCACGTGAAAAACACTTATATCGACCGAGTGGGGTGAGGATGACTCCGGTGGGACTCAGTGGGACTCAGTCGGACTCAGTCGGTGCATTGGCCCCGCCCCTGTACGCATGAGAAATATCAGTATCGACCGGGGGTATTGCGGTGGGCATCAGACGGTCGCAGTCGGACTCAGTGGGTTGATTTTTTTCCACCCGTTTTCCACGAATTCGATGCGTATCGACCGGGTGGGACTCAGTAGATCCACCGACTATGACGGGGGCCTAAGGCTGCAAAATGAACAGAAACAGCGGGCTAGCGTACAGGACGCGCACATTCTCAGCAAAATATACTCTAATTCAGCAAAAAAAGCGATAGAGAGCTTGTGATCAACATATAAAAGAACTTTTTTTCGTGAAACTTTGACCAATATTGGTTTCAAACAACCGCTCGCCTTACACTATAGCGTGATCATGCGCTGCTACCTAGAGTTACGATACAAACAATATGATTACCCGTAAATCAGAAAAGTACGCTCAAGCTCATATTAGGCATCTGCCAAGTAGAAGTTTTTGACAAATTGCTCGAATGTGTCGCTCTCTTACCAACTCAACACTTCTGCAAGAATCCTCTGCGTTCGCGGTAACTCGCTGCGCCCGTGATGTCTCAGCTCTGCGAGGTGGTCTTATGGTCTGGGTTCGAGTTTCCATCCTATCGACGGTTTTTTCGATGTTAAAGCACAGGCGTAATGGGGGGTCGGACAAAATTTTTGCGCCCAAGTCGACATTTCGCTCAAGCAGGGGTTGCAACCCCTTCAGCGAAAATAAGAGAATGTTTTAAAATTTGATAGAAAGTATGTGAATATGGGGGTTCATATAAAAATAGCAGTTTCCCAATCAGTGGCTTAGAATTGGAGCGCGGCACCTTTTGATAGGGTTTAGCATGCAAAACTCATGTCTAAGCTCACAAGCGTTGGTGTTCACCCGAGGATAGTAGCATGGATCAGAGCGTTCTTAAGCGATAGATCTTTTGTTGTCCGCGTTAACTCCACTTTTTCCGATTCAAGGCCTGTTTGCAGTGGTGTACCGCAGGGAGGAGTTCTATCCCCAACTTTGTTTAATATCTTCACTTATGAACTTCCACGAATCGTATCCTTTGGTAAGGTGAAATGCTCCGCTTTTGCTGATGATTTCAAAATATTTTCCCCAATTCAATCAATAGCTGACAAGAAGTGCTTGGAAAAGGCTTTGGATGAGGTTATAGTTGTCCAAAAATTGGAAGATGATACTGACTAAAGAAAAAACGAAGGTTTTGCATATTGGCAACAGTAGTTCAGAAGCCATATATACTGCTGAAGATCATCAGCTTCAAATTGTTGACGAAATAATGGATCTCGGCTTCCTGGTTCAAAAAGATCTCGTTTTTGACGCTCATTGTACAAAGGCAGTGTCTAAGGCAAATAAGGTTATGTATTGCCTGTTCAGGGCGCTCTCTACTAGGAACGACCGTAAGGCAAAGATGGAACCTTCCTAGTGTAACTAGGAATCTTCCGGCGATCTCAACAACTACGGCATCATGGGTATCGTAATGTGATAATTTGGCCTACCAAAAAGTTTGGTTGGTTGACCGCGAAAATAAAAACTAGACCAACAATGGTCTTGTAACCCCCTTTTTTGATTTCTTAACCTTTCGCTCAATGAATTAAAAATCACCTCAAATTTTGAGATGTGATTCGAATAAATAAAAGTAATAGCGAGCGAATTGTACTATGACAATTTACGGTTCACCCGTAACTACAGTAGAAAACTTCCCGCTATATTCAGGGATAACAACATTAGTTACTGGATTGGTCTCAATCCAGACGATAGGAACGAACAATGAAGTAAGTTATACTTCACTATATGCTCAGAGGTATGTATGCGAGTACGCACACAGACAGGTCTGTGTGATGGTCTTCAGGCTGATAGCTTGAAGACCATCTAATTATATTTTTTAAAGGTCCAGCAGAAACGAGCTACTGCGAGAGGGGCCGAAACCATACATTGAACTGTTTGCTACTTGGATTGGCAAACAAGAATTACTGAGGATTGCTTGAGAAAGAGGAGCGATCACTGAGAAATAGCAGAAGGGAAGCCTTCTGAAAGGTTAGTTTATTAGAAATTTCCTTCGGGACGTTGGAGATTACGAAAAATCTCTGCAAATAGTAGCAAATATGGGCGAGATGAAAACTGACACGATTGATCGTGTCAAGCCCATGTGCCTTATTAAAAGATTAAGCCATGCACGCGAGAACCATCAGAAAATGATGGAAAATCAGCAAATAAGAGAATATATATATTATATTCCCAAAGATCCGTCAAAGGATTGGCTTTAATATAAGAGATATCTATAAAGAGGACTGAAGGAAGCCGTGCTTTCCATATAAGTTCCCATATTCGAGAAAAAGGAGTATTGGGATGTAGAGCGAAGGCTCAACAACCATAACTCCACACAGGTCTGTGAACTTTTTAGAATCCTGAAAAGGAAAAATGCGGGTCACCGCATAACTGAGTACCGGAAGGCACTCAATATCAGAGCGTTGAGTAACGCTTAGTTACCCGAAAGATGGAAAGTGTGGAAGTCCTATTTTAAACGCTTCCACAGAACAGCTTGGCTGCTTGATAAATTAAACGTTGCTGGTTCGAACGAGGTCGACCTGGATAAGAGCTTAGGGAAGTGGATCCCCCCTTATATAATAGTGCTTGTTCCTACCGGTAGGGAACAGACACACCGAGATAGGCCTTCGGGTCTACCGGCATGTTCATGCGAAAGCTCAGTAGAATTTTACAAGATCTCGAGTCGGATCTGATTGCAAGTGCGTAATCAGAGGATCTCCTACTAGGGGAACGGCTCATCGGGCAGTGGTCGCGGAGGGTTTTAAAAACCTACTAGGAACGAAAAGGTGCTCTTGAACGCCTACAAAATCTATATTAGGCCCCTTCTTGAGTATGGAACTGTGATATCAAACCCTCATAAGGTCTCTACTATTAAAGCGTTGGAGAAGGTACAAAATAGTTTCACACGTAAGTTAATGATAAGATTTTTGGAATTTAATTATGAAAACATACCCAGTAGTATGCTAGGAACACAAAATTCAAATTGGAAACGCTGGCGTGCAGAAGGAGAAGGTTTGATCTTTTGATGATGTATAAAATATTGCATGTGCATACCGGCCTTCGGCCAAACGCTTTTCTTAAAATGAGGGCATCCACCAATGGAGGTAGCAGTTCCAAACTAGTCCGAAATCCGGCTAGGAAGAGTGTCAGGCACCATTTCTTTACTAACAGAGCTGGCAGTGAATTGTAAAAACTGCTCAAAAAGGGCAATCTGCCAACAGACCTGGACTCCTTCAAGCGTATAGTGGAGCAGTACTTGAGGACGGAGGATGAGTGAGCTTGTGATCTTGTGTTAGTCTTAATATTATTTTCTTCGATAGATACTCCATAGTGATCTTGTGTTAGTCATGGAACTTTTTCCGACGGATACTCTGTCGGAAAAAGTTCCATGCTATGTGTTCCCGGTGTCGTATATCGTTGTTACATTTTATTACTACGCGTTCGTTTATCTTTTTCCGATATCAATACGCAGGGTTACCCTGTAATAAACAATTACAACAATTTACGCCTTTGTTTAGGACGTGGTCAAAGTGCAAAAATTTTCGGGTTGACTATTTCGGAATTTTTGCTTCTAGTTGCCCATGTTTTGTGCCTGTAGGCTCAAAACGTTTTGCTAACGCCTCATTTCAATTACGGTGAGGTATTCCTGGGTTCCGTCGTGGGTATCAACTATACATTGGATCCGAGGCAAAAAATTTCGGATAATCGGATTTCGGGCTGATCCGAAAAACGGTTTTTTTCGGTGAATCGGATTTCGGTTCGATTCGGATTTGGCGTTTTTTCGGTGAATCGGATTCCGGTTCGATTCGGATTTGGTCTTTTTTCGGTGATTCGGATTTCGGTTCGATTCGGATTTTCCCCTTTTTCGGTGATTCGGATTTCGGTTCGATTCGGATTTGGCGTTTTTTCGGTGAATCGGATTTCGGTTCGGTTCGGATTTGGCGTTTTTTCGGTGAATCGGATTTCGGTTCGATTCGGATTTGGCGTTTTTTCGATCACTCGGATTCGGATACTCGATTCGGATAATGAGCCGGATACAACAGGAAAAAACTATTGGAGAAGGTCCATCCCACAATTTTGCAGCATACGGTCTGAACTGAAGATACTATTTCCTGCTCGCGCTTGAAAAGCTGTTCATGTATTCACACATACGTGAGAGGCTGAATTTTTTTTCAGAATCCATTTATTCATTATATTTTCGATCACATCAAAAATTTTCAATTTCATCCTCTGTATTTGTTGCACAACTTCTTCCTATAAATGCCTCATTCACTCCAGATATTCGCTTTCGCTCTCTTCTGAGCTGTCATCAGCATCCATAGTATCCCCATTGCATGCTGCGTACTCCTCAGTTCAGAAACGAGAGAGCCTGAAAATAAAGTGGAATTATCTAAACGTAACACCATGGGATTTTCACGTTCTACTCACCTTTTATTCACTTCACATGTGTGAGCCTTCATCATGAGAAGCGTCCTGGCATTCCCACCAAAGAGCCGGCCTCTGCGTTTGTTGCCGAAAATGAGTCCAGCAAAACTGAATATACAAATTATAAGAAGGAGACGTAAAACCAATCCACTATTTGCTTACCTTTAAATTCTTTCGCAATCTACTGACCCGGCCGGTGCCACACAGTATTCAGGAACTGTTGAGCAATAAGTGGAAGATCTCTAGCGTGATGTTTCCATCATTTGATGGTGTTTTCGTCAAAGGAGAACCCCATCCCTCGGTGTGTAAAGGGCCCCTGTCCTGTTTTCAACGCGCAGTTACCGGCGGCGGATAGGTAGGATCAAAGTGAAGTGGCATACAGGGTGTTAAAACAGAGCACCACATTTAAAGCATATTTTGAGAGCTTTTAGAACCCTTAGGCGGAAAGGTGGGGCGCCCCAGTGAGATGTATGTGAACGAATCGCAGTCGCAACCCGTCATGACCCGGGCAGATAGCGCCAGCCTTTCGAATCGACGAAATTATCGGTACCGTTCCCAATGTGCTGTTTCCGATTGTTTTGTGGTCTTCACCGTAAAATTGAATGCTTCGTCACTGCTGATTGCGGACCCAGCAACCCAATCGACAGCAAAAAAATTTTCTTTTCGTCGCTTTTACGCTCTAAGAGGATTCTCGCGCAAACCCTAACTTCCACATCTAATCCGTCAAGCCTTCTAGGCATTAAGTTCATCACCTTCTTTGAAGCGATACGAAGGCCGTCAGGAATGAGACATTGTGTGTGACTCGCTGTAATTTCTCGGATATACAGAAGAAATCGCTTCAGATATGTGTGCTCTGAAGTGCGAGAGAAAAAGCTCAGAACACCTGCAATCATCTTCGAGACAATAATGGAATAATCAGTACTTCAGTTTTAGCACTAAACTAGTTGGAAAAACGGCCCGTTCCGCTATCGAAGCAATGAAATGATGAAAAAAAACCCCTAAACATGAGTTGCCGCCAAATCAATTTCTCTGTCCGCAACCAGCAGCGACGAAGCTTCTAATTCTACGGCGGTAATTCAAGGAGACTAAAAGAAGACGTACCGGAGCGATAGATGCGGATTATTGGGATTGCACTAGGGAAGAAGAATATAGCCGCAAGTATATGAAAATGTATATGACAGAATTTTGAAACATTGAAACGGCCACTAGCAAGCGCAAAGACAGGCTTTCAATACGAGAAACAATCACAGTCAGCAAAATTACCGTAGACTGACAGCGAAGGAGAAGCAAAGACACAACCAGAAAATTCTGGAAGAAAATTCGGAATGTAGCCCGCACTCGTGTCGCTATTGGAGCGCGTATATGGATCACTATTGAATCCTTCAAAGGCACCATACACCCTCAGATACGAAATTTGAAATTTTTGTGTAATTGTGTAGAAGACCCCTCCTGTATAACACGTACCAAATGCGAGATCTCAATTTCTCCAAATAAGCTAGATATAAGCGACCACCACGGGCCCGACCCGCTCCAGCCAATACCACAGGCCCGCCCTCTTCCTGACTTTCGATCTCAATAGCGGCTACATTGATGGATGATTTTCAACCGAGTCATCGTTCTTCCCTCCCTTTCCAATTTATCTCCTCATCCTGTTTTGCTCTCGTGCCGCAACTGCGAATCAAGAGAAATACAGGCCTAAGACAACTCGTCCACCAAATTTTTGCCCTGAAAAAACAGGCATTTTCAAGGAGCCATATCTCCGTTCGTAGGGGGTCTTGGACGATTGCAGAAATACCATTGTGATCAGAGTGTGACCGTCTCCAAGATGAGGATGAAATCTAGAAAAACAATTCCCTGGGTGTCCTTTACCTTTAAACTAGCATGATTGAATCGAATCGTGACGCATTTCGGATAATCGAAAACTCGATTCATGAATCGAATCCTGTGTAATTCGGAGAATCGGATTTCGGTCCGATTCGGATTTGACGATTTTTCGGTGAATCGGATTTCGGTTCGATTCGGATTTGGCGTTTTTTCGGTGAATCGGATTTCGGTTCGATTCGGATTTGGCGTTTTTTCGGTGAATCGGATTTCGGTTCGGTTCGGATTTGGCGTTTTTTCGGTGATTCGGATTTCGGTTCGGTTCGGTTTTGGGGTTTTTTCGGTGATTCGGATTTCGGCTCGGTTCGGATTTGGCGTTTTTTCGGTGATTCGGATACCGAATCGTCAAAATTTCGAATCATTCGGACGGATATCCGAAATTATCCGAATCGGATCCAATGTATAGTATCAACTTACATCCAGGTGGCCTCAAGATTCGAGATATTATACGATAGTCTAATCTTGAAATAAGAATTTAGTGAGGAACCAGCTTTCGAATTTAGGACAGCGTAATATTTTGCTATGGTTGGCTCCGTCAGGGTCCTCAGACGTTCGTGAATTTACCGCCTCTAAGGTCATAAATGGCGCACGTTGGAATACGTTTACTATCCGGCCAGGGTTGAGCAGGCGGCTGCGACCGGTGACCAGAATTTTACGACCCCCCCCCCTTGTGAGCAACATTTCCACGAACCCCCATCCCTGGGATAGAGAAATAGCCGCGATGCAATACACGGCGCTATAAATCCAACGTTAGTCTAAGAATGCCATATTTCCGAGAAATTAGGACTTGAAGAATTCAAATCAGTGTCTCGAAATATTTAAGAAAATGATTTCACCTAGAAAAAGTTGAAGTGATTAAAAAAAAAATGGAGAAATTCAGTGAAATGATTACATAGCTCCTGCCTCACTCTACATTCCGGAGTGTTTGGAGATGACCCTAAATTTTCCGAAAATCTGACGAACCCCTCAAAATTTAAATTTTTTTGGAAAAAAATGTCCCAAATTTTTACGACCCTCCGTTGCGACCGGTCGCAGGCGTGCACAACCCTGGATCCGGTGGAACTGTTTTCCCCACGGCGACAGAAAAATGTTTTGGAGAATTGATGAGAAATGCCACAAACGATACCACTTTTGGTCAAAAAGGTTTATCACCCTCTGTGTTGCGACTACCCAACCCCGCTTGATCCTACCTGGTCTTCAAGTTTTTCAGGAACTGATATCATTTCAAAGTTTTCAACTATAATAATCTCCAGCTTGACGCTGGGCATTTTTCACTAACATAAGCGTATTCAGGGTGTCAAAAAACCTATATATACATGTCATCAGAATTTTACGTTTTTGGGAACTTTTTTTGTAACAATTTATAAAAAATTTTTCAATTTTCGACCGTTTCATTGTTTATGAACACTTCCCACTAACAATGTTTAAAACAATTCCCCGTTTCAACCTACCTATATAGTCGAGAATGACGAGGTATTTCTTGTCTCAATATGGCGCGCGGCTGTCAACTCTCTACTGTGGAGAAAGCTCAGATCAGAGCCTTCAAAGATGCCGGTTTGGGGCCACGTCCCAAATTGGAAGAAGCTCTGGCGTCGTTTACACTTATTTGAAAGATAAAGACGCCTACGATACATTTCATCTTGGGGACGTGTGCGGAAGCTCTCCCGAAGGGACGAACGCCAGTTTTGCAAGCGAATATCCAACAACACGGCTAGTGTAAATCAAGTCCGTGCAGAACTGAGATTGCCTGTATCGAAGTCTACCGTCTGGAGGGCTATTAAATGAAGCGGAAACATTGTGAGAGAGAGAATGCAGAAGGCTCCACACCTCACCAGTTCCCACAGGACCGCTCGTCTTAAATTCGCGCGAGAGAACATGGCGACCGATTGGGATAAGGTGAAGCCGTAGATAGAGTTAAGGTCAGCTCAGTTTATATTAACGAGAAGTTGATTTCTGGTGTTCAGGTGGACTTCTCAGACGAAAAGAAGTTCAACTTGGATGGCCCTGATGATGCGAGGTCCTACTGGCGTGACCTAAGGAAGGAGCCCAGGTACTTCAGTAGGCGGAGCTTCGGCGGTGGCTCTTTGATGATGTGGGGGGGCATTTAGTTGCGAGAATACGCTCGACCTTGCCTTCGTATCCTGTCGCATGGACTCAGATGAGTATAAGGGAATGTTGGAGCATCACCTTCTGCCGTTTTTGATAGGTCGCAGACGGAGAAACTTCACTTTTCAACGGGATTGCGCAAGCGTGCACCGTAGCAGAGCGACTTCCTCTTGGCTTCGTGAGCACAGAATCAAAGTTATGGACTGGCCAGCATGTAGCCCTGACTTGAATCCCATGGAGAACCTGTGGGGGATCATCGTGCGCAAAGTGTACGCCAACTACAGGCAATTTCTCTCGATTGATGAGCTCAGAACTGCGATCCTCGAAGCATGGAGTGAAATCGACCCCGTGGTACTACGACCTAGCGAAGAGCATGCCACCTCGGCTTTTTGAAGTAGCCATGAAACATGGAGCTTATGTAGACTACTAATTAGTGCGTAGTTTTTATGCTTGAAGAATAAATTGTTCTGAAACTTGAATGTTCATAAACAATGAAACGGTCGAAAATCGACAAATTTGTTGTAAATTTTTATAAAAAAAGTTCTGAAATAGGTAATATTCTGATGACATATATATATAGGTTTTTCGACGCCCTGAATACGCTCATGCTAGTGAAAAATGCCCAGCTTCAAGCTGGAGAATAATATAGTTGAAAAGTAGGTTGTTCATAAACAATGAAACGCACTGTATTAGAACTTGACTCTTGCAGAATTCTCTCGTTACCTTGTCTTTCGCTTCTGAAGGTTTTGCATCCACAATGTGCTGTTTCAGGGTTCAATAAGAGAAAATTGGCCGACTAGCATCAGCCGACGACGACCATTTTCAGTTGGTAGAACTTGGAGCCGCTGCTAATTTCTCGAGGAACTACCCTGCTCTTTGCAAGAACGAGCTCGCCATGATCAAGGGCCGTTCCAGAGAGGTGGTTTTCATTATTCACTTTTTTCAACTTGTTACGTCATCTGTCTGCGTCTTGGTATGAGGCCTAAAACAAGCCCGCCTATATTTAGATGTTGGAAATGAGCACTTCGAAGACCAATGATGGCGGTAGAGTGCGTGCAATAATTCTAGTCTGATGAATGAACGGGGCTGTGACGGTTGTTCACCCGCGCGAATCGAAACCGCATTCTCCATTGAGACCGCCAACCCCGCACGGCCAGCCGCCTGGTCCGTGCGTCAGACTAGATTGAAAAAGTTAACCATATGCCGTGTCGCAGACTTACGGCGCATGCGCCCTTATTATACCCACAAGTTGCACTTACACGCTCACGGTTGAGCAGGCCATTGCGCCTATTTTGGGCGTAGGTACAACCCCCCCTGATGACCAGAATTTCGAAGAAAATATAAATTATTTTACGATTCCTCGGAGATAAAAAATTGCTTTAGCCTTTTTTCAGTTACAGTTCTGGAAAATTTTCAAATTTGTGGTAAGAACACAACTGTTACTACCTCATTTTAGCTTACCAAGTAGTTTCGAGAAAATTCTCTTCTTCTTCTACAAGAAATTCACCCTCAAATTTCTTTTTTTTTTTTGAAAAATTGCGTTGCGGGGCGACTGAACTCTGAAGGAGGCCTAATAATGAAGTTCGCCAGGGGCAGCATCGCAGCACGTTCGAATAAGATCATAAGAGATTCTCCCTATTCCCGCCGAGAAGTTTCTCTGATTGTTTCAAAAATCCAATCTTTTGGCATCCACTCTAATAGGCAATTAAAGTTCAAAAGAAAAAATTAAAAAAGGCGCTGAGAATCGGAAGGTTAACTTCTGATTAGCCTTCAAGACGCGACACGGCCGCTCGCGTCCACCTAGTACCGCTTGCACTACTTTCTGGGGGTCTCTGGAGCATTGACAACTCGGCACGCGGGGTGTCCGAGTCAGTATGATGAGGGCAGAGGACGAAAAGTAAGGCGCTGCCATCCGGCCTTGCACTCTCTCGGCGCGGCCAAAGTGCAAACTGTCTATCTCTGTGTCTCCGCGGGGTGGACCCATTTACAGCTTTGACTGTACACTACAGGGATTAGTGCAAACCTAGCTTGAGGGGGAGCACTCGAAATCCCAGTGAGGAACGAAAGCTAGCGCCTCCAGAAATCGGAGCGTTTCCATAGAGCCTCCAGGAAAACACTGGCGGATAACGATACCATACATATCAGGGATGTGCGTAATTACGACTAACGGCTAACGAATTTAAAGACTAACGGGCTTTCCCGAATTTACGACTAACGACTAACGAAACTTAAAATATTTTCGTAAGCAATCCCGAAATTCGTTAGAAAGTCAATAGACATTCAAATCGCGCTCCAGCCCAAGTCTTATACCAGGATTGATACATATTGCACTGTTGGTTGTTTTAGGTGAATGGTACAAAGTAACTATAGCCTTCAGTATTTATAATTTCTACTGACACTGCTTCGCAGTTCTGAAACTCCCTCCCCCCCATTTTGACCTCTCACAACGTTGCGTAAGGTCCGGAGCAGCACTTCTGCGACTTCGCGTCGGTCGCGCACGACTCTATGGTAGGCTCGCTGAACCAGTCCCGAAATATTACCCGCTAGAGCGAAGTTTTTTTACACAGAGCACTATCAGAGAAGATAAAATGGTGCGGTGAATGCAGGCCACAACTGCCTAGCAACGGTACCTGTATCTGATGATTTGATTGTAAAGGGTGCCGCCTTCGATTTTCAGTCATAAATTCGAGATATGGGGTTTCTATAAAGTGGTGCTGGGACCTCTCAGTAGGTGAAATTTTCACTCCGGTGCTAAATTCTTCCCACCTTTCTACATTAAGGGAACAAGCTCTAAAGCACGCAAGCGCTTGGATCGCGACCCTGAGCAATGAAAAATTAGTGCAAAGTCGGTGCAATTACCCGTTTTGTCTCCATCGGGTAGATCTCAAAATCGTATAGCGCAGAATAGCAAATTTTGCACTGGAAAAAATGCAAAGAGTTCAAGATTTTCTCGATTCCCCATATTGTTGTTTTTCTTGCCGAAAAAAAAATTACAAAAATCGATGAACACATACTCTAGAGTAGAGGTTTTCGTGCATATTTTCAATTATGTATATTAAGGTTTGCAGTTAGAACTAGGTTCTCTAACAAAGAGTGATTTATGTCTTCAATGACCATGAATGTTTTGGAAAACATACATCTCTTCATGGCTTCCTTTTTTCTATTCATAAGGGCTTTTTTTGCCTCATTTGGGCTTGTTTTCGAAGAATAGATTTTTAACGACTAACGACTAACGAGGGTTTTGGCCGGTTGAACGACTAACGACTAACGAATTACAAAGTTTCTATCACGCACATCCCTGATACATATATCTGGTATTGAAAGAAATTCTCATTTTCATGGGTGAATCTTGACTCTCAACAATGAATCTCAACAAGGTTTGCAACCGGGAAGAGATCACTAAAGTAATCGATAATTTTCTCGATCGAATCGGTGAAAAACGTTGTAGGCTGTATTTTCTTTAATAAGGTGGTACAGAGATACTGGTCAACAAATAGGCTACTTAAAGGCACAGTACACCCTCAGATATGAATTTTGAGATTTTCATGTGATTGTGTAGAAGACCCCTCCTGTATAACACGTGCCAGATGTCAGATCTCATTTCCTCCAAATAGGCGAGATACAAGCGACCACCACAGGCCCGACCCCCTTCGCTCACCACCACAGGCCCGACCCCCTTCGCCCACCACCACAGGCCCGACCCCCTAACAGATTTTCGAACTCGATAGCGGCTCGATGGATGGATGATTTCCAACATGTCGTCGTTCTTCAGTCCATTACCGTACTTTCTCCTTATCCTGGCTTTCTCTCACGCAACGATTGCAAATGAAGAGAAATACAGGCCGGAGACAACTCGTTCACCAATTTTTCACCCTCAGAATCTAGGCATCTTTGAAGAGCCATAACTCTGTTCAAAAGGGGTCTTGGAAGATTTCAGTGATACCACTGTGATCAGCGTGTGACTCTCTCCTAAATAAGTATGAAATCTGAAAATTAATTTTTCGGGTGTCCTGCCCAACATCAGAATCGTTTTTCTGTTCTCCTGCTTACCTTGGGAAGGGCACCACGCTGATTCCAATGATGCCTCTGGAATCGTACAAGACCTTCTGGGAACGGAGTTATGGTCCCTCAAAAATTGAGCTACGGATGCATTGTGGACGAGTTGTCCGAGGCTTGTAACCTTCGTTATTTGCAACCGATGTATGCGAGCCGACCTGAACAAAGGGAGACGCTGAGAATGAAGGGAAGAACGGGGCTATTGATCGGAAACCATCGTTCATCTCGCCACCACTGAGCTCGAAAGATCGTAAAAGGGGCGTGCCAAAATGGCTTACGGATGTGGGCGCCCCAGGGTGGCTTCCTCCTATATCTCGCCTATTCGGAGGAGTTTAGAGCTCGCACTTGTCAGGTGCTATACAGGGCTAGTCTACTTTAAAATTATGTGGAAATATCAGATTTCGTCCCTGAGCTTGGACTGTGCCTTTAATGTTATAAAATCAATCGATACAAATCGGAAAATCTGGGAGATTTCTCGTGGGTCACCACGTATTTCCAAAAAAGTAAGCAATTCTATCAAAAAGGAGCCGTTTCAGGCAAAGGTGGTTTTGGGCAGACAGAAACGTTCCAAAAAAGGAGCAACAGTAAAACGGGATGAGCGAGCCTTCAAAAAATTAACAAAATTTTATGGGAACTAATTCATTTGACGAAAACTTCCAATTCCCAATAACAAACCGTTGCTCTATTTCGCATGGAAGAGCTTGATGCCTCTCGATAGAAGACTCACTCGTTTGGAAAGGTTCAGTTCATGTGATAGTAATTGCAGTTCCTTCTCTACTTTCACCACTTTTCTGATCAGCAAAAGGAGACCGTTTATGTGGGTCAGACTTGAATATGTCTTCTTTTCGGTAATAGGTATGAAAAAATATTTCCACCGGTACTAGAACAGCCCGAGCAGAATGAGTTGATTTCGTGAATTCAAAATTTCAGCTACGGGAATTGTTTCTCAAGAAGGATTGTTAATTTTTTGTAGACTCGCCCACTCCACTTTTCTATTGCTTCTTTTTGTAGGAACGTTTCTGTCAGCATCAAGCCACTTTTGCTTGATAGTGTTCCTTTTTTAGATAGAGTTTGCTTTGCTTTTTCTTTTTTATCAATGTTTAATCAGCAGGTTAGATTGAATGCGGTAATTTTCTTGTACGAACTGCAGTGTTATAAAAAGAGTGAGCGTTAGAAATGTTCCCGATTTTTAGGGAATAGAAATACTGGTTAAACTCGAAGAATTTGCACTGCCGGAAATGCATTCTCAGTTTGTGATTTCAATCCCTAAAGACGAAGCGGTCTTGGCCGATGTTTGCCAGATTATGCAGAAAACCTCGCTCATCTGACAGATGCCAGTCGACGACGCAACAGTAGCGTCTTTTTCTTTGTGTCTCCGTCGCAAGAGCCAGGGTGGAGGGCGCAGCAAGCGCGAGGGAAAGTGGGCGAGGCATGCCTGGTTGTCAATGGTACCGCAACCCTTTCTGGGGAGCAGGCTATACGCTGTTTTGTAAATAACTTCATGTTTTGAGTAATTTTCAAGATTGGCCTTTCGGATTTTTTAGGAGCGAGTAATCGAAAGCGTGAAACGCCGTGGTTCTATTCCGCATATTTGTCAATTCATTGATTGAATTCATTGATTAATGAATGAGAGATGCAAGCAATAAGCAGCGATGAAGGGTGAGAATGGGACAACAAATAAATTTGTCGGTCTCTCCCATCTCCGAATTTCCGTTTCCGGCGTTTTTTTGCCACTTTTATTCCGTTGCCAATTCCGAAAATCTTGAAAAAAATTTCCGCACGGCCCTGGTAGTAATGCGGAGGTCTGGCAAGGGGGATGGATAGTAACTTCTCGTACATTATTGCAACGTCGTGCTGAACCCTGACTCTCAAGAGACCTGGTCGGAGAATTAAGTTTTTTTTTGAAAACCGTTGAAGGCAGTGTTCACGATGGGAAATTTGTTTTTTCTTTTCTGGCGGAAACGTAAGCTTTGAGTCCCTTCAAAAGGAGTAAGTACGAAAGAACGACGGAAAACGGCCAAGAAGCATAGCCTCGTTGGGGTGGAGACAGCGGTCCGAGAGGTGAAGGTTGTTGAATGAGTTGACGGACAAAAAGGTGAAGGATGCGGTCTCACCCCAATCTGAAGAATGAACATCATTTTCACTACCTCAAGTTTTCGGTCTTTTCGTCTTTTTTTGTGCCTAAAACTTCATGAGGTAACCAGACCTCAACCAAAAAAATACAGGCTTTTCGGCCGGTAACATTTTTATCTTCGGAGAGGGATATTAAGCGGAAAAGTTTTTTTTGAGAAATTTCTGTAAAATTCTTCGACGAAAAGTTTTTTGAGGATCTACCGCGCTTTGGAACTCTGAGCTAAGTCCGGCTTGCAAAGTAGCTTTTTTCCCGTTGAATATAACCCTTTCGTAAAGACTGGAATCCTCATAAAATTCTGCATCGATTAGCATTTTAAAGCTCGAAAAACACGCTCTCACTCTTCCCGTCGATTCCGGTTTATATATAGTTTATATATTTTTTGAGCCTGAAGTTATCGGGTTTTCTTTCATAACTTTTCTAGGCTAAGAGATGGATCTTTGTGAAGGTAGTTTTCGGAATCCCTATAGAATTCCGCGTCGACTAGTGTTTCCAGGCAGGTAGTATATTTTTCTATCCTTCGGCCTGATTCTTATTTGAGACGCCAGTTTTTCGTCTATAACTCTTCAACCGTTGAAGATAGGGTAGTGGTAAAGGTTGTTTTTGAAATCTAAGTAAAATTCTGTGCCGAATGATTCATCAGGTTTCTTTGCTCGCCCCATAGGCCAGTCAGGCCGGGGAAGCTGAGCTCCATTGTTGGTTTCAGTAAGACTCTGCGTCTCCTATTCACATCATACAGGCGAGAGCACCCTATGAAGATTACTATGAAGCTCGGCTCCACCGACCTGGCTGGCTTATGGAGCACGCAAAGTTAGGATTCCGATATATCATTCGACGCAGAATGCTGCGTAGATTTCGAAAGCTATCTTCATGAAAACACTTTCTTCAACGGTTAAAGAGTTATTTGTTTATATATATTTATTTATTTATTGAAGACGCGGGAACCTTCATGTAACAGTTGTCCTTCATCAGAGGGACAGAGGCCGCATTTTTGAATACTCTTTGTCGCAAAAGATTCTAATTTTAAACATGAGCATTGGCCGATCTCACTCTTAGGAGTTTATGGTACAGGAAAATGAAAACAAAAAAAGTCATTCACCTAAGAATTTCAAGCTCAAAGCATTTGCGACTTTTGGTCTGGCGTTTTGCCCGCAGCGCACAAAACACACCAACAGGCGTGAAAAAATGTTAAATATGTAGGTTTTTAAAACTGTTTTCCGCTACTCAAGAATTCCATGAGGACTGTTCCTTTTTATCTAGTGATTCGTTAACTTGTCTACTCAGAAACATAGAAGAATAGAGTATGGCTTTCATCATGAACACGAATTTAAAGGCAGTGTTCACGATGAAAAAAGTTTTCGAAATTCTACTAGGATTGGGTAGTGGAGGGACACTCTGTAACGTTAACGTCGAAAGAACGCATGAAAACGAGCCAGGAAGAGCCCCAAAAGAGCCCGAAGTTGCAACTTCGAGCGCATTGAAAACCCCAAAAGCGCATCACACGCCCACCGACGTGAACAAATGAATGCTCGAGATCGTGAGATGAGCGATGATTTTCAATCATTAGCCCCGTTCTTCCCTTTATTCTCAACTTCTCTCTTTACTCAGGTCAGCTCGCATAGATCGGCTGCAAAAGACGGAAGTTACAAGCCTCGGACAACTTGTCCACCATGCTTCCCTAGCTCAATCTTTGAGGGACCATACCTGCGTTCACAGAAGGTCTTGTTTGATTTCAGAGACACCATTGGAATCAGCATGAGGCCGTTTTCAAGATAGGCGGAAAAACAGAAAAACGATTTTCATCGTGAACACTACCTTTAAACTCCTTCTCGTGGAATACCACAACAATTTTAGTTAGCTGTTTAGAAAGATAGGCTGAAAAGATCTCTTCATTGTTCTTTTTTTGTCGACTCTCCCCGGTCCGCTCTACTATTCTTCCCTTTTTGTTGAAACTTTTGTGGGACGGACCGCTATATTTCTGAATGGAAAACCTTTTTCAGATAGAATTTTCCACCTTTTTCTATATAATACGCTGCCTGGAGAACTTTTTTCAGATAGAATTTGCCACCTTTTTTCATATAATACGCTATAATATCCTTGAGAAATCTTCAATGTTTTCCAGTTTGCTTCCGCGTCCACTTTGGGTGCTTAGCAAAAAATAGTAAACAATTAGAATGAATTGATTAGTTAAACAGTAATTAGCTGATTTGTTGGCCATTTTTCCATTAAAAAGTACAGCCTACAGCTTGTTCCAGAGAATTGATCTACAATTCGATAATATCTATTGATTTGATAATCGAAAAGTTCTACTTTGACATTCGAGGTCTCACGATGAGTAGAAAACTCCATAAGCCATTTCCACATCTATAATTTTTCATTGCAACAATAGGACTTAAGTGCAGATGAGATGGATTATTAATGGTAATACAAAGATCACACACATTCACTTGTCTGGGCGCTTTGCGAATTTTGGCGCGTGAGTCGCGTCAAAATCCGCAATGCACAACATAAATCTACTGTATCCAGAATGCCCGACTGTACACATACAACCCGTTGATCTCCATAATGGAGAAATTCAATATCACATGTTTAAATCTCAACAACAACAATAATGGCCTTCAATTCATCATAAACGCTGTAAATTTTTGCATAATTCAAAGGCTACCCTGGTGCTGAGCATGAAAAGTGCATTCATACATACTTTTCACTACACTGTACATATATACTAGCTAGTCATCGAAGAAAATCGACAACACAAATTGCTCTACCGGCCACCGACACCGAATAGATTGCAGATGCTGCCACGACTTGATCAAGTCTAGAGATCCAACGGAATGCACTGGATAGCTGATCACAGTGCCTTCTCCATGAAAACAGTTCTGAGAGGATTTCTGAAGGAAGAATCATCAAACTTTCTGCTAAAATAAGGAGTATAGTTAATCACAGGCTCCACTATCAAGTAACAGAACAGCAACTGCTGTTGCCATCGTGCTGCTGTCGGAGCCGAATTGTACCTTGCTCCGTGTTGCTGTTGTAATCGGCTCGTAGCCAAAAATAAACTGACAAGAACCTGCATGGCAGGCTTATCCTTATTTTTGACAGGCTTAAATGACAGGATCCGGCCAGCTTACTTCGACATATGGGCCCCCGACGCCGAAAGTGACGGCTTTTCGACGTCATCTGACACTAGCGTCGCGAAGTTAGGTTCACTGAGTCAGCACCAGATAACCATTTGAAGGGTAACCTACCGATCGAAACCATATTCCTCGCTGCTTTTTCATTCTGACATTAGCCAGCTTGGTCAGGACACCGGTGAAAAACGCATCTTCAACTTCGAAAACCTGTAAATACACAATTTAGAAGAAAGTCAGTTTCCGCTTTGATTAAAATTTTCTAAATTTCAGGTCCAATTTCCTCGCAGTTTGAGTTACAACTCTCCTTTTTAAGTTGTGTAATGCGGTCTTTGGTGTCCAAAAAAAGGAAATTTATTATTTCTGCACGGCTAAAATCTGTCCAAATGAGACTGTCCGCCCACGCGGTCGGCGAGCGTATCGAGCGGCCGAAGCATAAGCACTTTTCACACTCGCAAATTAATTATCATGATTTTAAAACGCGTATGTTTTTAATATTACTCCTGTCAGCCGTCTGCCGGTCTTAGAAAGGCTTATCTGAAAAATGCATCCGCGATGGCCGTTCAACACGCTTGCCGACCGAGTGGACGGACAGTCCCTTTCGGACAGAGTTTAGATGAATCGCGTTTCAAATCTTAGATAGAAAATGCATGTTTTCGGATTTGTCGAGTTTTCCAACCAGACCGCCTAATCGTGTTTAGATTTTGTTGATTTCAGCGCATTTTTTTGTCGAGTTCATATCAGACCGACTAATCTCAATTAAAATAATTTTTGTTGGGTTAGGGAAAGAATATATATCAAAGAATAATTGATTGAATTTGGCAGAAAATCCTCGATATTCGGACTACCCACCTTAGCCTCCCAGGTGACATCCATGATTGCCGCTAAAGCGGCTGGAGTAATAAGATACGTGGGACCACTGCAGTAGTCGGGAAGGTAATCTTGTGAGTAGGCGGACTCAGGTATATACCTGTAAATTTTGTGAATAAACTGGTGACTTAAGGCCAGAAATTACCACAATACTACCATTTGCTATAAATCCGTCGATCTGGCTCGCTACTATAGTGGACGTAACACTGAATAGACCGCTCGTCAGGGCTTCCAATCAAGTTTTTCACCTTGAAATAATTCTTGAGGCATTTTAAGACTATATATAACCTGCTCTTCAGAGAAGTCCAGGAGTTAAACAAAGACCTTGTCCAGCAGAATCACAACGTCAGAGTCAACCTTGAGTACGAACTTCTTCGGGTGATTTGCTGATATCCATCGGTAAGCCGCCAGAAGCTTCAATAAAGCAGTTGAGAGTAGTCGTCAGAACATTCGGCCGCGGCGCGTGTGCGTCGCGTCATTGGCAAAAAGGTTTCAGATCGAACAGAACCGTACCTTATAGACAAGGTTTGCGTATGAGTCATGGACATCCACTTGCAAGATATCGTTATATTTCTTGATTTCTTCCTCTACGGCTGGAGAAATATATCCTTCACCCATCACGAAAATAACAGTTACGAACTTATCCTAAACATAGTGTGACTTAACATAACACAACATAACATAACATAACATAACATAACATAACATAACATAACATAACATAGCATAACATAACATAACATAACATAACATAACATAACATAACATAACATAACATAACATAACATAACATAACATAACATAACAACATAACATAACATAACATAACATAACATAACATAACATAACATAACATAACATAACATAACATAACATATCTTCCTCCGTCTGGGATTCGTGAAATGACCAACACCATCCGTGCTATATGGATGAGCGAAAGGATACCCGATTCGTGGAGACATGCGATCATCGTACCTCTTCACAAGAAGCTATCCGTCACGGATCCTAAGAACTACAAAGGAATCTCTCTACTCCGTGTCATGTACAAGGTTTTAGAACGTATCATTCTCGAGCGACTCATCAAACATCATGAAGGAACGACCAAAGATGAGCAAGCCGGTTTCCGACCTGGAAGATCGACCATCGACCGAGTATTCGTCGTGAGAATAGTAATTGAATCGTGGCAGCGGTTTTCCAAGCCATTACAGCTTCTTTTTTTAGACTTTAGAACCGCGTTTAACTCTCCTCATGGTTATCGACTGCTCAACCCTCTGCGAGCCGGTGGAGTCCTGGAAAAATATGTCCGGTTAATCGAGGACATGAACAGAGGAACAACAGCAGCAGTTCGTACACCTGTCGGATTTACGTCAGCTTTCGAGGTGAAAACAGAAGTAAGGCAAGGAGCCTCTGCAGGACCTTTTCTTTTCAACTTCGCCGTTGATGACATCATGCGTAGAGTTGCAGAACAGTTTCCTGCGGATGTGATCCTAACACCGTCAGGACGCTACCTTGTCGACCTGGAGCGCGCCGACAACATTGTGTTACTCGCTGAAAACAACGCAAAACTGCAAAGGATTGTGAACCTCAATTTGAAGTATGCCGCAGCCTATGGACGTCGTCTTCGTCCCGACAAATGCAAGCAGATGTGGATCTCTCAGAGGCCTTCAACGAGAGTTTGTGAGGACGGACAACGTATCAAACTGGTGAATGATTGCTGTTAATTGGGCTGTTTGCTGAAGAACGGTGGTAGTTATGCAGCTTATATTCGACAACGATGTGCGAAAGCTACGTCTGCATTCAATTTTCTAACCAAGTGTTTGTGGCCTACCACCATCACGGGACGTCAAGTTGCGCGTCTACTTATCCACTATTCGCCCTATCATGATGTACGGATCGGAGACGTGGGCAGCACCGGAGACGCAGATGGAAAAGTTGGAATGCACGGAGAGGAAGATTTTTAGGCGTTTGCTTGGATATTTCTGGCCGCGTGTATGCCATAACGAAGATCTTTACAAGGAAATCGACGCAATACATCAACGCTTGACACGAGGGAGGTGCCAGCATCTCCCAACGCCATCTCAAGCAGCAATGGAAAGTCGACTTCGACTGCTCGGGCATATACTAAGAAGAACGCCGGATCGTCTCGTACAACACGCTTTAAGAATGCTTCCAAATCCTGTCTGGAAGCGGCCACCTGGGCGTAGGCGAAAGTTCTGCACGGATGTGGTTAGAGAGCATTTGAAGTCACTCGGCATCGAAAGACAGTTCAGGCGCGATGTTTCGTTTCGCAGGAAATGGAATAGTGACAGCTGGATGGAATGTGTTTAAATTGTGGCTGAAGACCGTGAAAAATGGACACGGCTGACTACTAGGACGGCACACTTCGGTGAAGATGCGGAATGACCGCGTCAGGCGAATGCCGACCGATTAAGTCAAGTAAGTCAAGCATAACATAACATAACATAACATAACATAACATAACATAACATAACATAACATAACATAACATAACATAACATAACATAACATAACATAACATAACATAACATAAATATAACATAACATAACATAACATAACATAACATAACATAACATAACATAACATAACATAGCATAACATAACATAACATATAACATAACATAACATAACATAACATAACATAACATAACATAACATAACATAACATAACATAACATAACATAACATAACATAGCATAACATAGCATAACATAACATAACATAACATAACATAACATAACATAACATAACATAATATAACATAACATAACATAACATAACATAACATGCTTTCGCTGTCAAAGGGATGAAAAAAAAACACAGCTCCTGGACCAGATGGCATTACCAACGAAACCCTCAGAGCGGGTGGTTCACCTTTATGGAAAGTTCTGGTGGAACACTTCTCCAGATACCTCGCGCAAGGAGTCGTTCCTGCGCAGTGGAAATCGTCAAGAACGATTCTCCTATTCGAAAAGGGTGATCGTGATGACATCATCAACTACAGACCAATCGCCATACTCTCAGTGCCGTACGAGGTCTTTACCAAGATTCCGCTCAACAGGATATAGAAGGCTCTGGATGACTTCCAGCCCAGAGAACAGGCCGGCTCCCGGCAGGGTCACTGCTGTCTTGTTCACAATCAGGCGCTATCGCAAGTCATTGAACGGACAAGGAAATACCTCCTACCTCTAGCGCTCGTCTTCGTGGACTATACCAAGGCATTCGATTTAGTTGAAGTCCCGGCTGTTTTTAACGCTCTTATCCACGCTGGTGTTGACGCCCAGTACATCAGAATACTGGAGGAGCGCAACAACGGAAACAACACCATTATTCAACTATTTGAGAGGAAACTGATGGTGTAGATTGGAAAGGGTGTGAGTTAGGGAGATCATCTCGTCGGAGCTGTTCACGACCGCGTTACAAGACGTGATGGGCCACAGCGACTGGGATAGCAAGGGTATCTTCATAGACGGGTGCAGACTATCCAACTTGCGCTTCGCTGACGACATTGTGCTGCTAGGTTCGTCTTCCGCAGAACTCGAAGGAATGCTTCACTAACTGGACGCTGCAGGCAAAGCGATCGACCTTACAATGAATCTGAGGAAAACCCAAGTAATGCGTAACCGGTGGTGCGACAACAGCCGCATTCGTCTCTCTGGCATTCCTCTACCCATTACGAGCAGCTACGTATATCTCGGAAGAGAGGTGAACACGCAAAACGACATGTCTACGGAGATCGGACGGAGACGACGAGTCGCCTGGTCTGCACTTGGATCGATAGGGGACGTGACAAACAAACTGCGGGATGTGAAGACACGAGCACGTTTTTTCAACACCACGGTGCTACCTGCGTTGTGCTATGGCACCGAGACATGGGCAGAAACGAAGGCAACCACACAGGCCATAAAGGCACAGTCCAAGCTCATGGACGAAATTAGAGATTTCCACATAATTGTGAAGTTAACCCACCCTATATAACACTTGCCAAATGCGAGCTCTCGAATCCTCCGAATAAGCGAGATATAGGGAAAAGGCACTCTGGGGCGCCCACATCGAGAAGCCACTTTGGCACGCCCCTTTTACGATCTTTCGAGCTCAACAGTGACGAGATGAGCAATGGTTTTTTAGTAATAACCATCCCTGTATTCTCAGCCTCTCTCTCCATTCAGGTCCGCTCGCATACATTGGTTGCAAATAACCGAAGTTACAACCGCGGACAACTCGTCCAATATGCTTTCGCCGCACGATTTTCGAGGGTCCATAACTCCGTTATCAGGGGGGTCTTATACAATTACAGGGACAGCGTTGGAATGAGCGTGAGACTGTTTTCAAGATATATAAAAAGTCAGAAAAACGATTTTGAGGTTGGACTGTGCCTATAAGGACAGCTCACAGGGCCTCGGAACGCAGACTACTGAAGATTAATCGTCGTGCCCAGCGAGCTGGTGGCCTACGCAGTGCTGATCTTCGGAAGCAGTCGCAGTAATGGATCCTCTCCTGTTCATGGCCCAGTCCAAACACCGATGAGCAGGACACGTACTGCACCACATGGATGACCGATGGAGCCACCGTACAACAGTTTGGTTACCACGTGATTGCCGCCGGCCTCTAGGCCGTCCTCCCACAAGATGGAACTCTGTGTTTTCAGGCAGTGTCAAGACGTTCTGCACCGAGCGAGGGCTTCCAGAAATTCACCATCACTGGATGTCCCTTGCTCGGGATTGGTCGGGCTGGTTGAGGTGTGGTCCACACGGCGGCGAAGCGCAGTGAAGATGGATCAGCAAGGTATAAAGGTAACATAACATGACAAAGTCGTGATATAACATGAAATAACGTGGGAGAACATGACTTACATTGACGGCGCTCGATAACTGCGGATTAGCCCATGTTTGTCGAATTGTATTACGAATATCGGTGTTACCAGGCCTCGTGCATACGACTACTATGACTTGGCTCTTGCTATGAATCGTGGGTACAGTGAGATTGAGCCTGGAACTTCGAATTAGTGTACCCAGAGGAATGATACATTAATTTTAGAATTGTATTTTTTTGCGTTAGTTTGTTGATCAAGCGTAGCGTTACGCGACGCTTGAGCACCAAGAGGTTTAAATTTGCTAGTGAATTTCGGGGATGGGGTACTCGAGGGAAAGTGTTCTTAAAAAACTCACAAGTTAACATTACTATATAGCACATTGTAGTACAGGGTCCGATTCGGAAGCCGCTCTTCTACATTTCTAATTTTAAATATATATTGATTGGAAAATATACAGAATATTCCTGAAATTTTTTTTCTGCATCTTTGAATAAAATGAGAGAAGTCCAGGTGCGCACGCGCTGCGACCATAGACACTCGTCGCGACCATAGGCGTATACTCACCTGTTGCAATTGCGACCACGCAAAACACATATACCAACTTCATACGAGTTAATCTCAAGTAAAACTTCATGGTGGTCACGTTGTTGAATGATTCATATTATTCTAATAGCTGATTTTCTGTGTGACCCGCTTAATCTGAAAATATCGATATCTTATTCAGAGTAAATATGACATCACGACTATCAAAGGTAAACACGAGGATTAGTCAAGGCGAGTGCGGATAATCTGAGGCGATTTACGAGATGAATAACGCTATTTTTGTTCGTTACTGTGATGCAAGTATAGGTTCAAATTGCACTATGCTTGCTGATTCAACACGTTCTGCTACAATTTCGGTATTACGGACGGTCAAGTTAGATTTGTACATAATCAAGTGCTCGAGTAAGTACAGTACTTTGCTCAAAAAGATGTATTGCTAGTGAAAGTAGCAGTGAAAATGTAATCTACACTTCTAGAACCATAGAACTGCCTAAATTGCCTCTCAAGACGTTTTTTTGTGAACAGCTGAGCGCGATTTCCGTGAATTCTGGATACACATGGCACAGACATTGCTTAAAGGCACAGTCCAACCTCACAATCGTGTTTCTATTTTTTGGCCTATCTTGAGAACAGTCCGAAGCTGATTCCAACGATGTTTTCGGAATCGTACAAGACCCCCTAGGAACGGAGTTAGGGCCTCTCAAAATTTGAGTTGCGGAAGCACGGTGGACGAGTTGTCCGCGGCTTGTAACATCCGTCGTTTGCACCCGATGTCTGCGAACGGACCTGAATGGGTAGAGAGACTGAGAATGAAGGGAAGAACGGGGATATTGATCTAAAACCAGCGCTCATTTCTCCACTGTTGAGCTCGAAACATGGTAAAAGGGGCGTGCCAAAGTGGCTTCCGTGTGTGGGCGCGCCGGGATGGCTTCCCCCATATCTCGCTTATTCGGGGGAATCGAGAGCTCGCACTTGGAAGGTGTTATTAAGGGTGGGTCTACATCACGATTATGTGGTTTTCTCGGATTCCGCCCCTGAGCTTGGACTGTGCCTCTTAAAGGCAGTGGTCGCGATCAGATATGCTTGTCTTCTTTCCCTCTTTGAACCATTTTCTGGATTCGAAGTAGTGAGACCTATAAGAAAAATAGCAAAAAAAACCGCCATTTCGGGCCAAACTTGAAGCCTGAACTTTCTTGTCTTTTTATGGCGGACGAGGCCACCCAGGGATGAGTGGAGTTCGGCGATTCGCGTTCCGAAACCCGCGGTTTCGCACATTTTTAGCATTCCGCGTCCCGCATTCCGAAAACCGCAGAAAACGCCGCGGAATGCGAAAATATCGGGTCGTCTGGGACGAAAAAAAACATTAGATGATTTCTGAATTTTTCCGCGTTTCGCGTTCCGGAAACCGCATTTCCGCGCATTTTCAGGCGGTTCGCGCCCGATTTCCGAAACCAGAAAAAACATTCTGTTCCGAAACCCGACTTTCGGAATTTCATATTTTTCTTCCGCTCATCCCTGAGCCCACCCGACATCGTCGGCATCGTTGATCTCTAATATCAAGAACATCAGCTTTCTTAAAATTGAATTAGCACTAACCTTCGGGCTGACCTGCTCGAATATTTATGTACTCATCTAGTCAAAAACATTGACTGATGTGCTTGATTTCACAGTTCAGCTGTTTTTATTAGGTAAATTTGCATTTGTTTCTTCCTCTCAATGTCGATGATTTTTGACTGCTTGGCATGAGACTGTGATCTTTTCGGGCGGCGTTGTGCACTAAGCACGAACTGGCATCTTTGGACCCTAGAAACTCCAATTCTACCCTGTTTTTCACCGCGCCAACCTCATAGTCTCTCAGCTGTTTTCGATCTAAGCTGATTTTGGTAAATTTTTCGATAGCGTTTTTCATAGTGACCACTGTCTTTGAAGGCAGCACACAAGCTCAAAAATGGTATCGATTTTATGGCATAAATGAAAGGTTTGGAGCAGGTAGTATGGGGAAATAACGAAAAACCAACAGGAACTGTTTCCAAATTAAGGAATAACAGTTTCTTTCGTTATCGGGTGAAATGGACGAGTTACACTGCGTGCGGTTGAAACAGTGAATATTAGCGAAAAAAAAACGGTTGAGATGGCGAAGCCAATAGACTCCTACAGTCTGTACCAGAACGCTTACCTCATGGGAAACATCAAAAACCAGCCAGAGAGTGACTGTATCCAAAGAAGTATTCTGGGCGGGTTTGTATTTGGGGGCGGGGCTGTCGAAATGCTTCGAATTGCATTGCTCAGATTAAGTAGTTTTGACTGCTTTTTGACGCTCCCACTGGCACGAGCGTTCTACTAGGGGCCATACGACTCCAGAAGCGTAGTTATCTCAACAACTTTTTCGAGCGTGTCTGCTGCCTTTGAAGGCACAATACAACTTCAGAATCGTTTTCCTGTTTTTCTGCCTATCTTGAAAATGGTCCCACGCCGATTCCAATGATGTCTTTAGAATCAAACAAGACCCCTATGGCCCCTCCGAATTTCAGCAGCGAAAGCACGGTGGACGAGTTGTCTGAGGCTTGTAACGTTCGTCATTTGCAACCGCTGTATGCGAGCGGACCTGATTGGATGGGGAGGCTGAGAATGAAGGCAGGAAAGGGGATATTGATAGAAAGTCATCGCTCATCTCGCCACTGTCCAGCTCGAAAGATCGTAAAAGGGGCGTGCCAGAATGGCTTCTCGAGGTGGTTTCCTCCTATATCTCGCTTATCCGCAGGAATTGAGAGCTCGCACTTGGCAGGTATTACATAGGGTGGGTCTACTTCACAACTATGTGGAAATCTCAGAACTCGCCTCCTAAGATTGTACAGTGCCAGTTTATAGGCACAGTACAATACCGCTCGTAGGATTTCGTCAGAAAGCGAGCGAGGTCGGGTTTTCGTAAGAATTTCGAGATTTCCACGCTGATTTGTAGAAGATCTCTCCTATATAATACTGGCTCTTTGCGAATTGTCAATTGCCTCAAATAAACGAGATATATGCCACAACCGCGGGCCCGACCCCCTAAACCACCACCACGGGCACACCTCTTTTCCTGGATTTCGAACTCAACATTGGCTAGATGGATGGATGAATTCCAACCGCGTCTTCGACTTTCTCTCCCTTGCCTCCCGATCCTAGTTAGATCTCGCCCAGTGACTCCGATTGAAAAGCAATACAAGTCTGATACAATTAGTCCATCAAAGTTTCGCTTCCAAATTTTAGACATTTTCAAAGAGCCATTACTCCAATTTTGTGGGGGGGGGGGCACGAGCGATTCCAGAGATACCATTAAAGACAGTGTTTACGATAAATCTCGTTCTCGAGGTCTCGGTGTGAAACACTAAGTTGGCAGGTGCTGTAGAGGATAGGGTCGAAGAAAGCAACGAAAACTGGCCAGAAATAAATACAAACGGCTCTGAAAGCTCTTCCGGTGCACCTACTTATCCCGGTCCGCCCCCCAATCGGACGAGCTTGTGGCGCCGCACACGTTTCGATGGAAATAGCCAAGCAACTCTGCCGCAGTTAGCATTATCGATTCGCGCAGATTTTGGGATTAGCGCGCGCTTGCCGAAAACAGCAGGGCCCATGATTCTCGTCCACGCCCTAAATTTAGAAACCGTTATTACGTTTTCCATCCCTGTTTCTTCACTATTAGCTACCTCACGACCAAACAATCCCATTTTTGGGTCGAACTCGAGTGCGATATTCATCGTGAACACTGTCATTAAGATCAGCGTGTTCTCTTTAAGATGACCACAAAATCTAAAGAAAATATTTTGTGGGCGTCCTGTGCATTTGAAGGCAGAGTCCAACCTAAGAACCGTTTTTTAGATTCTCTACTCAACTTGAAGCTAGGTTTACGCTGATCACAATGTTGTCTCTGGAGTCGTTTAGAGCCCACTGCGAACAGAGTTATGACCCCTCCAAAGTTGTAAATTCGAAGACCAAGAGTTTTGTGGACGAGTCGCATCGGTTGTGGATTTTCACGTCATTCGCAGCCGTCGTACTGGAGTAGGTTGAAATATCAGGCTGGATCAGTAGCAAATAGAATAACATTGTTTTTAATGAAATTCCATCGCAGCTTTGGTTCTTTTTGAGGTCGAGAATTCGTTTGCGAGTGTTACCCATTTTTTCTTTTCTGAGGCCGGATTCATCATTAAAAAACGGGCTAGCGTCTGGCCTGGGTTTGCCAGACCTGGGTTCGGAAATTGGGTTGGTTTGGGTAACCCAGCACCTTTGATTCATCAGCGCAAATCTTGGGTTGGCTTCCCAAACCCTTTTTTGTCCGCACGAGAGGCTTCTATGACTGCACAACGTATTTTCGCGACATCTATTTCCAATTCGCCGTCCAATCGATACTCAATTTTCTTAATGGTCAACCCCTTATATAACATTTTGCGCTTTTGTCAAATAGCTAGTGTGGGTTTCTCATCCAAGTAGTCGCTGTTTTCACACAATTCGTCATATTTTATCGCGGCTTCCATTTTCATGTTCTTCTGCGTATTTATGTTTTTTTTTGTTTTGTTTTTCAGAACCCCACAAAGATAGGCAAGGATGCTCACCCCAGCGTAAATCGGTATGGAAGCACTACAACTTCTGGTGCTGTCTGAAGCCAATCGTAATCCATATTTTAAAAACTACGTTCAAATATGTTCTGTTATGTTCAAATTCAAGCTGCATCCAAGAAAATTGCGCCATGTAGTTTATTTTTTTCGCGCTTCAATAACAACCCCTAATTTATGAACTGATTTCCTGGAGGGCAGGATTCTCAAATTTATCTTAGTCAAGCTTTGCATAGAGTACTCAAAAGTACTTTGTTTTACGTTTAAAAGACGGTTTTTCACTATTCACGGAATACTACGATACAGTCGGCTCAAAATTCTTTGTTATAAAGAGATTTAACAAAAAATTTTAATTTTTAAGAACAATTTCTTGATTTATCTCAGTACTCAGGTACTCAGGACGACGGCCGGCGAACCTTTCCCAGCTGGCCCGCGGTCTCCGTCCTCCGGCCGCCCGCTTTTGGTTCGCCGGCCAGCCGTATGTCGACGGCCCGCCGACCTTTACCAGATGGCCCGCGATCACTATTTGTATTATTGCTTATCTCAAGCATGTCACCACGGCCCCACGGTGGACGACCGCCCCGCCTCGGTCCGCCGCAGTCTGCGGTGAGGAACCACCCTCCCCGCGCATCGCGGTGAAAATCGTCCCCCCTAGCCGTGGGGATACCCCTATCCCCTCAGCAGTCAAAAATATGCTGGCCTCCGGAGGGTGACTCGAAGTCACCTTCCAGGGCCGGCAGTAGAATGCCGATTGAGGACTTTAGTGAGATGAGGCGTGTTTTATACTGGCTGTGCACGTGATAACCACGTTACGACGTGATCAGTTGTGATCATTATCAATTGTCTTTCCAACCGGCCGAATTGAAGATGGCGTGGCGTGTTTTGTGGTTCGCGGGCGAGCCAATATCCGCGCTGCGTGCGCGTCGCGTGCAGCATGGTTCGCCGCTGGCCAGCACCCTCAAAATGTGGGGCGCCGGCCGTCGATTTCGGCATAGAGGTTCGCCGGCCGTCGCCCTGAGTACCTGAGTAGGTGGCGGTTGGTATACGGTAGTTTGTTAAGCGTCTCAGATTTTGGCTCAAATTTTCTGTGGGGGTTATCTTGAATGGAGAACACGAATTCGACGTCAATAACTCTCGAAACATTAATTAAGGATACCTTAGTTGAATGGCATTATTCCTACCGTAACCTTCAGTAGTCCTCTTTAAAATGACCTCAGATTTGTGTTCAACACCCCAAATAACCCACAGTCAAAAGTTCCGAACCAAATCCAGAAATTTTTTCCTGAACCCCCAAAAAAAAAAAAAAAACGTTTGATTATCCCCCCCCCCCTCTGCTTAGCTGTCCGTTTAGAAAAAAAGCACGCTTGCTCTTTGAGGACTGCAAAATGAACTCAGGCGATTCCTGGCCCACTCAGGGCCGCCAGACAGTTAAAGGCAGTGTTCACGATACTAATCGTTTTTCTGTTTTTCCGCCTATCTTGAAAACGGCCCCATTCTGATTCCAACGATATCTCTGAAATCGTACAAGACCTTCAAGGAAAGGAGTTATGGTCCCCCAAATATTGAGCTAAGGAAACATGGTGGACGAGCTGTCCGAGGCTTGTCACTTCCGTCTTTTGCAGCCGATGTATGCGAGCTGACCTGAGTAAAGAGAGAAGTTGAGAATGAAGGGAAGAACGGGGCTACTGATCGGAAACCATAGCTCATCTCCCAATCTCGAGCATTCATTTGTTCACGTCGGTGGGCGTGGAAAGTGCATCTGGGGGTGACGAGCTGATGGCTGTCCTACTTTGGGGCCGTACGGGACCGTTCCGAGCTCATTTTTCTCAGTTTTTCCAACGTTGGGGTTCCGCTAGGCCCCGCAGCTGCCGATCTACATCAAAAATCAGACATGGGTTTTATCGTGGACACTGCCTTTAAGTTCGTTTTCCCAATCTGCGTGCCGGTTTCTGTCGCTGTCCGGGCCACTGCTGTTGTCTTTCGGGCCGCTGCTGTTGCTGTCCGAGCTCCTCCAGTTGGCCCGAACATTGACGGCAGTTGCTCGCAGAATGGGAGAGCCAGACGAACTGTCAGGCGGTCCCGATTCCTGTTCGGTGCTGCTCGAGGCCGAGAATCGCCTGAGTAGAGCTCCTAAATATTGCTTCGGGACTACGGCTCTCTGATAGAATGACATAGACAATAGATAGAGGAGTTCAACAATCAGAACGTTGTTTACCGGAATTCACTAACAGCCACCTGAGAAGTTGAATGGTAAGAAATGAAACTGAATTCGTTCAGTGGGTACCCAATGCCTCTGGATAAACTCCAACACGTCAAAACACCAGAGACCATTTTTTTTTCGAAGAAAAACAGATTTCTGCGGGCATTTTCCTGTGTGTTGAAGAAGATCCCAAGCAAGGAAAAAAATTTTGGAGACAGAAAACAGAAAACGGAAAAAAAATCTCCAAATATGGGCAGAAAACAGAAAATTTTTCAAAAATCAATTATAATGTTCAGCGTAAAGTGTTTGAGATTTTTTACAGCATTAAATTTTTTACAATCTTTTACCGTGATAAATGGTTCCTTTGCACTATATCCAAAACTAAAAGTTGACCTGATGAAGGAATGTAGACACCCGAGAGAGGCAGATTATAAGTGCAAAATGTTCCTCTAGCCTCCTATTTCCTGACACTGAGATGATAACACTCGATTTCTTAAACAGAAGCTCATTAGGCGCAAAGATAACATAGATTCAGTCAAACCAGACTTGCCCTCCCTGGTATTTTTCTGAAAATTTCGAGATAATTGCTGGGTTGAACACTGTACTACTTCTCAACGCCCTAGAGTTACGCGCGCACCGCGCAGGTGTGCCGTGTGAGTATAAATGTTCTAGCGCCCAGCTCGCTCCAACACGGCGGATTCGTTCGTAACTCTACAGCAGTTTCAACAACTACATCGCCGCCCCATCATCAATTTCATTGCAGTTCATCTTATTCAAGTTCTGTACCTTCTTGCGCTGGAAATAGTTAGAACATGAAGTTAGAATTCGCGTGAATGACACAGTTGGGGAAAAACTTTATCCCAATCCACCTTAGAGGTGACACTGGAGTTTTGTCAGTGTCTGCCCCCGTTTAGTAAGTATTCCTACTCGAACGCCGGGTCAGTCAAGGCATTATTAGCTGGCGCTAAATAGTATTGAAACTCATTATTGATAATGCACAATAAAATTGGAGTTTTCGCGTCATTTTATCATACCATCTGAGGAATTCGCCAACGATAAACCTCTGTGTAAGGGTTGTCACTATAAGATAAAGAGGAAGACCCGCGTCATCGATCCCCTTTGGAATGTGCAGCGCATTGGACGACCTATGTCATAGAGACTTGTACGCTTTTCAGGGCTTTACAGTGGCATGCGGGGGATAGCCGACTTCCTAGTCAGATCCTTCATCCACTTACATGCATCTAGTACCGAACCGAAGACTCCGTAGGAATGGTAGATCTGGTTAAACCTGGGCGTGGATCGAACCCTACCGTGTCGAGCGAGCTGCGGCGCATCCTACCACTACACCACCCCAGCTCGGATAACCACCTGAGCTAGATAGACGAGTTAACCATAAGGTACTGCAGAGAATGCGGGTGAGGTTTTCTAAGCCGTCTACCGTTGTCGCACCTATGCGTTTACCTTCTGTGAGTCCGGCCCCTTGTCTCTTGAGTAAATTGGCAACAAGTCGCGATTCACGGTTTTTGTCTGTTTTCTGCCCAATTTTACCTATTTTTACAGGGAATAGAAAACAGAAAAAAATGGCCAAAACGGGCAGAAAACAGAAAACGGTAAATTCCGCACACCACTGATCCCAAGCCTACATTAGATCAGGTTTATACTACTTTGATACAGTTTCGAATGTAGTTCGACCTGAGGATGCCTTTTTTGGAAGAGTGCGAGCAGGAGGGGTCGACACATTTTCGGCCCAAAAAAAGCAAAATATGTAAATGTGGGAAGTGGTCGTGAAATTTTAGACAAAATTTCCGCCCTGGAGGGGGGTTCGACAAAATTTCGGACATTTTTGAGAAATTTGGTCTCTAAAGGGAAGTGGGTCGAAGCTCCCCCGAGATTTGTCGCTACGTCCTGCTGGACACTGCCCGGAGCCAAGCGTTTTGTAATCAACTCAGCACCTTGTGTAAAGTCAATGGTATACTTTTGCGACACGCGGCAGCGTCGCTCTGCACAGCGACAGCGTCTCACGCCCTTCGAATCAGTCGCTGTCGCAGTGCGCTGCAGAGCGACATCGACAGTGGCGACGACAGGCATCGGCACACTTGCAGTATGACAGCCCTCCGCGACATATCGCTGCGACGGACACGCGACAGCTGTTCATATGACGGCCAGTGCTGTTGCTCCGATGCTAGTCCGGCCACGATTTGTGCTAAATGTCATGGCTGTCGCTCATGACAGCGACAAAGTAGAGTTTGCGCAAAAATTTTAGTCTGAGGAATGGACGGTGTGCGACGGTAGATCACCCCGCACCAATCGGAACCCCATTCTCCAGTGAGGCCGCCAACCCCGCACTGTCAGCTGCCTGGTACATGCGTCAGACTAAAATGAACACGGAAACAATATACCATTGGCCCATGAATACCTAAACGTGTACGTTACACCGAAATTCGGCAGAAGCACCATAATTCACTATATGAATGAATGAATAAAAGAGTGAATGAATGAATGAACGAACGAACGAATGAATGAATGAATGAATGAATGAATGAATGAATGAATGAATGAACGAATGAATGAATGAATGAATGAATGAATGAATGAATGAATGAATGAATGAATGAATGAATGAATGAATGAATGAATGGAATATGGATGAATGAATGAATGGATGAATGAATGGAATATGGATGAGTGAGTGAGTGAATGAATGAATGAATGAATGAATGGATGAATGAATGGAATATGGATGAATGAATGAATGAATGAATGAATGAATGAATGAATGAATGGATGAATGAATGGAATGGAATGAATGGAATGAATGAATGGAATGGAATGGAATGAATGGAATGAATGAATGAATGAATGGAATGAATGGAATGAATGAATGGAATGAATGAATGAATGAATGAATGGAATGAATGAATGAATGAATGAATGAATGAATGAATGAATGAATGAATGAATGAATGAATGAATGGAATGGAATGAATGAATGAATGAATGAATGAATGAATGGAATGAATGAATGAATGAATGGAATGAATGAATGAATGAATGAATGAATGAATGGAATGGAATGGAATGAATGAATGGAATGGAATGAATGGAATGAATGAATGAATGAATGAATGAATGAATGGAATGAATGAATGAATGAATGAATGAATGAATGAATGAATGAATGAATGAATGAATGGAATGAGTGAATGAATGAATGAATGAATGAATGAATGAATGAATGAATCAATCAATGAATCAATGAATGAATGGAATGAATGAGTGAATGAATGAATGGAATGAATGAATGAATGAATGGAATGAATGAATGAATGAATGAATGGAATGAATGAATGAATGAATGAATGAATGAATGAATGAATGAATGAATGAATGAATGAATGAATGAATGGAATGAATGAATGGAATGGAATGAATGAATGAATGAATGAATGAATGAATGAATGAATGAATGAATGAATGAATGAATGAATGAATGAATGAATGAATGAATGAGTGAATGAATGAATCTTGTGTGATCAAAATTTTCGGTGACGCCCAAATAAAATTCATCAATTTATTCCTTTTTCCCGGTTGATCAGTTTTATTTAAATGGGCTGGATAAGGGATGGTGAAACTAAAAAAACTAATCTTTTTTCCAGACAGGTGGATGACGTGTATCGATAAGTGTGTTTGTTATTTGTTTCGATAAGAAACTGAAATGACGAGAGTTCGAGAGGGCATTTTCGGATAAAAAATCAACGTGTTCGCATACCGGGGAACCTTTGGAATTTATTGAGCATGAGAAATGAAAATGGATGACTGGTTCAATAGTAATCAATCACTGAAGCATATTAACCTACTGTTCTAGAGCGTGTTAAGGCATATTGCAGTCTATCTGGTAAGGGACGTGCCCTCAGACGTGCTTGTTTGAACTTCTTATCTTAAGACCTTGCGGCTGGCAACATACAGATAAGTGAGTAGGGCGACGAACTTCTGACTCATCGACGCAATCCGCGTCAGCATATAGTGACGACTATTAATCTTTGCACACAGCTAAGGTGCAGATGACGGTTTTTCAAAAACCATTTTGTGCTCCGAAACTTTGCACATTTTTAGAGAGAGGGAGAGAGAGAGAGCGAGAGAGAGAGAGAGAGAGAGGATTGATGAAAAGAACAGACTATAGAAGGTGATTAGGAGGTCTAATGGCCTGTCCAGCCGAAACTCTGTCATGAAAAGTTATACAGTTAGGTCCGTGGCTTGTTTTTTCAAGAAAAAAAAAACATTCTAATCCAAACCGCGGCTGCCGGTATGGTGAGCTGGTCAGCTGCTCTCTTCTCTCGGCCCGAATCGATTAGCGCGCCAGCCGCGGATGAGATTTAAATGTTTTTTCTTGAGGAAAGAAGCCACGGACCTAACCATATGTGTTCGGTGAACTCATATGACAGAAATAGAAATTCTAAACGAGATCGACGGGTAATTAAGAATCACTGAAGGCCAGAAGTGATATGGGATGGAATAACCGACGGCAGCGTGTAGACGCGAATGAGCAATCACGCCTCTGCGTCTGACGGAGGTCCAAAAATTCAACATCTTCGAAAATAATCAAAACAAAGGCACCAAATGATTTAGTGTTTGAAGGTTAGCAAATGATGAACACATTTTTTTTGGTGTTTGTAAATCAGAAGAAATGGAAGTTTATGTTTATCACAGGGTGTTCCGAAATTATTGGCGCGCAAATTAGCTTCTACTCCCAGGGGGTTTTTAATGATTAATTTTTTGCGGTTCAGATTTCTTAGGTTCTTTCCAGTCTCAGCTCTGCACTTTCGTCACTATTCTGTTGATAAAGACTGTTAAGATAGTATGATCAAGGCTACCAGGCAAGTGCGGCGCAATCATCACAACGAAGTATTCCACGCACACAACGAGGCAGATCGCTAACTAGCTCAGAGCTATCCAAAATGCAATCAATCGTTTTCATCAGCTTCTATCGCACTGTGACAAGGCTCAAAAAACATAAAGATCAGTGCTTGCTTCTCTAAAGCTACCAAAGGCTAGGTGCCTGAATGAATCGCAATTCTCGGCTGTCGTTGAGGTGGATGGGTATAGAAATGATTTTGTGGTTGTAAGCGACCTAAGAATTCTTCAGAAATAAATAGAATCTTTGCTTCAGATTTTTTCAGACCAGTATCCGTTTCATGCAATGAGTCGGGTTTGCAAAATTAGCAATATCCGAGAATGCGATCCGACGCGATTTCGCCATCGGACAGAATGTATGGAACACTTTAGCTATACTACTTCTACTACAGTGCGTTTCAAAACTATAAAAGCACCCTATTTTCTTTAAATTCTCGAACTTACAATTCGTATGGAGGAGAACCTACTGTAACGTTCGCTTGGGAGTTGCCTCGCTGAGAAGTAAGAGTTGCCTCGTGACATCGAGGCAACTCCCGCCAAATCGACTTCGGCGTAGCCTCATTACGGTGAAATTTCAGCCCCAGCTGGGGAAAATGTGAGGCGAATCTAGTGACAGCCCGATGAGATGCCGTCTCGCCTCAAATTTTTCTCAATTTACGAACTCTGTGGTGAAATTGTTGCCTCATATTCCTCTCACACCACGAATTTAGTAGTGAATTTCTCGCCTCACATTCTTTTCACGCTCCGACTTTTGTCGTGAAGTCCTGGAATTTTTCTATATCATATGCAGATATCGCTTCGCAATCCTCTCACAGTGGGGAATTCAATGTAGATCATGGTTTATTGATCAAAACCGTAACTTCAATTAGTATAGCAGCGGCAAAGTCACTACGACAGCAGCAAGTGATATCGAAACAACTCCAAAAACTATAACAATTGTTTATCTTCAACAAAGCGATGAGAGAATAATTTATCATCACAATTCGGAGCACAAATGACGACATTCAAGATCAGATTAGGGGGAAAGAAAATCACACAGCTATGGGCAGGATCATGGCAGATAACAGCTAACTCAAAACAAAAGAGATCACAACCCCATGAGTAACCATAATCTTGACAGGAAAGGAGCTAAATGCAAAGACATTCACACCATCAGTATGAGGAATTTGAAGTTAAAAAACCGGTTTCAAGAAGACCGTATTAGATCATGGAACTAAAACAGGGAAAAATAACAAACAGAACCGGATATCCTAATTACAACCCAGTACGGAAAAAATCACAACCTAGCATCGATCATGTGATACTAGTAAATTGTAAATCAGAGGATCATGATCTTCAAACCGCACCTTCATTCCGAAAGCATGCCACAATTCATCTCCGCAATGCCGTTCAGTCCGCAAATGCACGCTGATTGCGAAAGAGTGCTGAGGCGCGGCCGCGAGTAACCTTACAAGGGAACTACATTAAGTCATAGTAACCATTCCAAATGAAACGTACTTTTCTAGAACCTTTTTCGGACGAAAGTCCGAATATACCCATCGCAGCTGCCTAGACCCACTCTGAAAGAGGTTATAGGCGTTTTTTTCCTCTGTGTTTCGCACCTATTGTACCCTCCAAAAAGCGCATAATTTTTACGAAAATCCGGAAGCGGACCTCATAATCGTGTTCAGCTCCCAAAACCACCTCCCTAAGCAAAGTTCGGGTGGAGAATCATTTTCCAAACTTTGCGCAGACTGACAGCGTTTTGGAATTGTACGGATTTTCAGTTGGGCGTTTATTTATACCAATTAAAGGGCTCTCAAAGCGTTTGAAAAAAATTTCCAAATTTGACTAAAAAATCGCCCTGGGGGTTGTTTGGGGTGCTGATCACGAATCTGACGTTCATTTGCCGTTTTCACGAAGTTTTCGACTGAATTTGTTCAAAGCTTCCCATCGGCGGAAAATTTTGACGGCAAAATCGACTTTTGACAATTTCGTGAGGACAGATGTCACTCAAATCGTTCCTCTTGAAATTATTTGGAGTGCTGAACACGAATCTGACGTCAGTTTACCGATTTTTGACAGCTTACGGTAGATTGCGGTGGCTACGCGGTAGTTTGGTCTAAGACACAGATTTCTCTCAAAGTTTCTTTTATTTGGGAGAGGTTATTTGGGGTGCTGAATACGAATTCGATGTTCATTTGTCGATTCTTCAATTATTGAGGTAGGTTTTGCCTCCTAAAATACATGATACCTTTCGTAACCTACAGTAAACCCTCAAATATCGACAAGCGAACCCCAGATTCGTGTTCAGCACCCCCAGAGTACCCGTACATACATGTTTTTAGCAAAATAAAAAAAATAAAAAAAATATTTTTAGCAAAAAAATTAAAACACCTTAAAAATTCTACGGGGGTACCCATACCTTGCCGCGAAGCTTTAAAAACGCTCATAACTTCTTTTAGAGTGGGCCTAGACAGCTGCGATAGGCGTATTCGGACTTCTCGTCCGAAAATGGTTCTAGAAAAGTACATTCCATTTGGTATGGTTACTATGACCTTAAGTGGTTACCTTGTTAGACAGTGATGTGGGGTCACCCGGGCGGTGGGAGTACCCTGGCAACCGCGCAGCAGCACGCTTTCGCAATAAGCGTGCACTTTGCGGACTGAACGGCATTGCGGAGTTGGACGGTACAACTCCGTGCATCTCCAGTTTATCGAGTTTTTTACAGCTTACTGGTCACGGGGGATATACGGTGGTTCTTCATAGCTTACGGTAGATTATTGTGGGCATAGTTTGGTCAAAGTTTCAAATTTGACTCAAAAATTCTGTGCGGCAGGTATTCGGGGTGCTGTATACGAATTTGATGTTCATTTGTCGATTTCCAAATTATTGAGGTAGGATTTGCCCAGTAAGTAGCATGGTACCTACCGTAACCTACAGTGCACCTCTGAATTTCGACAAGCGGAACTCTTATTCGTGTTCAACACCCTAGATTATCCCAACTTACAAGTTTGGAGAAAAACACGGATTTTTTTTCCCAGAACATCCGAAAAATTTCTGATGGGCACCCTTACCTTGCCACGAGGCTTTGAAACACGCCAATAATTTTTTCAAAGGTCTTTCAGGCTAGTGCCAAAGGCGAAGTCGGACTCCACACCTGAAAATAATTCTAGAAAAGTACATTTCATTCGGAATGGCCCTGCTGGCTGAGTCTTCTTTAGAGATGCAGAAGCACAAAAAAACAACTAAGATACCCACCAGTCTAAAAAAAGCGGGAGTTCTCTTTCGAAAAAAAAGCTCGTTCAGCTGTTGGAACTCCAAGGCTGCCCGAATCTGTACCGAAACCTAAAAAAAGGTGTTCTGCCCAAACATATATCTACATATCAATCACCATAATCACGAAAATTGTTAGATGAATACCAGAGACAAAAATAGAACGAAAATGAGAGAAGGAGAAGTGAGAACATAGAAAGAAGGACTGATTGAAGGGTGGTGACGGAAGAATTAGCTATGAGCCACATCGATCGTTTTCCATAGGGAGGGGCGTTGGAAAAAAGGTGGGCTGAAGGAACTTTTCGTGGAAGTCGCTCCACATTTTCACTACTTTTTTCCACTTTTTCCAGCCATGCCTTCGGCGAGACTTGAGAAGAATGTAGAGCAGCCAAAAAATGAGGGCAAAAGCGGCCCCGCCCTACGAGGCGACTCCCAAGCGAATGTCAGAGTAGTTCGGTATTCAAGTACCTTTCGCACACGTACTCTGCCATAGCCATAACTCATCTTCTAGCTTTTATTGTGAATATTTTTCAAAGCTTTTCCGATTTTACCCTGTTTCAAAACTGTTTCAAAACTGTGAAGACACTAAAGAAATAGTTTTTATTTTTGATGATTTTGTCAGAGTCTCTCGCCCATTCGTCAATGAAGCATGCATTATTACTATTTACTACAGTTTACCGTGAATTACTGCTCTCGTCCGATAATCAAGATCGAGTGGATGCGTTGCAAGAACTTCGACACTTCATTAGAGAAACCGTCGCATCATCGAGGTAGTCCATCAATGGCAGCAGCACACTTGTACGTTCTCAGGCTACATGTAGGACTATAATTACTAGGAGAATACCGAGAATGTTGAAATCAGGATGAAAACGGCGGATATTTTGAGAGTTGGTGAGTAGCACGATCAGCTCTGGGCAGGTCCGTGTCAATCTATTTTCTTCTAGAGCGACTATCTGAAGGTGAATCAAACAAATTCAAAACCTTTCCAGAGATTCTAGAAGGAGGTGTGCGCTGCCAGAAAGAAATTAAAAGGCGGCTTAGATGCTACCTATCAGGAGGTTTCTTGGCAGTAAAATTGGAGAATACGTCATCCGTGGACCTGCTCTCACCCTGGCCATTACCAACCATTTTCTCGTTTCCATGGTGTCTATTTTTACTAAATTAGTGAGAAGGTAGACTACCCCCACTACTATTGCCACTCCAGATGTCATTTGAAGAAGGTACCGTTCCTGTCTCGTCGTCGAATTTTAGATACACGCTCGATGACGGTTTTAGACCAAATCGGCCCGGGATCAGTCTGTTTGAATGACACGCGTCCGATATGTTCAATTAAACTTGTGTTCAAAATGTGTGCCAGCTTGCTGAGAACTTAAAAACTATTCACGATTAACTTCAGCCTCGAATTTTTCATGAGAAACGCTTCTCGTGGCTCTCAGAAGCAGAACAGCGTCGAAGAAATGGGAGGAAAAGATACCCAGGAGCCGCAAAACGGCTTTGAAAAGTGGGCGAACCCCGCCGCTTTGGGCAAGTCCGGCCCCTTTCCGCCCCTCGACGTGAACAATGAAACACTCGAGATCGTGAGATGAGCGATGATTTCCGATCAAAAGCCCCGTTATTTCCTTCATTTTCAACTTCTCTCTTCACTCAGGTCATCTCGCTTATATTGGCTGCAAAAGACGGAAGCTACAATAGGCAAGAAAATAGAGAAGGGAGTCAGTCTTGAGGGGGCGACAAAAATGCTTCCCAACATTATCATCGCAGCGTCAGTTGTCGCTCGCAGGCAGTGACGCGGGATCGTCGCAGCGTCAAAATACTCTGCGGTGGCCCGTCGTCACCCATCACGCCGCGTCGGTCGCCCTCGTCGCCAAATGTAATCGATATTGCATCACCCAGCGCTGTTCGTCGCTGCGAGCAAGACCGCGACTTCTATTCTGCAGTTCCCTGAACTGCTCAATGGCATTCGCTTTTCGCTGCGGGACGCAAAAGCGGTTGGCTGCAACTTCGGGCAGGAATTATAAACATTGACTATGCAGTTCGGTTCTACCGAGTTAGATGGCATATGGAGCAAATCAAGGTTTGAACAGAATAAACACTCTGTTGTGAAAATTCCACTGAGATTTCGAAAACAAAATCGACCACGCAGCTATCTTCACCGGGTGGAAGGTGGAAAGTTACCAACAAAAACTGGTATTTCGTGACGGCCGCTCCAAACATGATCTTCTGTTCCTTGCGTTAGAGGCTGGACCCAGGAACGCTGCCTCCTGGACCCCCTCTTTGGAATGGAAGCTTGTAGGATACTCTACTATGTAAATCAGGTGAGACTGCGTAGACTCGTTCCAGCCTCGAAGCGGCTGGAGAGGTTTGGTTTTGCATATAGTGTTCGACTGGAAACGCAGCTCTGCTAGTGAGTTTCGATTCTAGATAGTGGCCAGTCACTTGAAACCAGGGATGGATAAGTAGGCGACATGATGACAGAAATAAGCTGACCAAAAAAAAATCGAGATAAGAATCTTCTACCTGGGGCTGTTTTGCAAGAACTCGAAAATTTGGTGTCTGCTGCACGTCAGATACGGCCAGCATTAAGCAATGAGAGCTTCTGCAGACGTCTGGAACGATACCCTCTGGTCACATGGACACACTGCACCCCTCATATGTATCTAGTTTCTTATCTAGCCTAGGATATTATGAGGCTCATCTTCATGATGATCGGGGAGAAGATACACGAAAGAAAAGTTCTCTCATGTTCCCGATGATCATTGAGGTCCTAGAGGTCTGCAGAGTTGAAGAGATCAGAGACTTGATTCCGGCTTCTGAACAGAACAAGGGCCGGGATGTCCGAAAAAATTTGAGAACCGAACAAACCGAAAAGCGAAAAAAATTCTGGTCCTAAAACCGCGAAATTTGAAAAAAAAGTTACTTGAATGTGTATTCTCGCAACAAATACCAACAATTCTCGCAACAATAACAAATACGCAACAATTCCAAGAAGAAAAATGAAACGTCGATTCTCAATGTTTTTGAGCATCGGACCAGGGAAGCGGTTAAAAACTTTATTTAGAGATCAATTTCACGGAAGTCGGAACTTTTTGATGATAGGGACTGGAAAGTTTCGAGGTTTACCAACTTGCCGTCATTAACGAAAGGGAAATCACATGACTCGGCTTTAAGTTTCATAGGGTAGTGTTTTGCCACCGCCAACCGCACCGGATTCCCTGTGTTAAACCAGTGTTTACGATAGACTTCAATTTTGAGATTAATCGCTATACTAACCGAGTGGCCCCTAGGTAGAACTAAAATAACGTAGAAATTGAAAAAAAAACGCACCAGAAATACACGAAATCCTCAAAGGCATCGTACGCGCAGAAAACCGTGTTTCATGTTTTGATGTTTTTGCGCAGGCAATGGTCTGACATACAGAATAAGAGTGGAAAGGCTTCACAAAACCATCAACTTTCGCGAGAAAACTCGTTTTAAAACGTCTCGAATCATTGTCTTCCCACCCCTCCGTGAATTTCGGTGTGTCTGGTGCGATACGTCGGAAGTTTTTTCGCAAACGTCGAATGTGTTTTTGCTTTGAACTTATTAAGTGGGTGAATTTCTCTTGCCTTTCGTTCTCCGGAACTTATTCTAAAAAAAGAAGTATCCTCTGTGCAAGTTTGGATGTTAGAATTTCCCGAATTAAAAACTTAAAATGCTGAATCATCTGCGCCTGTGGTGGCGCTTCTGTTCCTTGTGCCAGATGGTTCGTCAAAACTGGTGGCGGATCGTCATTTTGAACCACTCCAACTTCGGAACCATATGTTTTTGAAGCGCAAAACCTCACCGACGTGGTCCATCGGGCTCATTCATGAAATTGAGCCTGAAAAATGGAAATTGGTTTTCAGCGCAAACGATGCCTTTAAAGGTAGTGGTCGCGATCAAATATGCTTGTCGTCTTTTTCTCTCCAAATCCTTCTCTGGGTCTCGAGTAGTAGGACCAACAAGAAAAAATCGCGAAAAAACACTGTTTTGGGCCAAATTTGAAGCCTTAACTTTCTTGCCTTTTGATGGTGGACGAGCCCTCTCCACATTATCGGCATCGATGACCTCTTATATCAAGAACATCAGCTGGCTTGAAATTGAATTTCAAACAATGAACCTCCGGATTTATGTACACATCTAGTCAAAAACATTGACTGAAGTGATGCTTTAATTGTTCAACTATTTTTATTCGTTAAATTTGCATTTATTTCGTCCTCTGAATGTCGATGATTTTTGACTGCTCGGCATGCGACTGCGATCTTTTTCGTCATCGCTGTGCACGTGTGCACGAACTAGCATCTTTGGGCCCTAGAAACTCTAATTCTAGCCCGTTTTTCACCGCTCCACTTTCATAGTTTTTCAGCTGTTTTTGATCTAAGCTGATTTTTGTAGTTTTTTCTATAACGTTTTTCATCGTGACCACTGCCTTTAAGTATCACCCCGCCTTTAAGTATCGCAGGAAGTGTTTTTGTGACAATGTAATCTTTTGTGGACCCGTCCTTTGCAATTCTCTACTCTCTATTGCTCCGTTCCTTCCTTTGGGCCCTAAATAATCCTGCTGTGCATAAGGTATTCTTCTACTTTCGATTGACCCAATTTTCCAATGGTGACAACCACCATGAACATGTTCATCCAACCGGACAACTAATCCATGTTATAGAATAATGTCACTGAAATACGACGTTTTAATGCGTTTCTCGCCGTTTCTTAGCAATTTTCGCAACACTTGGAATGCCAACGCATTGTTTTGTGAGGAAAGCTCGGGCCTTCAATACGTCGGCACACATTTTTACAGCAGCTAAAACTCAGCAAACAAGTCAAAAACATGCGAGGAACAGTGAATTTAATGAATTTCGAGAGATTCAACGCGGTGGCAGAACACTAACCTCTTGAACTTATAATCGACTTTCTATTGGTCACTGACGGCATTGCACGGAGCGCCTTCAAATTGGCCTAGTCTGTTGAATACGGACAAACGTGCTTCAGAATCACATTGACTCGAAGCCCAAGTTTGTAAAAAAGGAAAAAGTCAGGTATGCATTTTGCGTTAAGTAATGAGTGATACGCACAACTAGTAAACTTGGGACACATGAGTACAGCTAGCGTTAAGAAGAGCTAAACTAGCGCTGTGGCGGAAACAATCAGAGTGATATGACTGATGTTGCTTGGCAACCACTTTCCTCACGTATAACAAATACTGTTCACTGTAATCGATTAGGGCCTGTGAAGAGAGCTTTGCTCAACTCCAAGGACTGAAAGTATTTGGTCGGAGATTCTTTGGTAGACTTTTCACGGGCAAAGATTCTGGACGGGTTAGTTAGTGGCCGTGAAAAGTAGAAAAATAAACTTGGTAAACGATGTGAGAAAATAGATAGCTGGTTTGAAATAGAGTCCTTGTTGCTAAAAGTATTTAGGAAACAGGTGTTAATGCCCTGACTTCACAGATCGCCCTCTAGTGATGTACGAAATGTGCTGAGCCAATATTTGGTCAGATGGATGAATGGGCACTTTTTGCACTTTATTGACGACTCACTCAAGGTTGGACAGTATGAAAGCACGATCTCTGTTTCAGAGACGGTGCTCTAACAAGGGAAGTGTTTAGAGCGTTAAACGTATCTGCGAAAACGAATTGTATTGTTTTGTATTTCTTGGGCATCCTTAGTAAAACTGCTCCGTGTCCCGCCCACGGTTCAGTACGGCATTGCGATAATGTCCGAGAAGTTACTACCCCGCCCTTTGCCTGACCTCTGTATTACTACCCCTTACCTCCACATGTCGTGTCATAATTGACCCATTCTATCTGAGAAGCGGATTAGTTGTAGAAATTTCAGTCGCTCCCAGAATCCAATCGCAACGGAATATTTCCATTAGTTTCCAACTTCAGACCACCATCTTTGAGCTAGGACCGTTTTTTAACCCTCCATCGAAAAATCAATTTACCCGGGACTTACCTGAAAATTCAATTTTTCGCGAATTTTGTGACCGGGTTCATAGAATAAAAAAATCTGCAGATAAACCCAAAACGAGTCGATTTTTTGACAGAGGGTGAAAAAAACTACTCCAGCTCAAATATGGGGGTCTAAGGTTGAAAACTAGCGGAAATATTTAGCTGCGATTGGATTTTGGGAGCAGTCGTTTTTTTAAACTCGATTTAGCGTGTCTGGATTTCCTCTTCAAAGTGAGCACTTGAGCTGGCTCTGCATGCGTTTGAAAGTGTTTTTTTGTGTAATTTACCATTTTCCAAAAAAAAAGCTAGTGAGGTTGTCTACAAGAACCAGGAAGGCCCTCTGAAGTAGACAGTTCGTCAAGGCACCGTCAAAAATGACGCTTCGCAGCTCTATCGCAACGAGGAAATACATCGGTTTGCAAGTCTTTCCCAACTCCGAGATAGTTTTCGGATGCAACCAAGTTTTTATATAACGCAACATTTTTGCAGGTCCGCAGCTGATGGCATCGTTGGGATATGGACGCCTCAATATACTGTTTTGTTGCACACAAATCACACGAATATCGTCAGTCCGGACCAGGTCGAAAATTTTCCAACCACTAAACTTTGTTTCAAAATACTCCATTTGGTAAAAAAACCGTAAAAATTGGTCCTGGCGGATACTTTTTTTTGCCCCTACACTTGGGTGAGGAACCCCGAAAATTGTGAAAATTGAATTTTTAGTTAAGTCCTTGGTGAGTTGATTTTTCGATAGAGGGTTGAAAGAAAAACTTCTCCAGCTGAAGGGTAGGGGTCTGAAGCTGAAAAATAACGGAAAGATTTGTACTTTATAATATTTCAAGCAGAACTGGATGTGTTGTCTACAAGAGCCAGGAGGGCCCCTTGAAAGAGTAATTCTCTTGACACTCTCATGTTTTTAGCATTTTAGAAGCTCACGTTTAATACCGCTTCTTACACTAACACCCCACAACACAACCGTTTGAAACAAGCCTGAAATGTATTCTAAAAATTAGTTGATTTTGGTCACCAATAATCACGTTTACCCTTAGAAAAAAGTTTTCGAGTCCCGTATACGACCCCCTTATCGGCACAACGTATCCCTCCCTTTGGTGTCTCTGGCCCTTTTATGGCCCTCCTCCTTACGATGATCGCAACTGGTGCTGAACCCTGGTCCCGCCCCGAGCTGCTGGTTCCTAGATGATACATACTGTTCACCTCCGCACTGCCGTTCAGTCCGCAAAGTGCACGCTGATTGCGAAATCCTGCTGCGGCGCGGTTGCGAGTACCCTCAGACAGGATGTGGGATCACCCGGGCGGTTTTTGCCTTTGGTGCCTGGGTGATCCAACCGCCCGGGTGATCCCAAATCTCTGTCTGAGGATACTTGCAAGCGCGCCGCACCCCGATTTCGCAATCAGCGTGCACTTTGCGGACTGAACGGCAGTGCGGAGGTGAGCTGTACGTTTCCAAAGCCTTGCGAAGTTGTACCATCGGGCACTTTTGGGAGTTTGAATGTTTTTTGTTTGATTTTCTTCTGGATGCGGCCGCAAGTTTCTATTAGGAGGAATAGGGGGTCCTGAAAACGAAAATGGGGTCCGCTCATTGAGTTTCTGTGGTTAACTGGAGCTTACGGCAGGTACCATCACATTTACAAGGAAGGGTTGCTTACATTAGATGGAGTTCCGGGTTGCAACTTAATATGTTCCAGGGGGAGGACAGCGTTCCAACATCTGAACAAGGCCAGGCCAGAACGGCTCGATCGAAGAGAGTAGGGTTGATTTAACGGTGGAATCACCTTTGTGTATGTTCGGCAAGAATAACCATAAGTTTTTCCAACTTTTTTTCGCTCTCTTCAAGTTTTTCGATGTTAATTCAAGTGTCATCCATCGTTATTGGGTAAAGGTTAGTGGGTGTTTCGAACTGTTTCAAATTGATAGGCCATTTACCCACTACCCAATACGATTACACTTAAAGGCAGTGGTCGCGCTCAAATATGCTCGTCTTCTTTTCCTCTCTGAACCCTTTTCTGGGTATAGAGTAGTAGAACCTATGAGAAAAAATCGCAAAAAAAACGCTGTTCTGGCCCAAATTTGAAGCCTGAACTTTCTTCTCTTTTGATAGTGGACGAGCATACCCCCACATCATCGTCATCGATGATCTTTAATATCGAGAATATCAGCTATTTTGAAATTGAATTTCAATCAATGAACTTTCGGATTTATGTACACATCAAGTCAAAAACATTGGTTGAAGTGCTTGCTTTCATTGCTCAACTGTTTTATTAGGTGAATTTGCATTTATTTCTTCCTCTGAGTGTCGATGATTTTTGAATGCTTGGCATGAGACTGTGATCTTTCTGTACACGTATGCACGAATTGGAAACTTAGGGTCTTAATAACTCTAATTCTAGCTCGTTTTTCACCGCGCTAACTTCATAGTTTTTGAGCTGTTATATATCTAAGCTGATTTTTGTAGTTTTTTCGATAACGTTTTTCATTGTGACCACTGCCCTTTAAAGGCAGTGTCCGCGAGGAAAACCAGATTTGGGGTTTCCTTCTCAATCCAAAGTTTGAACCACGTGGAACTAGTTGGGCACTTTTGGTACCTCAATGTTGCGTATTCATAATGCTATAAGCTCGCGAAAACTGCTTCGTGGTCTGAAGAGGCGTTTTCCCGGTCGACCATCTAACACCTCAGTAGATAGCAGGCCCTGAGCCCACCCCAATGCACCCGGAGCCGCGTCCATGTGTCGCTCAGGGTGACAAATTTGGCAATTTCCGGGCCACATATGTTGCGATCCAGGCCGCATGCGTTGAGCTCCGGGTGCTACCGACGAGATTGATTCACGCAGCGCCCTGAACACAACTGTCGGCTGATGACGCCACGGTACATCATACAGCGCACATGGTTGCGCCCCGGGCGCTTTCTATGAACCGATTTTAGTAACACAGTTGCAAAAATCGATACATCGGCGTGGTTCAGACGCTTCGCTGATCGATTATTGCACCCATTTAAGCTAATCGATTTTTTAAGGAAGAATCCAACGATTTCCACACATTCACCGAATTCCCCCACCCTACTGAATTTCCTTGGATTTATGTCACCCTTAATTGTCCCTTTTCTAGGCTAGTGCTGATTATAAAATACCTTTAAGCTTAATACACTTTCCCTGGTTATAATTTTGATTCCGTTACAACTTCCCTCACAACTTCATCTGATAATCTTCTGATTTCACCTGATTTTCTTCAACTATTAGGTATATTTCCCTGAAATTATTAGGTATTCATAACAACCGCCCTTTCTTAGAGTCCTTCTAATGATCTCGTTGAACGATTCAAAGCTAACAATGGAAAGTATGCATGGCACATATTTATTCCAAACATTCAAATTTAAAAATAAATTTAAATATACGTTGAAATAAGTTTAAATATCCGAGCGATTCATTTTTTCGAAATGATTAAATGAATCCGAAATATTCCCTCCATGAATATTTGCAAACTGCGTTCGGGAAGTCATGTTAACATTTATTTTTCGAATACAGTCTAAATATTGCACAAATATGAAGAATATAGTGAATTCTAGGATGGTCGAATATTGAGCGCAAATGAAGCAGAGAAACTCAATTACAAGCCCTACAAGAGAAACATTGAGAATCCCGCTAAAAATCGAAGGAAGCCCAGATTCTCTTCCTTGTTTCAATTGATTCATCCGATTTCGAAATGCGCGCGTCAGTCAACGCATGTAGCTCGGAGAACAACCTGAACGCACTGCACGTTGCAATCACAACCGAAACGCACCGCAAGTTCGAATATCAACTGCTCCGCGTTTCGGTCGCAGTGGGCGGGGAGGGGCGGGATCGGTTGCGCTCCGGGCCTGCTACTGTCTGAGACGAGGAAAAAAGCGTCGCGGCAGGCTCCGACAGGTCGCGGAAATCCAACATTCTATATTCCTTATTTCGCAGGATCCTCGCGTTCAAATACGTGTAGTAGAAGCTTCTTACTTTTGTAAATTTTTCGACAGCGGTAAGGCAAAAAGAATTGTGGAATTTAAAAAGATGAGACAGCGCGGCGGCTATCGCGCCGTTCGTCGTATGCCGCAGCGTGCGTTGACGCGTCGTAGTAAGGATATCCACTGTGCGCAGAAGTAGCATTTTGGCTCGCCATTTCACGAAAAAAACGCATTTGTAACTGTAGCAATTGCATGTTGACCTTGTACTAGAAGTTATAGAGAAAGGAGGGGAGGTATATATTGCGTTGCTGTTCTCAAAGAAACACTCTCTCAGTTGATTTTAGCAGTGAATTACCTAATATAAGTTATAAGCTATAAGTTTATTACATTCGCGAAAGGCAAATGTGAGAAAAATCTCTCATAACATATGAGGGTACATAACGTCGGCGTGGATCCGGAAGAGACTTTGCGTTCACTGTTGAAGGTTGGCGTAAACTCGGTGCCATATGCTATAACCTAGGTGTACCGAGTTTGCGCCAAGCCTCAACAGTGAACGCGGAATCCCTTCCGGATCCGCGCCGACGCTACGTATTCTGTCGTCAACCACTGCCAAATTTGAATTTGTACGAGACGGTGAGCGGAAGCCCCTCGAATCCCTCATTTTGTAAAGGAAAGGAAACGTTCAGGGATGCGGAACCACGAGGTATGGGAGATTATTGAATTGATGCGTTTTGTATTTGGGAAGCTCTAGCATCCAAGCCAAATTTTACTCACAAACTGGAACCCCACAAATTCTATCTGCATGTGAAATGCTCTCCCAGATTTCCAAAATAGGTTAGAAGCCCAAGTTATCGATTTTTTGACGTAGGTGCGAAACTATTCTCCGGTACTACACCCTCCCCCCCACCCTCTCCTGCATTTGAACCCTTTCATGATTATAAAGTGACATACTTGTAAGAAAGGTTCTGTTCTGAGATCGCCGGAATGGGTTTCTCGTGAAGGAACAGCTTGCTTATTTGTGTTGACGTCAGAAAAAAGTTACTCGTTAAAACCGCTTGCTCTATGTGAAGGCAAATGAAGTTGAAGTGTAAGTAGATTCCACTCATCGACCTTGTAGAACCCATTAGTTTGCAGAAAGACAAACTGGAAAAACTCGAAAGATAGGAGAATTAGTTCTGATCTTAGTATCAGAATGGATCGAATCCCTTCGTATCATGTTTACTCGAATTATGTTTCTTGGGCTCATTGTTCACGACCAAACCTGAGTTTATGTTTTCTCAATTTGAGCAACATCGGACGCGGTGATAATACATTTTTCGCCATGGATCGTACCGAACCTTTTGGCCCGAGTTATACACCAGCGGAATGAAAACGTCTCGCGATGACATTGCCGCAGCTTGCTGTGTGAATCAGGGACTCGTCTGCAATGTTGCGTCTTTGGCGTCTTTGACGCAATACTACAGACTACAAAATTCCCAGGCGTTTCAATGGTATTTTATCGGTTTTTTCGCTTCTGACACTTTTTATTCGCAGAATATCATTGATTAGTATTTCCTCTTGTCATGAAAGTGCCCGTTATGTCGTTTTGGTTATGTTTTAACAATTTTTTTATCTAAAAAATAATTAGCTGGTGGAAATTGGCAAATTTCCAACAGGTTAGGTCAGCAAAGGTGCAGTATCTAGTGCAGCGGCGTGTATAACTGCTCGAGACGGGCTTCCGGAGCGTTTTTCTGCTACCACTGTTTCTTTCGGCATGCCTGAGCACAGTTAGGGCGCATATAAGTGACAGTTGCCTTGCTATTTCCGCGGCGTCCCGCCGGTGTATAACTAGGGCCTTTCTGTGCCCAGTGGATATAGTTCATACGACGCGCTAATGTACGCTGAGACTTGTAAATTGGAGTGGGCTAATCCAATTCAGGCGTTCCAATTTCCGACATTTGTGTATTACACAATACACACCGGACAGACATGAAAAAAGGGAGCTGAATTCTCCCGGATTTTCAAATGAGTTTTTCTCTGGAACGTGACTGTTTTTGGCGGTCTCTTTGCGACATATCATAACCTGAAAGGCCTACCCGCTCAGACTTGTAAAAAGTGAGTGCGGTTTTTTGCGCGTATGCTGCCTTCAAATTGTCCTCGAAACAATTGAAGGCGACAAAAAAAAAGTCGAAAAACACACTGTCTTTGAACATTTTCTCCTGTCATATCGACAATTGGACGATTTTTATTTGGTGCATTAGGGTAGCAGCGAGTGCGGGTGAATAGGAGAGCCCTTGCACTCTCGAAAGAGAGGAACTGTATTCTGTTCTCCTAACATTCGACTTGAAATCAGTCATCACTGGGCAGCAAAAAATGTCCATACTCATCATCTGACCAAATATTGGCTTTCCAGCGCACCACGTTGAGGATCGAACGTGAGCGATAGGACCAACAGAAGAGACGAGTTGTGAAATCACGGGAAAATATACGGCAGTTTCTGATGAATGGTCGCTTTCTAAAACTGAGTGTATTTTAAAAACTTTCTTAATGTTCTAACTAGGGAACCTCCCATGGCCTACCCCACCATCAAAAGATGATGAATGTCCTCTGGTCAATTCTGGTCCGCTGTCTCCGAATCTGACATCGGATTTTGCAACGGCCACCTCTGAACGAACTTATAAGCGTTTTTGAAGCTTTGTGAAAAGGTACGGGTACCCATCAGCCTATTTCTAGGGTGTTTGAAAAAAAAATTCGGATTCTGCTCAAAACTCTTAACTGGTGGTTATTCAGGGCGCTGAACGCGAATCTGGGGTCTGTTTGTCGCTAGACTTATGGTTACTGTAGGTTACGGTAGGCATAATGCCTTTTACCTGGCTTTACCTACCTTAAAAATTCGAAAATCAAAAAATGGTCCTCGAGTTCGTGTTCCAAATAACACTCACAGAGTTATTCAGGGCCAAATCTGAGACTTTGACCAAGCTACCGTATACCCACCCTAACCTGCCGTAATCTATCAAAAGTCGATAAACGGATTGCAGATTCGTGTTTAGCACTGCAAATAATCCCCAGAGCAACAAATTGAGACATGTCTATCGTAGCACTCCGGAAATCGGCAAACGTCGCGATTTGCCATCAAATTTTCCCCCCGATGGGAAGCTTTGAACGAATGAAGTCGAAAAGCTCGGAAAGTCGTCAAATAGACACCAGATTCGTGATCAGCGCCCCAAATAACCAAGCTGGAAGGATTTTGAGTGAAATCTGCAATTTTTTTGTAACGCTTTCAGAGGTATAAATGAACGCCCGACCTAAAATCCGTACAAGTCCAAAACCCTTTCAGTCAGTGCAAAGTTTGGAAAATGTGCCTTCAGCCAAAATTTGCTTAGTGGGGTAGTTTTGGGCGCTGAACACAAGCACAAGGTCCATTTCCGGATTTAGCAAACACTAATGCGAGTTTTTGATAGAAAAAAAGGCGGGAAATACAAACTTTGACAGACTATACCTTTTTCGCAGATGTCCGTTGCAAAATCCGATTTCAGATTCGAAGAGGGTGTGCTAGAGTTGACTACAAAACGTTTATCAGCTTTCTGATCCGAGGGTACACCATGCGAGGTTCCCCAGTAAGTTCAATGATCCGAGTCAAAGCGGTGCCAATAAAGCTTCGGGGTCAAAAGTACAGGACACCCGTATAGCCAAATGTATCGCGAACAGCAACATTAGGGATGAACTTTAACGCCTCCCAGCTGGTATGATGGCAGCTGCTTAACTTTATGGCATTACTGTGGAGTACGGAACATTTTTGGTAATATGCAGAACAGTATTGATTAGACGCTACTCATGCTCTTTAACTCCAGCGTGCAACGCGCGGCCGTGGCCTTGGAGTTTGAATACTCCCACGCGAGAGACGCGCTTGAGGAGACTCTGAATATTCCAATGATGACGCTATGCTGGAATGGTCATATCTCAAACTGTGGCTGAAAACCAGTTCATACTTCAACGGCAGAGTGTCACGCGCATGACGCGCCTGACGCTTCGGCGTTGAGGAGTATTTGTAGCCCCTTACGGGTTCAAGAAAACAAAGAAGTAACAGTGAATTGAGATTTCTAAGCAATAGGTATCTTATTCATTTACTTATTTATGGCGCTCGAATGAAGGTGCAAAACGGAATCATCATTGAATAAAGTTATGAGATGTTGATGAATTTTGAATTCTTTCCGATAAAAATTCATGTTCATTCATTCATTCATTCATTCATTCTTTCCGATGATGATCCGATATTTCCGATAATAAGTCATGAATCATATTATAAACGCAAAAAAAACAATCCATCGATGAAGAGAAAAAGTGTAAAACACATAACAAGGAAGGAACACGAAGAGTGCCGTTTCATTTACTATTTCAATGGTATTAACTCAGTGGCCGCAATCAAAAGTCATAATTTTCAAAAAAGTTTATACTCTCGAGGATTGACTTATTAGTACGAGCCAACGAAGCTGGCTTTGCTCGTGTCGGCTACATATGACACGCTGAAGGCTGAAGGCGAAACACGAAGGAAGCTAGCAAACAGCACATTTCATACAGATAAATGTTGTGCTATACTGTCGTTCTCCTAGTCGAATTTCGGTCCGAAATTGCGGACTACGGCTGTTGCATCACGCAACACGATGATAGTCGTGTTTAGAGAAAGGGTAGTCATGCCGGGGCCAGGCAGTCCCAGCACGAATATCATCCTGTTCGTGACGCAACAGCCGCTGTCCGTAAATGTGGACCGTGATTTGGCTTCTAGAACGAAAGTAACTTGTATTTTACGCATGTGTGATGAACTGGATTATGTTTTGAAGGTTGTAATCATTATACTGAACTCTGCTCAATTGAGAACGTTATTCTTTACTAATAATCTAATAGAGGACACCGAAAAATTTCGATTTGCCTCCACCCGGGCGAGGAATAAGTGGGAACGGCCAAGGATAATATAGCAATATGTAATAGAAAGCGTCCAGGCCTCACGCTCTTCCCACAATGGTGTCCGGCTCTGGCGCCCTTTGTGACGCTTCAAATATTTCTGTGTATTATTATTTATTTAATTATTTATTTATTTATTTTTTTATTCATTTATTTAATTATTTATTTATTTATTTATTTATAGATACGTCGTAAACGACGCGACAAAACGTCGAATGAACACATCTGCTGTAAAAATTCAAGATACGAAACGAAAAGAAATCAGATAGAATGTACCCAAGTTTTGCGCAGTGGGGGAGTTTGCGATACTATTCCCAGCGATAACTTTTTCAACAGGGTAGGTCAATGCCGGAGACGCATAAAGTAGATATCCGTCATCAATTAGCATCAAAACGATGGATCGATAGCTTGTCCGGTATTCAAATACGAAGGACGCATTCCTGCGCTGACCGTTGCGGTTATATAAGGAGCCCTACCCTCCTCTGTGTTCCTGGTAGATAGTTCGATCCTTTAACCATGGACGAGTATCTGGGCTGAATTCTTTATAGTGGGGCAAGTGGTGAATGGGTATGTAAGACCTACCCACCTGTGTTCCTAGGAGATAGCTAATACTTGAACCATTGTAAGGTATATGGGCTGAATTCTTGTGTTTTTTCCAGTGCATTTACTGAAGTTTAAAAAGCTGGGACAAAACGTTGTGTACAAAATTTCACACAGTCCCATTAGCTCAAAAAGTGAACCCTTGGGAGTCGTTCTCAATTCGCAAGAATCACTTTTCTCCGAATTCTACTACGCTCAAGTTTTTTTTTCAATAAATTATATATATATATATATATATATATATATATATATATATATATATATATATATATATATATATATATATATATATATATATATATATATATATATATATATATATATATATATATATATATATATATATATATATATATATATATATATATTTTACACCTGAAAATGTTACGATCCCCTTCAACTTTTCGGATTGGACGAAATTTTTTTAGACCCTCTTACGACCCGTTGGCGCGCTATCCACACCTGCTGAACCCTGCTTATATTCCAAGGGCGCCTTTCGCTCAAGGGGTAAACCAATTTCAACGAATACTCATAAAACAATGAGTAGAGTAAACAATCATGAACTAGGACTGAGAAAGAAATGCTCATTCTTTCTCTACTTTTGTGAAGTCATAATGGTAAATGATCTGTGAGACAATCGTTCGGATGGATGGAGTCAAATGACAAATTGGGAATTATTAACTGTTTACTCAATCATTTCATTTCAAAATCGATAGAACTCTCATACATAGAACAAAGAAGAGCCGACCAAAGAGGTGTACGCCAGATAGCAACTCAGACTCGACTGTGGACTTTACGAAAGAGTATCGGACTGAAGAGACATGAATAAAGGATAATTCCTTGAGAACAATGTCCATTTTTCCTCTAGAGCAACTAAGAAGCACCTCGAAATTGATGAGTCTAGACGAGAATGAAAAATCTTTGAGACCTGTGGTGCAGGACCTCACCACCATTGTTTGTAGCGAGATGACCATCTGAGAGCTTTCCATAGCAGATCGCATCGCGCTGCTCGTTTCCGGGCAACACAAGCCTCGAACGGGAATTGTCCTCCTCGTTCGACTGAGATCTCATCGAAATCTCCGCACACACAACAGAATCGCAGCCGCTAACTAGAGAGCGACTTCATTCGGTCCTTAGAAATCCACCTAAAAATGATTTTCGATTCGAACGAGATAGAAATCGAGTTTGGCTTTCTAAAGAACAACGCTTAGCCTCTTATCTAGCACAGTGTTCCTGTTCTATGAAGTGCATAAAGCTTGAAAAAATACCCTGCAGAAGGATTTCAATTGTGAGTCCGAGCACCAGTACGTTTGACCAATGTTGTTTCTTGAACTTGTTTTCAAAATTTTAAGGTAGATCTCAGGCCAAATATTCTCTGTAAATCGTAATTTTCATCATTCATGGAGCGAGCGGCGCGCGATGATGCTCCCTCCGTTTGTCATGCGCTCTCTCGCTGTCTCTGACCTCCGCTCTGAAGCTGAGAATTTCTCGATTTTATAGCTCGTAACACGCCTTACATTTGCTCAATGAAATTAAGCCTCGATCCAGCCTGTGCAGAGAAAATGTGAGGAAAACGAAACGCTACCTTGAATTCTTTGCAAATAGCTTTGATGCAAAATTTAAATTAAATAACGGCGAAATAGGGTGCAACCAAAATGTGTAATTCACGACTGCGTTTTGCGTAAATGTGCTGAAGCCGAAAAACGTGATATACTGTCGTTCTCTGGGCATCATGCTGTTGCATCATGCGACACGTGATATTCGTGCTGGGAGAAGGGTGAATCGTGCCAGGATCAAGTGGTACCAGCACGATTAACACATGATGCAATAGCCGTAGTCCATAAAAGCGGACAGGAATTCGTCCTAGAGAACGACTGTAAAACACTCCTGATATTTTTTCTGCTTGAACTTATTATCAATGGCCCAGTAAAGCTTCCATTTCGAAATGGGTTGGTTTAGTGATTCACAAGCGATAGACGGAACTTTTGGAACCTGAAGAAGCAAGGGGACCTTTCAGCCACGCTTTACTCCCTCGAAAATGAGTTTATTGGTTTTTTTATAACACACATGTGTGGAAAGGGGTGTGAGAAGGATGGTGCACCTCGCGCGGCGAGGGCATGCGAGGCGTCACGGCGTACCACCCCTTCCTCGCCGAGGGCTCGCTAGTTTAAAAGAGCTGCGAACTCGGCATTGATAGAGCTTCGGCACGGATCAGGATTAGAGCTATGAAACTTCGCAGAACAAATAACGAAATGCTATCACATTCTCTTGGGAGTTGCCACGTATGGAGGAGCCGATCGCGCCCTTTTTTAAAGGCTACTCTGAAAATTCACCACCTTGCGCCGAAAGCATGATACGGAATTATTGTGAAAAGGGGGTGAGACCGTGAGGCAACTACCAGCAATTTGAAGCTTTCTGCAAAGCCACTCCTAAATGAAAACGACCCCATCTCCAGCATCTCACAAATTCTTCTTTCTCAACTCTCACTTTTCGTTCCCTCGATCCCATTCTTTTTTAATATCAAAGTCGTGTAATAATCTTAGTATAGTTGTTCGGGCTGCGATTTTGCATGTGACTTACTTGAATCAATCGGTTGGCTTCCGCCTGATGCGGTCATTCCGCATCTTCACCGTGATGTGCCGTCCTAGTGGTCAGCCGTGACCATTTGTCACGGCCCTCAGCCACAATTTGAACACAATCCATCCACTGGTCGCTATTCCACTTTCTGCGAAGTAAAACACCGCCCCTGATTTGCCTTTCAATGCCGAGCGATTTCAAATCCTCCTTCACCACATCTGTCCAAAACTTTCGACTACGTCCAGGCGGCCGCTTCCAAACAGGATTTGATGAAATGCATCAGAAGCATATTCTCGATGCCCGTGCATATGTATAAGGCCTTTTTTTAGGAAAGCAAGAGCAAATAGAAGAACTTTTGAAATTTGACTCCGGAAAAAAAAAGTTGACTCTGAAAAATATTACATGAAACAATATCTTCGAGGAATAGAAAAAATGTATCACGGTCAAGTTATGCCAATGGGAGGTTTCAGTTCAATAGATAACCCAATAACTCCGGACCAAAGGTAACGACATAGACGTGCTAGCGCTGATACATATTGCAGGCTAAAATTGCAGAGCTGTTCTCGGAATAATCCCTACTCGATTCGTCCGTTCATTGTTTCGATGCTCTTGCATATGTATAAGGCCTCTTTTCAAGCTAGCAAGAGCGAAGAAAAGGAGTTTCAAAATTCCGAACGTTGACTCTGAAAAATATTACAAGAAACAATATCTTCGAGAAATAGAAAAAATGTACCACGGTCAAGTTATGCCAATGGGAGGTTTCACTTCAATTGATAACCCATTGACTCCGGACCGAAGGTGACGACCTTGGCTTGCTAGCACTGATACATATTGCAGGCTTTTAGCGTGTTGCGTATCCGAGGCGGGCGAGTAGAGAGCTACAATGTTGCAGAGCTGTTCTCTGTAAAATTCCAAATCGGTTCATCCGTTCGTTCTTCCATTCTAACACTGCAACATCACTCACTCACTCACTCATCCCGTTAGATGGCGTCTTGTGGAGCGGGATGCCCTCTCAACCAATACACTGCTGTAGGTGCCATAGGAACTCGTGCGGCCTGAACGATACGCTTCCAATCAAAACGGTTTGCAGCAACAAGTTTAGCGTTAAAGACACTGCACCGTTGAGTCTTCAGATCCTCCTCTATATGTTTGAGCCATGTGTTCTTCGGGGCCGTTCGTTGAATTCTCCACGATGGTGGGCGCTTACGCCACAGCATACTGTACGGGAGACGGGACCATCGCAGTCTTCTTGTCTGCAGCTGTTCTCCGACCGTCGGTTGATTCATGCAGCTCTTCCGTATATCGTCGTTGCAAACATGATCACGAATCGTGATTCCAAGAATCTGGCGCAAACATCGCATCTGGAAGACTTCTAGCTTGACGAGGTCTGACTTTAGCAGAGTCCAGGTTTCCGAGCCGTATAGTAGTACGGGTATTATCAGCGCTCGGAACATTCGCACTTTAGTCTTCAGTGAAATGTTGCTTTTCTCCTACAAACACCAGCCAAGCGACGCAAACACACTAGACGCCTGCCCGATTCTGCTGCACACTTCTGCCGTAGCCGCAACTTTTCGCTCCTGCACTACCGACCCAAGGTATTTGAATTCCTTGACCTGCTGAAGCTCAACTCCTTCAAACTGAACAGATGCAGGCGACCCATCGGATGTCACGACCTTGGTCTTCTCCTGGTTGATTCTTAAGCCGTAGGAGCTTGCAATCAGTGCCATATCGCTTATCAAGGACGGTGCCTCCGCATCAGTATCCGTGAACACTGCGCTGTCATCCGCGAACATCAAATCTGTGACGTACTCATTACTTCCGTATTGAACGCCTCTTCTGTTCTCGAAGACCTTCCTCATAATAGCGTCCACAATAGTATTAGAGAGCAGAGGCGAGACCACATCGTCTTAGCGAACTCCAGCTGTAACGGCAAACTCCTCGGACAACTGATCCCCAACGCGTACGGAACTGGTAGACCCTTCGTACGTTTCCTGGAGGAGCTTGACAATCTTCCTCTGTATGTGCTCGCTTTCAAGTGCTCTCCAAAGCGCCGGCCAGTGAATACAATCGAACGCAGATTTGAAGTCTATAAATGTGATAACGACACGCCTCCCAGAGCGAATTCTCTCTTCCATCAGCTGTCGAAGTGCGAAGATCTGATCACTGCAGCTTCTTCCTGGCCGGAACCCCGCCTGTTCTTCACGACTGGTTTGCTCACGATGACGCTGAAGTCTATTCTGAATAACCCTCATGAAGACTTTGCCAACGATAGACAACAGACTGATCCCTCGGTAACTTTTTCAGTCTCTAGCATCACCCTTCTTGTGTATGGGCACGATTGTGGCACGTTTCCAGGTAGCTGGTATTTTTTCAGACTGCCAGATAAGAGTAATCAGCCGATGAAGTTGGCGCAGCAAGACGTCTCCGCCAGCCTTGATGGCTTCCGCGGTGATTTTGTCCACTCCTGACGCTCTGCCGTTTTTCAGTGACTTTATCGCTGCCGTTAGTTCATCTACAATGGGTTCTGAGTCGAGAACTGCATCTCCGGCCGCTTCAACTAGTGGTGGCTCGACAAGCGGTCCCTGCGGCGCTTCATGACTGTATAGTTCACTGAAGAACTGTCTCCATCGACGGAGGCGCTCGTCCACAGAGCGCACGAATGACCCATCTGCATTCCTGATACTATCGCTTGTTTGTTTCGTCCTTTCTCCGAGCCGCTTGAGTGTCCGATAGAGAGTTCGATAATCATGCCTGCTCGCAGACTCCTCCAAATAAGCAGCTTCCTTATTCCAATACGACTCTCGTTCCATTTTCAATCTGCTATGAAGCTCTCTGCAGAGCTGACGATATCGATCGAAATCGGTCAATTTCGCTTTCTTCCTTTCTTCTATGAGATGTATGGATTCATCTGATATCCATGGCTGAATTCGCTTACGAGGGGCAGGACAAAGTGGCTCTGCACATTCAACGATGGTGGCTGCCATCTGCTGTTCTTGTTCATCCACAGATGCATCGTCTGCCAACGGCGCAAACCGATTCGACAGTGCCATTTGGAATAACTCCTTCGCCTCAGGTACCATCAAATGTGCCCAGTTGAATTGGCCTTTAGATGGCTCCACAATCCTAGCTCGTTGTAGACGAAGCTTTACTACTGCACGTAGAAGGTAATGGTCTGAACCACAGTCGGGTCCTCTCATTGCACGAACATCCTTGAGCGACGACCTGAAACGCGAGCTCATCAGCACGTAGTCTAACAAAGCTACGTCTCGTCCGGAAGGATTTCTCCACGTCAACTGATGCTTTCTGCGATGCTGGAAGTGACTGTTTCCAATAATGAGTCCATTAAAAGCTGCAAACGTGAGCAAGCTCAGACCATTGTCGTTCATGTCACCAACGCCAAATCGGCCCAATACTGCTTCCCAGCCCATCCTGTCTTTTCCAACATGTGCGTTGAAGTCACCTGCGACTAGAACAACGTCTCTCTTTGAAATCGTGTTCAGAACGTCCTGAAGCTGAGCGTAGAACGCGTCCTTGTCGGAATCCGGGCTAGGCTCCGTCGGCGCATAAACTGCCACAATATGTGTCCTTATAGTTCCTTTCAGCGTGAGGACAGCGATTCTGCTAGAGATAGGCTCGAATGTCACAACGCTTCCAGCTGCTTTCCAGTTCAGCATGAATCCAACGCCTTGATGGTGTCCGTCGCTACCGGAGTAGTACAGCACCATCCTTTCTTGACTATCTGGCACCTGGACAGTCATTGTTCCACTTCCACTGATCCTCAATTCAGACAGGGCGGCAACCGATACCTTCGACTTCAACAGTTCCCTGGCAATGATTTCTTTCTGCCCGACGTAATGCCCTGATCGCACATTCCATGCCGCGAACCGCACCTCCTTCTTCGGCGTTACCAGTCGTCCACTGTTCTGGCCAGTAGCATACTTGTCACCAACACCCTGGGTCCCCAGTGTTGGCTCATCGGCTGCCACGGATGCGGTAGCCGTATCGCGTATTCCTATGAGACTCTCCATGGTTACCACCCTAGGTTTTCCAGCCCGTCGGTAGCATGGGGGCCAACCCTCCTCCTTTCTCATCCGGGCTTGGGACCGGCAACGGCGGAGTTAACACTGCAACATCAGTAGCATATTCTCGATGCTCTTGCATATGTATAAGGCCTCTTTTCAAGGTAGCAAGAGCAAATAAAAGGAGTTTTAAAATTTCGAACGTTGACTCTGAAGAATAGTACATAAAACAATATCTTCGAGAAATAGAAAAAATGTACCACTGTCAAGTTATGCCAATGGGAGGTTTCAGTTCAATTGTTAACCCAATGACTCCGGACCGAAGGTGACGACCTTGGCCTGCTAGCACTGATACATATAGCAGGCCTTTAGCGTGTTGCGTATCCGAGGCGGGCGAGTAGAGTGCTACAATATTGCAGAGCTGTTCTCGGAAAAATCTCCAATCGGTTTATCCGGTCGTTCTTCCATTCTAACAGTGCAACATCAGTAGCATATTCTCGATGCGCGTGCATATGTTTAAGGCCTCTTTTCAAGGAAGCAAGAGCAAATAAAAGACTTTTAAAATTTCGAACGTTGACTCTGAAGAATAATACATGAAACAATATCTTCGAGAAATAGAAAAAAATATACCACGGACAAGTTATGCCAATGGGAGGTTTCAGTTCAATTGATAACCCAATGACTCCGGACCGAAGGTGACGACCTTGGCCTGCTAGCAGTGATACATATAGCAGGCTTTCAGCGTGTTGCGTATCCGAGGCGGGCGAGTAGAGTGCTACAATATTGCAGAGCTGTTCTCGGAAAAATCGTAACTCGATTCGTCCGTTCGTTCCTTCATTCTAACACTGCAACATCAGTAGCATATTCTCGATGCTCTTGCATATGCTTAAGGCCTCTTTTCAAGGAAGCAAGAGCAAATAAAAGGAGTTTTAAAATTTCGAACGTTGACTCTGAAGAATAGTACATAAAACAATATCTTCGAGAAATAGAAAAAATGTACCACTGTCAAGTTATGCCAATGGGAGGTTTCAGTTCAATTGTTAACCCAATGACTCCGGACCGAAGGTGAAGACCTTGGCCTGCTAGCACTGATACATATAGCAGGCCTTTAGCGTGTTGCATATCCGAGGCGGGCGAGTAGAGCGCTACAATATTGCAGAGCTGTTCTCGGAAAAATCGTAACTCGATTCGTCCGTTCGTTCCTCCATTCTAACACTGCAACATCAGTAGCATATTCTCGATGCTCTTGCATATGCTTAAGGCCTCTTTTCAAGGAAGCAAGAGCAAATAAAAGGAGTTTTAAAATTTCGAACGTTGACTCTCAAGAATAATACATGAAACAATATCTTCGAGAAATAGAAAAAATATACCACGGTCAAGTTATGCCAATGGGAGGTTTCAGTTCAATTGTTAACCCAATGACTCCGGACCGAAGGTGACGACCTTGGCCTGCTAGCACTGATACATATAGCAGGCTTTTAGCGTGTTGCTTATCCGAGGCGGGCGAGTAGAGAGCTACAATGTTGCAGAGCTGTTCTCTGTAAAATCCCAAATCGGTTCGTCCGTTTGTTCTTCCATTCTAACACTGCAACATCAGTAGCATATTCTCGATACGCGTGGATATGTTTAAGACCTCTTTTCAAGGAAGCAAGAGCAAATAAAAGACTTTTAAAATTTCGAACGTTGACTCTGAAGAATAATACATGAAACAATATCTTCGAGAAATAGAAAAAATATACCACGGTCAAGTTATGCCAATGGGAGGTTTCAGTTCAATTGATAACCCAATGACTCCGGACCGAAGGTGACGACCTTGGCCTGCTAGCACTGATACATATAGCAGGCTTTCAGCGTGTTGCGTATCCGAGGCGGGCGAGTAGAGTGCTACAATATTGCAGAGCTGTTCTCGGAAAAATCGTAACTCGATTCGTCCGTTCGTTCCTCCATTCTAACTCTGCAACATCAGTAGCATATTCTCGATGCTCTTGCATATGTTTAAGGCCTCTTTTCGAAGAAGCAAGAGCAAATAAAAGGAGTTTTAAAATTTCGAACGTTGACTCTGATGAATAATAGATGAAACAATATCTTCGAGAAATAGAAAAAATGTACCAAGGTCAAGTTATGCCAATGGGAGGTTTCAGTTCAATTGTTAACCCAATGACTCCGGACCGAAGGTGACGACCTTGGCCTGCTAGCACTGATACATATAGCAGGCTTTTAGCGTGTTGCGTATCCGAGGCGGGCGAGTAGAGTGCTACAATATTGCAGAGCTGTTCTCGGAAAAATCGTGACTCGATTCGTCCGTTCGTTCCTCCATTTTAACACTGCAACATCAGTAGCATATTCTCGATGCTCTTGCATATGTTTAAGGCCTCTCTTCAAGGAAGCAAGAGCAAATAAAAGACTTAAAATTTCGAACGTTGACTCTGAAGAATATTACATGAAACAATATCTTCGAGAAAAAGAAAAAATATACCACGGTCAAGTTATGCCAATGGGAGGTTTCAGTTCAATTGTTTACCCAATGACTCCGGACCGAAGGTGACGACTTTGGCCTGCTAGCACTGATACATATAGCAGGCTTTTAGCGTGTTGTGTATCCGAGGCGGGCGAGTAGAGTGCTACAATATTGAAGAGCTGTTCTCGGAAAATCGTAACTCGATTCGTCCGTTCGTTCCTCCATTTTAACACTGTAACATCAGTGGTATATTCTCGATGCTCTTGCATATGTTTAAGGCCTCTCTTCAAGGAAGCAAGAGCAAATAAAAGGAGTTTTAAAATTTCGAACGTTGACTCTCAAGAATAATACATGAAACAATATCTTCGAGAAATAGAAAAAACATACCACGGTCAAGTTATGCCAATGGGAGGTTTCAGTTCAATTGTTAACCCAATGACTCCGGACCGAAGGTGACGACCTTGGCCTGCTAGCCTTGATACATATAGCAGGCTTTTAGCGTGTTGCGTATCCGAGGCGGGCGAGTAGAGTGCTACAATATTGCAGAGCTGTTCTCGGAAAAATCGTGACTCGATTCGTCCGTTCGTTCCTCCATTTTAACACTGCAACATAAGTAGCATATTCTCGATGCTCTTGCATATGTTTAAGGCCTCTCTTCAAGGAAGCAAGAGCAAATAAAAGACTTAAAATTTCGAACGTTGACTCTGAAGAATATTACATGAAACAATATCTTCGAGAAAAAGAAAAAATATACCACGGTCAAGTTATGCCAATGGGAGGTTTCAGTTCAATTGTTAACCCAATGACTCCGGACCGAAGGTGACGACCTTGGCCTGCTAGCCTTGATACATATAGCAGGCTTTTAGCGTGTTGCGTATCCGAGGCGGGCGAGTAGAGTGCTACAATATTGCAGAGCTGTTCTCGGAAAAATCGTGACTCGATTCGTCCGTTCGTTCCTCCATTTTAACACTGCAACATCAGTAGCATATTCTCGATGCTCTTGCATATGTTTAAGGCCTCTTTTCAAGGAAGCAAGAGCAAATAAAAGACTTTAAAATTTCGAACGTTGACTCTGAAGAATTATACATGAAACAATATCTTCGAGAAATAGAAAAAATATACCACGGTCAAGTTGTGCCAGTGGGAGGTTTCAGTTCAATTGATAACCCAATGACTCCGGACCGAAGGTGACGACCTTGGCCTGCTAGCACTGATACATATAGCAGGCTTTTAGCGTGTTGCGTATCCGAGGCGGGCGAGTAGAGTGCTACAATATTGCAGAGCTGTTCTCGGAAAAATCGTAACTCGATTCGTCCGTTCGTTCCTCCATTTTAACACTGCAACATCAGTAGCATATTCTCGATGCTCTTGCATATGTTTAAGGCCTCTCTTCAAGGAAGCAAGAGCAAATAAAAGGAGTTTTAAAATTTCGAACGTTGACTCTCAAGAATAATACATGAAACAATATCTTCGAGAAATAGAAAAAATATACCACGGTCAAGTTATGCCAATGGGAGGTTTCAGTTCAATTGTTAACCCAATGACTCCGGACCGAAGGTGACGACCTTGGCCTGCTAGCACTGATACATATAGCAGGCTTTTAGCGTGTTGCGTATCCGAGGCGAGCGAGTAGAGTGCTACAATATTGCAGAGCTGTTCTCGGAAAAATCCCAACTCGTTTCGTCCGTTCGTTCCTCCATTTTAACACTGCAACATAAGTAGCATATTCTCGATGCTCTTGCATATGTTTAAGGCCTCTCTCCAAGGAAGCAAGAGCAAATAAAAGACTTAAAATTTCGAACGTTGACTCTGAAGAATATTACATGAAACAATATCTTCGAGAAAAAGAAAAAATATACCACGGCCAAGTTATGCCAATGGGAGGTTTCAGTTCAATTGTTAACCCAATGACTCCGGACCGAAGGTGACGACTTTGGCCTGCTAGCACTGATACATATAGCAGGCTTTTAGCGTGTTGCGTATCCGAGGCGGGCGAGTAGAGTGCTACAATATTGCAGAGCTGTTCTCGGAAAAATCGTGACTCGATTCGTCCGTTCGTTCCTCCATTTTAACACTGCAACATCAGTAGCATATTCTCGATGCTCTTGCATATGTTTAAGGCCTCTCTTCAAGGAAGCAAGAGCAAATAAAAGACTTTTAAAATTTCGAACGTTGACTCTGAAGAATAATACATGAAACAATATCTTCGAGAAATAGAAAAAATATACCACGGTCAAGTTATGCCAATGGGAGGTTTCAGTTCAATTGTTAACCCAATGACTCCGGACCGAAGGTGACGACCTTGGCCTGCTAGCACTGATACATATAGCAGGCTTTTAGCGTGTTGCGTATCCGAGGCGGGCGAGTAGAGTGCTACAATATTGAAGAGCTGTTCTCGGAAAAATCGTAACTCGATTCGTCCGTTCGTTCCTCCATTTTAACACTGCAACATCAGTAGCATATTCTCGATGCTCTTGCATATGTTTAAGGCCTCTCTTCAAGGAAGCAAGAGCAAATAAAAGGAGTTTTAAAATTTCGAACGTTGACTCTCAAGAATAATACATGAAACAATATCTTCGAGAAATAGAAAAAATATACCACGGTCAAGTTATGCCAATGGGAGGTTTCAGTTCAATTGTTAACCCAATGACTCCGGACCGAAGGTGACGACCTTGGCCTGCTAGCCTTGATACATATAGCAGGCTTTTAGCGTGTTGCGTATCCGAGGCGGGCGAGTAGAGTGCTACAATATTGCAGAGCTGTTCTCGGAAAAATCGTGACTCGATTCGTCCGTTCGTTCCTCCATTTTAACACTGCAACATCAGTAGCATATTCTCGATGCTCTTGCATATGTTTAAGGCCTCTCTTCAAGGAAGCAAGAGCAAATAAAAGACTTAAAATTTCGAACGTTGACTCTGAAGAATAATACATGAAACAATATCTTCGAGAAATAGAAAAAATATACCACGGTCAAGTTATGCCAATGGGAGGTTTCAGTTCAATTGTTAACCCAATGACTCCGGACCGAAGGTGACGACCTCGGCCTGCTAGCACTGATACATATAACAGGCTTTAGCGTGTTGCGTATCCGAGGCGGGCGAGTAGAGTGCTACAATATTGAAGAGCTGTTCTCGGAAAAATCGTAACTCGATTCGTCCGTTCGTTCCTCCATTTTAACACTGCAACATCAGTAGCATATTCTCGATGCTCTTGCATATGTTTAAGGCCTCTCTTCAAGGAAGCAAGAGCAAATAAAAGGAGTTTTAAAATTTCGAACGTTGACTCTCAAGAATAATACATGAAACAATATCTTCGAGAAATAGAAAAAATATACCACGGTCAAGTTATGCCAATGGGAGGTTTCAGTTCAATTGTTAACCCAATGACTCCGGACCGAAGGTGACGACCTTGGCCTGCTAGCACTGATACATATAGCAGGCTTTTAGCGTGTTGCGTATCCGAGGCGGGCGAGTAGAGTGCTACAATATTGAAGAGCTGTTCTCGGAAAAATCGTAACTCGATTCGTCCGTTCGTTCCTCCATTTTAACACTGCAACATCAGTAGCATATTCTCGATGCTCTTGCATATGTTTAAGGCCTCTCTTCAAGGAAGCAAGAGCAAATAAAAGACTTTTAAAATTTCGAACGTTGACTCTGAAGAATAATACATGAAACAATATCTTCGAGAAATAGAAAAAATATACCACGGTCAAGTTATGCCAATGGGAGGTTTCAGTTCAATTGTTAACCCAATGACTCCGGACCGAAGGTGACGACTTTGGCCTGCTAGCACTGATACATATAGCAGGCTTTTAGCGTGTTGCGTATCCGAGGCGGGCGAGTAGAGTGCTACAATATTGCAGAGCTGTTCTCGGAAAAATCGTGACTCGATTCGTCCGTTCGTTCCTCCATTTTAACACTGCAACATCAGTAGCATATTCTCGATGCGCGTGCATATGTTTAAGCCCTCTCTTCAAGGAAGCAAGAGCAAATAAAAGGAGTTTTGAAATTTCGAACGTTGACTCTGAAGAATAATACATGAAACAATATCTTCGAGAAATAGAAAAAAATGTACCACGGTCAAGTTATGCCAATGGGAGGTTTCAGTTCAATTGATAACCCAATGACTCCGGACCGAAGGTGACGACATTTGCTTGCTAGCACTGATACATATAGCAGGCTATCAGCGTGTTGCGTATCCGAGGCGGGCGAGTAGAGTGCTAAAATGTTGCAAAGCTGTTTTTGGAAAAATCGTTACTCGATTCGTCCGTTCGTTCCTCCATTTTAACACTGCAACATCAGTAGCATATTCTCGATGCTCTTGCATATGTTTAAGGCCTCTCTTCAAGGAAGCAAGAGCAAATAAAAGGAGTTTTAAAATTTCGAACGTTGACTCTGAAGAATAATACATGAAACAATATCTTCGAGAAATAGAAAAAATATACCACGGTCAAGTTATGCCAATGGGAGGTTTCAGTTCAATTGTTAACCCAATGACTCCGGACCGAAGGTGACGACCTTGGCCTGCTAGCACTGATACATATAGCAGGCTTTTAGCGTGTTGCGTATCCGAGGCGGGCGAGTAGAGTGCTACAATATTGCAGAGCTGTTCTCGGAAAAATCGTAACTCGATCCGTCCGTTCGTTCCTCCATTCTAACACTGCAACATCAGTAGCATATTCTCGATGCTCTTGCATATGTTTAAGGCCTCTTTTCAAGGAAGCAAGAGCATATAAAAGGAGTTTTAAAATTTCGAACGTTGACTCTGAAGAATAATACATGAAACAATATCTTCGAGAAATAGAAAAAATATACCACGGTCAAGTTATGCCAATGGGAGGTTTCAGTTCAATTGTTAACCCAATGACTCCGGACCGAAGGTGACGACCTTGGCCTGCTAGCACTGATACATATAGCAGGCTTTTAGCGTGTTGCGTATCCGAGGCGAGCGAGTAGAGTGCTACAATATTGCAGAGCTGTTCTCGGAAAAATCGTAACTCGATTTGTCCGTTCGTTCCTCCATTTTAACACTGCAACATCAGTAGCATATTCTCGATGCTCTTGCATATGTTTAAGGCCTCTCTTCAAGGAAGCAAGAGCAAATTAAAGGAGTTTAAAATTTCGAACGTTGACTCTGAAGAATAATACATGAAACAATATCCTCGAGAAATAGAAAAAACTATACCACGGTCAAGTTATGCCAATGGGAGGTTTCAGTTCAATTGTTAACCCAATGACTCCGGACCGAAGGTGACGACCTTGGCCTGCTAGCACTGATACATATAGCAGGCTTTTAGCGTGTTGCGTATCCGAGGCGAGCGAGTAGAGTGCTACAATATTGCAGAGCTGTTCTCGGAAAAATCCCAAATCGGTTCATCCGGTCGTTCTTCCATTCTAACAGTGCAACATCAGTAGCATATTCTCGATGCGCGTGCATATGTTTAAGGCCTCTTTTCAAGGAAGCAAGAGCAAATAAAAGACTTTTAAAATTTCGAACGTTGACTCTGAAGAATAATACATGAAACAATATCTTCGAGAAATAGAAAAAATATACCACGGTCAAGTTATGCCAATGGGAGGTTTCAGTTCAATTGTTAACCCAATGACTCCGGACCGAAGGTGACGACCTTGGCCTGCTAGCACTGATACATATAGCAGGCTTTTAGCGTGTTGCGTATCCGAGGCGGGCGAGTAGAGTGCTACAATATTGAAGAGCTGTTCTCGGAAAAATCGTAACTCGATTCGTCCGTTCGTTCCTCCATTTTAACACTGCAACATCAGTAGCATATTCTCGATGCTCTTGCATATGTTTAAGGCCTCTCTTCAAGGAAGCAAGAGCAAATAAAAGGAGTTTTAAAATTTCGAACGTTGACTCTCAAGAATAATACATGAAACAATATCTTCGAGAAATAGAAAAAATATACCACGGTCAAGTTATGCCAATGGGAGGTTTCAGTTCAATTGTTAACCCAATGACTCCGGACCGAAGGTGACGACCTTGGCCTGCTAGCCTTGATACATATAGCAGGCTTTTAGCGTGTTGCGTATCCGAGGCGGGCGAGTAGAGTGCTACAATATTGCAGAGCTGTTCTCGGAAAAATCGTGACTCGATTCGTCCGTTCGTTCCTCCATTTTAACACTGCAACATCAGTAGCATATTCTCGATGCTCTTGCATATGTTTAAGGCCTCTCTTCAAGGAAGCAAGAGCAAATAAAAGACTTAAAATTTCGAACGTTGACTCTGAAGAATAATACATGAAACAATATCTTCGAGAAATAGAAAAAATATACCACGGTCAAGTTATGCCAATGGGAGGTTTCAGTTCAATTGTTAACCCAATGACTCCGGACCGAAGGTGACGAACTTGGCCTGCTAGCACTGATACATATAGCAGGCTTTTAGCGTGTTGCGTATCCGAGGCGGGCGAGTAGAGTGCTACAATATTGAAGAGCTGTTCTCGGAAAAATCGTAACTCGATTCGTCCGTTCGTTCCTCCATTTTAACACTGCAACATCAGTAGCATATTCTCGATGCTCTTGCATATGTTTAAGGCCTCTCTTCAAGGAAGCAAGAGCAAATAAAAGGAGTTTTAAAATTTCGAACGTTGACTCTGATGAATAATAGATGAAACAATATCTTCGAGAAATAGAAAAAATGTACCAAGGTCAAGTTATGCCAATGGGAGGTTTCAGTTCAATTGTTAACCCAATGACTCCGGACCGAAGGTGACGACCTTGGCCTGCTAGCACTGATACATATAGCAGGCTTTTAGCGTGTTGCGTATCCGAGGCGAGCGAGTAGAGTGCTACAATATTGCAGAGCTGTTCTCGGAAAAATCCCAAATCGGTTCATCCGGTCGTTCTTCCATTCTAACAGTGCAACATCAGTAGCATATTCTCGATGCGCGTGCATATGTTTAAGGCCTCTTTTCAAGGAAGCAAGAGCAAATAAAAGACTTTTAAAATTTCGAACGTTGACTCTGAAGAATAATACATGAAACAATATCTTCGAGAAATAGAAAAAATATACCACGGTCAAGTTATGCCAATGGGAGGTTTCAGTTCAATTGTTAACCCAATGACTCCGGACCGAAGGTGACGACCTTGGCCTGCTAGCACTGATACATATAGCAGGCTTTTAGCGTGTTGCGTATCCGAGGCGGGCGAGTAGAGTGCTACAATATTGCAGAGCTGTTCTCGGAAAAATCGTAACTCGATTCGTCCGTTCGTTCCTCCATTCTAACACTGCAACATCAGTAGCATATTCTCGATGCTCTTGCATATGTTTAAGGCCTCTCTTCAAGGAAGCAAGAGCAAATAAAAGACTTTTAAAATTTCGAACGTTGACTCTGAAGAATAATACATGAAACAATATCTTCGAGAAATAGAAAAAATATACCACGGTCAAGTTATGCCAATGGGAGGTTTCAGTTCAATTGTTAACCCAATGACTCCGGACCAAAGGTGACGACCTTGGCCTGCTAGCACTGATACATATAGCAGGCTTTTAGCGTGTTGCGTATCCGAGGCGGGCGAGTAGAGTGCTACAATATTGCAGAGCTGTTCTCGGAAAAATCCCAAATCGGTTCATCCGGTCGTTCTTCCATTCTAACAGTGCAACATCAGTAGCATATTCTCGATGCGCGTGCATATATTTAAGGCCTCTTTTCAAGGAAGCAAGAGCAAATAAAAGACTTTTAAAATTTCGAACGTTGACTCTGAAGAATAATACATGAAACAATATCTTCGAGAAATAGAAAAAATATACCACGGTCAAGTTATGCCAATGGGAGGTTTCAGTTCAATTGTTAACCCAATGACTCCGGACCGAAGGTGACGACCTTGGCCTGCTAGCACTGATACATATAGCAGGCTTTTAGCGTGTTGCGTATCCGAGGCGGGCGAGTAGAGTGCTACAATATTGCAGAGCTGTTCTCGGAAAAATCGTAACTCGATTCGTCCGTTTGTTCCTCCATTCTAACACTGCAACATCAGTAGCATATTCTCGATGCGCGTGCATATGTTTAAGGCCTCTTTTCAAGGAAGCAAGAGCAAATAAAAGACTTTTAAAATTTCGAACGTTGACTCTGAAGAATAATACATGAAACAATATCTTCGAGAAATAGAGAAAATATACCACGGTCAAGTTATGCCAATGGGAGGTTTCAGTTCAATTGATAACCCAATGACTCCGGACCGAAGGTGACGACCTTGGCCTGCTAGCACTGATACATATAGCAGGCTTTTAGCGTGTTGCGTATCCGAGGCGGGCGAGTAGAGTGCTACAATATTGCAGAGCTGTTCTCGGAAAAATCGTAACTCGATTCGTCCGTTCGTTCCTCCATTCTAACACTGCAACATCAGTAGCATATTCTCGATGCGCGTGCATATGTTTAAGGCCTCTTTTCAAGGAAGCAAGAGCAAATAAAAGGAGTTTTAAAATTTCGAACGTTGACTCTGAAGAATAATACATGAAACAGTATCTTCGAGAAATAGAAAAAATATACCACGGTCAAGTTATGCCAATGGGAGGTTTCAGTTCAATTGTTAACCCAATGACTCCGGACCGAAGGTGACGACCTTGGCCTGCTAGCACTGATACATATAGCAGGCTTTTAGCGTGTTGCGTATCCGAGGCGGGCGAGTAGAGTGCTACAATATTGCAGAGCTGTTCTCGGAAAAATCGTAACTCGATTCGTCCGTTTGTTCCTCCATTCTAACACTGCAACATCAGTAGCATATTCTCGATGCTCTTGCATATGTTTAAGGCCTCTTTTCAAGGAAGCAAGAGCAAATAAAAGGAGTTTTAAAATTTCGAACGTTGACTCTAAAGAATAATACATGAAACAATATCTTCGAGAAATAGAAAAAATATACCACGGTCAAGTTCTGCCAATGGGAGGTTTCAGTTCAATTGTTAACCCAACGACTCCGGACCGAAGGTGACGTCCTTGGCCTGCTAGCCTTGATACATATAGCAGGCTTTTAGCGTGTTGCGTATCCGAGGCGAGCGAGTAGAGTGCTACAATATTGCAGAGCTGTTCTCGGAAAAATCCCAAATTGGTTCATCCGGTCGTTCTTCCATTCTAACAGTGCAACATCAGTAGCATATTCTCGATGCTCTTGCATATGTTTAAGGCCTCTCTTCAAGGAAGCAAGAGCAAATAAAAGGAGTTTTAAAATTTCGAACGTTGACTCTCAAGAATAATACATGAAACAATATCTTCGAGAAATAGAAAAAATATACCACGGTCAAGTTATGCCAATGGGAGGTTTCAGTTCAATTGTTAACCCAATGACTCCGGACCGAAGGTGACGAACTTGGCCTGCTAGCACTGATACATATAGCAGGCTTTTAGCGTGTTGCGTATCCGAGGCGGGCGAGTAGAGTGCTACAATATTGCAGAGCTGTTCTCGGAAAAATCCGAAATCGGTTCATCCGGTCGTTCTTCCATTCTAACAGTGCAACATCAGTAGCATATTCTCGATGCGCGTGCATATATTTAAGGCCTCTTTTCAAGGAAGCAAGAGCAAATAAAAGACTTTTAAAATTTCGAACGTTGACTCTGAAGAATAATACATGAAACAATATCTTCGAGAAATAGAAAAAATATACCACGGTCAAGTTATGCCAATGGGAGGTTTCAGTTCAATTGTTAACCCAATGACTCCGGACCGAAGGTGACGACCTTGGCCTGCTAGCACTGATACATATAGCAGGCTTTTAGCGTGTTGCGTATCCGAGGCGGGCGAGTAGAGTGCTACAATATTGCAGAGCTGTTCTCGGAAAAATCCCAAATCGGTTCATCCGGTCGTTCTTCCATTCTAACAGTGCAACATCAGTAGCATATTCTCGATGCGCGTGCATATGTTTAAGGCCTCTTTTCAAGGAAGCAAGAGCAAATAAAAGGACTTTCAAAATTTCGAACGTTGACTCTGAAGAATAATACATGAAACAATATCTTCGAGAAATAGAAAAAATATACCACGGTCAAGTTATGCCAATGGGAGGTTTCAGTTCAATTGTTAACCCAATGACTCCGGACCGAAGGTGACGACCTTGGCCTGCTAGCACTGATACATATAGCAGGCTTTTAGCGTGTTGCGTATCCGAGGCGGGCGAGTAGAGTGCTACAATATTGCAGAGCTGTTCTCGGAAAAATCGTAACTCGATTCGTCCGTTCGTTCCTCCATTTTAACACTGCAACATCAGTAGCATATTCTCGATGCTCTTGCATATGTTTAAGGCCTCTCTTCAAGGAAGCAAGAGCAAATAAAAGGAGTTTTAAAATTTCGAACGTTGACTCTGAAGAATAATACATGAAACAATATCTTCGAGAAATAGAAAAAATATACCACGGTCAAGTTATGCCAATGGGAGGTTTCAGTTCAATTGTTAACCCAATGACTCCGGACCGAAGGTGACGACCTTGGCCTGCTAGCACTGATACATATAGCAGGCTTTTAGCGTGTTGCGTATCCGAGGCGGGCGAGTAGAGAGCTACAATATTGCAGAGCTGTTCTCGGAAAATCCCAAATGGGTTCATCCGGTGGTTCTTCCATTCTAACAGTGCAACATTGGTAGCATATTCTCGATGCGCGTGCATATGTTTAAGGCCTCTTTTCAAGGAAGCAAGAGCAAATAAAAAGACTTTCAAAATTTCGAACGTTGACTCTGAAGAATAATACATGGAACAATATCTTCGAGAAATAGAAAAAATATACCACGGTCAAGTTATGCCAATGGGAGGTTTCAGTTCAATTGTTAACCCAATGACTCCGGACCGAAGGTGACGACCTTGGCCTGCTAGCACTGATACATATAGCAGGCTTTTAGCGTGTTGCGTATCCGAGGCGGGCGAGTAGAGTGCTACAATATTGAAGAGCTGTTCTCGGAAAAATCGTAACTCGATTCGTCCGTTCGTTCCTCCATTTTAACACTGCAACATCAGTAGCATATTCTCGATGCTCTTGCATATGTTTAAGGCCTCTCTTCAAGGAAGCAAGAGCAAATAAAAGACTTTTAAAATTTCGAACGTTGACTCTGAAGAATAATACATGAAACAATATCTTCGAGAAATAGAAAAAATATACCACGGTCAAGCTGTGCCAGTGGGAGGTTTCAGTTCAATTGATAACCCAATGACTCCGGACCGAAGGTGACGACCTTGGCCTGCTAGCACTGATACATATAGCAGGCTTTTAGCGTGTTGCGTATCCGAGGCGGGCGAGTAGAGTGCTACAATATTGCAGAGCTGTTCTCGGAAAAATCCGAAATCGGTTCATCCGGTCGTTCTTCCATTCTAACAGTGCAACATCAGTAGCATATTCTCGATGCGCGTGCATATGTTTAAGGCCTCTTTTCAAGGAAGCAAGAGCAAATAAAAGACTTTTAAAATTTCGAACGTTGACTCTGAAGAATAATACATGAAACAATATCTTCGAGAAATAGAAAAAAATATACCACGGTCAAGTTATGCCAATGGGAGGTTTCAGTTCAATTGATAACCCAATGACTCCGGACCGAAGGTGACGACCTTGGCCTGCTAGCACTGATACATATAGCAGGCTTTTAGCGTGTTGCGTATCCGAGGCGGGCGAGTAGAGTGCTACAATATTGAAGAGCTGTTCTCGGAAAAATCGTAACTCGATTCGTCCGTTCGTTCCTCCATTTTAACACTGCAACATCAGTAGCATATTCTCGATGCTCTTGCATATGTTTAAGGCCTCTCTTCAAGGAAGCAAGAGCAAATAAAAGACTTTTAAAATTTCGAACGTTGACTCTGAAGAATAATACATGAAACAATATCTTCGAGAAATAGAAAAAATATACCACGGTCAAGTTATGCCAATGGGAGGTTTCAGTTCAATTGTTAACCCAATGACTCCGGACCGAAGGTGACGACTTTGGCCTGCTAGCACTGATACATATAGCAGGCTTTTAGCGTGTTGCGTATCCGAGGCGGGCGAGTAGAGTGCTACAATATTGCAGAGCTGTTCTCGGAAAAATCCGAAATCGGTTCATCCGGTCGTTCTTCCATTCTAACAGTGCAACATCAGTAGCATATTCTCGATGCTCTTGCATATGTTTAAGGCCTCTCTTCAAGGAAGCAAGAGCAAATAAAAGACTTTTAAAATTTCGAACGTTGACTCTGAAGAATAATACATGAAACAATATCTTCGAGAAATAGAAAAAATATACCACGGTCAAGTTATGCCAATGGGAGGTTTCAGTTCAATTGTTAACCCAATGACTCCGGACCGAAGGTGACGACCTTGGCCTGCTAGCACTGATACATATAGCAGGCTTTTAGCGTGTTGCGTATCCGAGGCGAGCGAGTAGAGTGCTACAATATTGCAGAGCTGTTCTCGGAAAAATCCCAAATCGGTTCATCCGGTCGTTCTTCCATTCTAACAGTGCAACATCAGTAGCTTCATCTCGATGCGCGTGCATATGTTTAAGGCCTCTTTTCAAGGAAGCAAGAGCAAATAAAAGACTTTAAAATTTCGAACGTTGACTCTGAAGAATAATACATGAAACAATATCTTCGAGAAATAGAAAAAATATACCACGGTCAAGTTATGCCAATGGGAGGTTTCAGTTCAATTGTTAACCCAATGACTCCGGACCGAAGGTGACGACTTTGGCCTGCTAGCACTGATACATATAGCAGGCTTTTAGCGTGTTGCGTATCCGAGGCGGGCGAGTAGAGTGCTACAATATTGCAGAGCTGTTCTCGGAAAAATCGTGACTCGATTCGTCCGTTCGTTCCTCCATTTTAACACTGCAACATCAGTAGCATATTCTCGATGCTCTTGCATATGTTTAAGGCCTCTCTTCAAGGAAGCAAGAGCAAATAAAAGGAGTTTTAAAATTTCGAACGTTGACTCTCAAGAATAATACATGAAACAATATCTTCGAGAAATAGAAAAAAATATACCACGGTCAAGTTATGCCAATGGGAGGTTTCAGTTCAATTGTTAACCCAATGACTCCGGACCGAAGGTGACGACCTTGGCCTGCTAGCCTTGATACATATAGCAGGCTTTTAGCGTGTTGCGTATCCGAGGCGGGCGAGTAGAGTGCTACAATATTGCAGAGCTGTTCTCGGAAAAATCCCAAATCGGTTCATCCGGTCGTTCTTCCATTCTAACAGTGCAACATCAGTAGCATATTCTCGATGCGCGTGCATATGTTTAAGGCCTCTTTTCAAGGAAGCAAGAGCAAATAAAAGACTTTTAAAATTTCGAACGTTGACTCTGAAGAATAATACATGAAACAATATCTTCGAGAAATAGAAAAAAGTATACCACGGTCAAGTTATGCCAATGGGAGGTTTCAGTTCAATTGATAACCCAATGACTCCGGACCGAAGGTGACGACCTTGGCCTGCTAGCACTGATACATATAGCAGGCTTTTAGCGTGTTGCGTATCCGAGGCGGGCGAGTAGAGTGCTACAATATTGCAGAGCTGTTCTCGGAAAAATCGTAACTCGATTCGTCCGTTCGTTCCTCCATTCTAACACTGCAACATCAGTAGCATATTCTCGATGCTCTTGCATATGTTTAAGGCCTCTTTTCAAGGAAGCAAGAGCAAATAAAAGGAGTTTTAAAATTTCGAACGTTGACTCTGAAGAATAATACATGAAACAATATCTTCGAGAAATAGAAAAAATATACCACGGTCAAGTTATGCCAATGGGAGGTTTCAGTTCAATTGTTAACCCAATGACTCCGGACCGAAGGTGACGAACTTGGCCTGCTAGCACTGATACATATAGCAGGCTTTTAGCGTGTTGCGTATCCGAGGCGGGCGAGTAGAGTGCTACAATATTGCAGAGCTGTTCTCGGAAAAATCCCAAATCGGTTCATCCGGTCGTTCTTCCATTCTAACAGTGCAACATCAGTAGCATATTCTCGATGCTCTTGCATATGTTTAAGGCCTCTCTTCAAGGAAGCAAGAGCAAATAAAAGGAGTTTTAAAATTTCGAACGTTGACTCTGATGAATAATAGATGAAACAATATCTTCGAGAAATAGAAAAAATGTACCAAGGTCAAGTTATGCCAATGGGAGGTTTCAGTTCAATTGTTAACCCAATGACTCCGGACCGAAGGTGACGACTTTGGCCTGCTAGCACTGATACATATAGCAGGCTTTTAGCGTGTTGCGTATCCGAGGCGGGCGAGTAGAGTGCTACAATATTGCAGAGCTGTTCTCGGAAAAATCCGAAATCGGTTCATCCGGTCGTTCTTCCATTCTAACAGTGCAACATCAGTAGCATATTCTCGATGCGCGTGCATATATTTAAGGCCTCTTTTCAAGGAAGCAAGAGCAAATAAAAGACTTTTAAAATTTCGAACGTTGACTCTGAAGAATAATACATGAAACAATATCTTCGAGAAATAGAAAAAATATACCACGGTCAAGTTGTGCCAGTGGGAGGTTTCAGTTCAATTGATAACCCAATGACTCCGGACCGAAGGTGACGACCTTGGCCTGCTAGCACTGATACATATAGCAGGCTTTTAGCGTGTTGCGTATCCGAGGCGGGCGAGTAGAGTGCTACAATATTGAAGAGCTGTTCTCGGAAAAATCGTAACTCGATTCGTCCGTTCGTTCCTCCATTTTAACACTGCAACATCAGTAGCATATTCTCGATGCTCTTGCATATGTTTAAGGCCTCTCTTCAAGGAAGCAAGAGCAAATAAAAGGAGTTTTAAAATTTCGAACGTTGACTCTCAAGAATAATACATGAAACAATATCTTCGAGAAATAGAAAAAATATACCACGGTCAAGTTATGCCAATGGGAGGTTTCAGTTCAATTGTTAACCCAATGACTCCGGACCAAAGGTGACGAACTTGGCCTGCTAGCACTGATACATATAGCAGGCTTTTAGCGTGTTGCGTATCCGAGGCGGGCGAGTAGAGTGCTACAATATTGCAGAGCTGTTCTCGGAAAAATCCCAAATCGGTTCATCCGGTCGTTCTTCCATTCTAACAGTGCAACATCAGTAGCTTCATCTCGATGCGCGTGCATATGTTTAAGGCCTCTTTTCAAGGAAGCAAGAGCAAATAAAAGACTTTTAAAATTTCGAACGTTGACTCTGAAGAATAATACATGAAACAATATCTTCGAGAAATAGAAAAAATATACCACGGTCAAGTTATGCCAATGGGAGGTTTCAGTTCAATTGATAACCCAATGACTCCGGACCGAAGGTGACGACCTTGGCCTGCTAGCACTGATACATATAGCAGGCTTTTAGCGTGTTGCGTATCCGAGGCGGGCGAGTAGAGTGCTACAATAATGCAGAGCTATTCTCGGAAAAATCCCAACTCGATTCGTCCGCTCGTCCCTCCATTTTAACACTGCAACATCAGTAGCATATTCTCGATGCTCTTGCATATGTTTAAGGCCTCTCTTCAAGGAAGCAAGAGCAAATAAAAGACTTTTAAAATTTCGAACGTTGACTCTGAAGAATAATACATGAAACAATATCTTCGAGAAATAGAAAAAATATACCACGGTCAAGTTATGCCAATGGGAGGTTTCAGTTCAATTGTTAACCCAATGACTCCGGACCGAAGGTGACGACCTTGGCCTGCTAGCCTTGATACATATAGCAGGCTTTTAGCGTGTTGCGTATCCGAGGCGAGCGAGTAGAGTGCTACAATATTGCAGAGCTGTTCTCGGAAAAATCCCAAATTGGTTCATCCGGTCGTTCTTCCATTCTAACAGTGCAACATCAGTAGCATATTCTCGATGCTCTTGCATATGTTTAAGGCCTCTTTTCAAGGAAGCAAGACCAAATAAAAGACTTTTAAAATTTCGAACGTTGACTCTGAAGAATAATACATGAAACAATATCTTCGAGAAATAGAAGAAATATACCACGGTCAAGTTGTGCCAGTGGGAGGTTTCAGTTCAATTGATAACCCAATGACTCCGGACCGAAGGTGACGACCTTGGCCTGCTAGCACTGATACATATAGCAGGCTTTTAGCGTGTTGCGTATCCGAGGCGGGCGAGTAGAGTGCTACAATATTGCAGAGCTGTTCTCGGAAAAATCCCAAATCGGTTCATCCGGTCGTTCTTCCATTCTAACAGTGCAACATCAGTAGCATATTCTCGATGCGCGTGCATATGTTTAAGGCCTCTTTTCAAGGAAGCAAGAGCAAATAAAAGACTTTTAAAATTTCGAACGTTGACTCTGAAGAATAATACATGAAACAATATCTTCGAGAAATAGAAAAAATATACCACGGTCAAGTTATGCCAATGGGAGGTTTCAGTTCAATTGTTAACCCAATGACTCCGGACCGAAGGTGACGACCTTGGCCTGCTAGCACTGATACATATAGCAGGCTTTTAGCGTGTTGCGTATCCGAGGCGGGCGAGTAGAGTGCTACAATATTGCAGAGCTGTTCTCGGAAAAATCGTGACTCGATTCGTCCGTTCGTTCCTCCATTTTAACACTGCAACATCAGTAGCATATTCTCGATGCTCTTGCATATGTTTAAGGCCTCTCTTCAAGGAAGCAAGAGCAAATAAAAGGAGTTTTAAAATTTCGAACGTTGACTCTCAAGAATAATACATGAAACAATATCTTCGAGAAATAGAAAAAATATACCACGGTCAAGTTATGCCAATGGGAGGTTTCAGTTCAATTGTTAACCCAATGACTCCGGACCGAAGGTGACGAACTTGGCCTGCTAGCACTGATACATATAGCAGGCTTTTAGCGTGTTGCGTATCCGAGGCGAGCGAGTAGAGTGCTACAATATTGCAGAGCTGTTCTCGGAAAAATCCCAAATTGGTTCATCCGGTCGTTCTTCCATTCTAACAGTGCAACATCAGTAGCATATTCTCGATGCGCGTGCATATATTTAAGGCCTCTTTTCAAGGAAGCAAGAGCAAATAAAAGACTTTTAAAATTTCGAACGTTGACTCTGAAGAATAATACATGAAACAATATCTTCGAGAAATAGAAAAAATATACCACGGTCAAGTTATGCCAATGGGAGGTTTCAGTTCAATTGTTAACCCAATGACTCCGGACCGAAGGTGACGACCTTGGCCTGCTAGCACTGATACATATAGCAGGCTTTTAGCGTGTTGCGTATCCGAGGCGGGCGAGTAGAGTGCTACAATATTGCAGAGCTGTTCTCGGAAAAATCGTAACTCGATTCGTCCGTTCGTTCCTCCATTTTAACACTGCAACATCAGTAGCATATTCTCGATGCTCTTGCATATGTTTAAGGCCTCTTTTCAAGGAAGCAAGAGCATATAAAAGGAGTTTTAAAATTTCGAACGTTGACTCTGAAGAATAATACATGAAACAATATCTTCGAGAAATAGAAAAAATATACCACGGTCAAGTTATGCCAATGGGAGGTTTCAGTTCAATTGGTAACCCAATGACTCCGGACCGAAGGTGACGACCTTGGCTTGCTAGCACTGATACATATAGCAGGCTTTTAGCGTGTTGCGTATCCGAGGCGGGCGAGTAGAGAGCTACAATATTGCAGAGCTGTTCTCGGAAAAATCCCAAATCAGTTCATCCGGTCGTTCTTCCATTCTAACAGTGCAACATTGGTAGCATATTCTCGATGCGCGTGCATATGTTTAAGGCCTCTTTTCAAGGAAGCAAGAGCAAATAAAAGACTTTTAAAATTTGGAACGTTGACTCTGAAGAATAATACATGAAACAATATCTTCGAGAAATAGAAAAAATATACCACGGTCAAGTTATGCCAATGGGAGGTTTCAGTTCAATTGTTAACCCAATGACTCCGGACCGAAGGTGACGACCTTGGCCTGCTAGCACTGATACATATAGCAGGCTTTTAGCGTGTTGCGTATCCGAGGCGGGCGAGTAGAGTGCTACAATATTGCAGAGCTGTTCTCGGAAAAATCCCAAATCGGTTCATCCGGTCGTTCTTCCATTCTAACAGTGCAACATCAGTAGCATATTCTCGATGCGCGTGCATATGTTTAAGGCCTCTTTTCAAGGAAGCAAGAGCAAATAAAAGACTTTTAAAATTTCGAACGTTGACTCTGAAGAATAATACATGAAACAATATCTTCGAGAAATAGAAAAAATATACCACGGTCAAGCTGTGCCAGTGGGAGGTGTCAGTTCAATTGATAACCCAATGACTCCGGACCGAAGGTGACGACCTTGGCCTGCTAGCACTGATACATATAGCAGGCTTTTAGCGTGTTGCGTATCCGAGGCGGGCGAGTAGAGTGCTACAATATTGAAGAGCTGTTCTCGGAAAAATCGTAACTCGATTCGTCCGTTCGTTCCTCCATTTTAACACTGCAACATCAGTAGCATATTCTCGATGCTCTTGCATATGTTTAAGGCCTCTCTTCAAGGAAGCAAGAGCAAATAAAAGACTTTTAAAATTTCGAACGTTGACTCTGAAGAATAATACATGAAACAATATCTTCGAGAAATAGAAAAAATATACCACGGTCAAGTTATGCCAATGGGAGGTTTCAGTTCAATTGTTAACCCAATGACTCCGGACCGAAGGTGACGACCTTGGCCTGCTAGCACTGATACATATAGCAGGCTTTTAGCGTGTTGCGTATCCGAGGCGGGCGAGTAGAGTGCTACAATATTGCAGAGCTGTTCTCGGAAAAATCGTAACTCGATTCGTCCGTTTGTTCCTCCATTCTAACACTGCAACATCAGTAGCATATTCTCGATGCGCGTGCATATGTTTAAGGCCTCTTTTCAAGGAAGCAAGAGCAAATAAAAGACTTTTAAAATTTCGAACGTTGACTCTGAAGAATAATACATGAAACAATATCTTCGAGAAATAGAAAAAATATACCACGGTCAAGTTATGCCAATGGGAGGTTTCAGTTCAATTGTTAACCCAATGACTCCGGACCGAAGGTGACGACATTTGCTTGCTAGCACTGATACATATACCAGGCTTTTAGCGTGTTGCTTATCCGAGGCGGGCGAGTAGAGAGCTACAATGTTGCAGAGCTGTTCTCTGTAAAATCCCAAATCGGTTCGTCCGTTTGTTCTTCCATTCTAACACTGCAACATCAGTAGCATATTCTCGATGCACGTGCATATATTTAAGGCCTCTTTTCAAGGAAGCAAGAGCAAATAAAAGACTTTAAAATTTCGAACGTTGACTCTGAAGAATTATACATGAAACAATATCTTCGAGAAATAGAAAAAATATGCCACGGTCAAGTTATGCCAATGGGAGGTTTCAGTTCAATTGTTAACCCAATGACTCCGGACCGAAGGTGACGACCCTGGCCTGCTAGCGCTGATACATATAGCAGGCTATCAGCGTGTTGCGTATCCGAGGTGGGCGGGTAGAGTGCTACAATATTGCAGAACTATTTTAGGAAAAATCACAACTCGATTCGTCCGTTCGTTAATCCATTCTAACACTGCAACATCAGTAGCATATTCTCGATACGCGTGGATATGTTTAAGACCTCTTATCAAGGAAGCAAGAGCAAATAAAAGGACTTTCAAAATTTCGAACGTTGACTCTGAAGAATAATACATGAAACAATATCTTCGAGAAATAGAAAAAATATACCACGGTCAAGTTATGCCAGTGGGAGGTTTCAGTTCAATTGGTAACCCAATGACTCCGGACCGAAGGTGACGACCTTGGCCTGCTAGCACTGATACATATAGCAGGCTTTTAGCGTGTTGCGTATCCGAGGCGGGCGAGTAGAGTGCTACAATATTGCAGAGCTGTTCTCGGAAAAATCCCAAATCGGTTCATCCGGTCGTTCTTCCATTCTAACAGTGCAACATCAGTAGCATATTCTCGATGCGCGTGCATATGTTTAAGGCCTCTTTTCAAGGAAGCAAGAGCAAATAAAAGACTTTTAAAATTTCGAACGTTGACTCTGAAGAATAATACATGAAACAATATCTTCGAGAAATAGAAAAAATGTACCACGGTCAAGTTATGCCAATGGGAAGTTTCAGTTCAATTGATAACCCAATGACTCCGGACCGAGGGTGACGACCTTGGCCTGCTAGCGCTGATACATATAGCAGGCTATCAGCGTGTTGCGTATCCGAGGTGGGCGGGTAGAGTGCTACAATATTGCAGAACTATTCTAGCAAAAATCACAACTCGATTCGTCCGTTCGTTAATCCATTCTAACACTGCAACATCAGTAGCATATTCTCGATGCTCTTGCATATGTATAAGGCCTCTTTTCAAGGTAGCAAGAGCAAATAAAAGGACTTTTAAAATTTCGAACGTTGACTCTGAAGAATAATACATGAAACAATATCTTCGAGAAATAGAAAAAATGTACCACGGTCAAGTTATGCCAATGGGAGGTTTCAGTTCAATTGTTAACCCAATGACTCCGGACCGAAGGTGACGACCTTGGCCTGCTAGCACTGATACATATAGCAGGCTTTTAGCGTGTTGCGTATCCGAGGCGGGCGAGTAGAGTGCTACAATATTGCAGAGCTGTTCTCGGAAAAATCGTAACTCGATTCGTCCGTTCGTTCCTCCATTTTAACACTGCAACATCAGTAGCATATTCTCGATGCTCTTGCATATGTTTAAGGCCTCTTTTCAAGGAAGCAAGAGCAAATAAAAGGACTTTCAAAATTTCGAACGTTGACTCTGAAGAATAATACTTGAAACAATATCTTCGAGAAATAGAAAAAAATATACCACGGTCAAGTTATGCCAATGGGAGGATTCAGTTCAATTGTTAACCCAATGACTCCGGACCGAAGGTGACGACCTTGGCCTGCTAGCACTGATACATATAGCAGGCTTTTAGCGTGTTGCGTATCCGAGGCGGGCGAGTAGAGTGCTACAATATTGCAGAGCTGTTCTCGGAAAAATCCCAAATCGGTTCATCCGGTCGTTCTTCCATTCTAACAGTGCAACATCAGTAGCATATTCTCGATGCGCGTGCATATGTTTAAGGCCTCTTTTCAAGGAAGCAAGAGCAAATAAAAGACTTTTAAAATTTCGAACGTTGACTCTGAAGAATAATACATGAAACAATATCTTCGAGAAATAGAAAAAATATACCACGGTCAAGTTATGCCAATGGGAGGTTTCAGTTCAATTGTTAACCCAATGACTCCGGACCGAAGGTGACGACCTTGGCCTGCTAGCACTGATACATATAGCAGGCTTTTAGCGTGTTGCGTATCCGAGGCGGGCGAGTAGAGTGCTACAATATTGAAGAGCTGTTCTCGGAAAAATCGTAACTCGATTCGTCCGTTCGTTCCTCCATTTTAACACTGCAACATCAGTAGCATATTCTCGATGCTCTTGCATATGTTTAAGGCCTCTCTTCAAGGAAGCAAGAGCAAATAAAAGACTTTTAAAATTTCGAACGTTGACTCTGAAGAATAATACATGAAACAATATCTTCGAGAAATAGAAAAAATATACCACGGTCAAGTTATGCCAATGGGAGGTTTCAGTTCAATTGTTAACCCAATGACTCCGGACCGAAGGTGACGACCTTGGCCTGCTAGCCTTGATACATATAGCAGGCTTTTAGCGTGTTGCGTATCCGAGGCGGGCGAGTAGAGTGCTAAAATGTTGCAAAGCTGTTTTTGGAAAAATCGTAACTCGATTCGTTCGTTCGTTCCTCCATTCTAACACTGCAGCATCAGTAGCATATTCTCGATACGCGTGCATATGTTTAAGACCTCTTCTCAAGGAAGCAAGAGCAAATAAAAGGAGTTCTAAAATTGCGAACGTTGACTCTGAAGAATAATACATGAAACAATATCTTCGAGAAATAGAAAAAATGTACTACGGTCAAGTTATGCCAATTAGAAGTTTCAGTTCAATTCCCAATGACTCCGGACCGAGGGTGACGACCTTGGCCTGCTAGCGCTGATACATATAGCAGGCTTTTAGCGTGTTGCGTATCCGAGGCGGGCGAGTAGAGTGCTACAATATTGCAGAGCTGTTCTCTGTAAAATCCCAAATCGGTTCATCCGTTCGTTCTTCCATTCTAACACTGCAACATCAGTAGCATATTCTCGATGCTCTTGCATATGTATAAGGCATCTTTTCAAGGAAGCAACAGCAAATAAAAGGACTTTTAAAATTTCGAACGTTGACTCTGAAGAATAATACATGAAACAATATCTTCGAGAAATAGAAAAAATATACCACGGTCAAGTTATGCCAATGGGAGGTTTCAGTTCAATTGATAACCCAATGACTCCGGACCGAAGGTGACGACCTTGGCCTGCTAGCACTGATACATATAGCAGGCTTTTAGCGTGTTGCGTATCCGAGGCGGGCGAGTAGAGTGCTACAATATTGCAGGGCTGTTCTCGGAAAAATCCCAACTCGATTCGTCCGGTCGTTCTTCCATTCTAACACTGCAACATCGGTAGCATATTCTCGATGCGCGTGCATATGTTTAAGGCCTCTTTTCAAGGAAGCAAGAGCAAATAAAAGACTTTTAAAATTTCGAACGTTGACTCTGAAGAATAATACATGAAACAATATCTTCGAGAAATAGAAAAAATATACCACGGTCAAGTTATGCCAATGGGAGGTTTCAGTTCAATTGTTAACCCAATGACTCCGGACCGAAGGTGACGACTTTGGCCTGCTAGCACTGATACGATACATATAGCAGGCTTTTAGCGTGTTGCGTATCCGAGGCGGGCGAGTAGAGTGCTACAATATTGAAGAGCTGTTCTCGGAAAAATCCCAACTCGATTCGTCCGTTCGTTCCTCCATTCTAACAGTGCAACATCAGTGGCATATTCTCGATGCGCGTGCATATGTTTAAGGCCTCTTTTCAAGGAAGCAAGAGCAAATAAAAGGACTTTTGAAATTTCGAACGTTGACTCTGAAGAATACATAAAACAATATCTTCGAGAAATAGAAAAAATGTACCGCGGTCTAGTTATGCCAATGGGAGGTTTCAGTTCAATTGTTAACCCAATGACTCCGGACCGAAGGTGACGACCTTGGCTTGCTAGCACTGATACATATAGCAGGCTTTTAGCGTGTTGCGTATCCGAGGCGGGCGAGTAGAGAGCTACAATATTGCAGAGCTGTTCTCGGAAAAATCGTAACTCGATTCGTCCGTTCGTTCCTCCATTCTAACACTGCAACATCAGTAGCATATTCTCGATGCGCGTGCATATGTTTAAGGCCTCTTTTCAAGGAAGCAAGAGCAAATAAAAGGACTTTTAAAATTTCGAACGTTGACTCTGAAGAATAATACATGAAACAATATCTTCGAGAAATAGAAAAAATATACCACGGTCAAGTTATGCCAATGGGAGGTTTCAGTTCAATTGTTAACCCAATGACTCCGGACCGAAGGTGACGACTTTGGCCTGCTAGCACTGATACGATACATATAGCAGGCTTTTAGCGTGTTGCGTATCCGAGGCGAGCGAGTAGAGTGCTACAATATTGCAGAGCTGTTCTCGGAAAAATCCCAAATTGGTTCATCCGGTCGTTCTTCCATTCTAACAGTGCAACATCAGTAGCATATTCTCGATGCGCGTGCATATATTTAAGGCCTCTTTTCAAGGAAGCAAGAGCAAATAAAAGACTTTTAAAATTTCGAACGTTGACTCTGAAGAATAATACATGAAACAATATCTTCGAGAAATAGAAAAAATATACCACGGTCAAGTTATGCCAATGGGAGGTTTCAGTTCAATTGTTAACCCAATGACTCCGGACCGAAGGTGACGACCTTGGCCTGCTAGCACTGATACATATAGCAGGCTTTTAGCGTGTTGCGTATCCGAGGCGGGCGAGTAGAGTGCTACAATATTGCAGAGCTGTTCTCGGAAAAATCGTGACTCGATTCGTCCGTTCGTTCCTCCATTTTAACACTGCAACATCAGTAGCTTCATCTCGATGCGCGTGCATATGTTTAAGGCCTCTTTTCAAGGAAGCAAGAGCAAATAAAAGACTTTTAAAATTTTGAACGTTGACACTGAAGAGTAATACATGAAACAATATCTTCGAGAAATAGAAAAAATATACCACGGTCAAGTTATGCCAATGGGAGGTTTCAGTTCAATTGTTAACCCAATGACTCCGGACCAAAGGTGACGAACTTGGCCTGCTAGCACTGATACATATAGCAGGCTTTTAGCGTGTTGCGTATCCGAGGCGGGCGAGTAGAGTGCTACAATATTGCAGAGCTGTTCTCGGAAAAATCCCAACTCGATTCGTCCGGTCGTTCTTCCATTCTAACACTGCAACATCAGTAGCATATTCTCGATGCGCGTGCATATGTTTAAGGCCTCTTTTCAAGGAAGCAAGAGCAAATAAAAGACTTTTGAAATTTCGAACGTTGACTCTGAAGAATAATACATGAAACAATATCTTCGAGAAATAGAAAAAATATACCACGGTCAAGTTATGCCAATGGGAGGTTTCAGTTCAATTGTTAACCCAATGACTCCGGACCGAAGGTGACGACCTTGGCCTGCTAGCCTTGATACATATAGCAGGCTTTTAGCGTGTTGCGTATCCGAGGCGAGCGAGTAGAGTGCTACAATATTGCAGAGCTGTTCTCGGAAAAATCCCAAATTGGTTCATCCGGTCGTTCTTCCATTCTAACAGTGCAACATCAGTAGCATATTCTCGATGCGCGTGCATATATTTAAGGCCTCTTTTCAAGGAAGCAAAAGCAAATAAAAGACTTTTAAAATTTCGAGCGTTGACTCTGAAGAATAATACATGAAACAATATCTTCGAGAAATAGAAAAAATATACCACGGTCAAGTTATGCCAATGGGAGGTTTCAGTTCAATTGTTAACCCAATGACTCCGGACCGAAGGTGACGACCTTGGCCTGCTAGCCTTGATACATATAGCAGGCTTTTAGCGTGTTGCGTATCCGAGGCGGGCGAGTAGAGTGCTACAATATTGCAGAGCTGTTCTCGGAAAAATCGTAACTCGATTCGTCCGTTCGTTCCTCCATTTTAACACTGCAACATCAGTAGCATATTCTCGATGCGCGTGCATATATTTAAGGCCTCTTTTCAAGGAAGCAAAAGCAAATAAAAGACTTTTAAAATTTCGAGCGTTGACTCTGAAGAGTAATACATGAAACAATATCTTCGAGAAAGAGAAAAAAATATACCACGGTCAAGTTATGCCAATGGGAGGTTTCAGTTCAATTGTTAACCCAATGACTCCGGACCGAAGGTGACGACTTTGGCCTGCTAGCACTGATACATATAGCAGGCTTTTAGCGTGTTGCGTATCCGAGGCGGGCGAGTAGAGGGCTACAATATTGCAGAGCTGTTCTCGGAAAAATCCCAACTCCATTCTAACACTGCCACATCGGTAGCATATTCTCGATGCGCGTGCATATGTTTAAGGCCTCTTTTCAAGGAAGCAACAGCAAATAAAAGGAGTTCTAAAATTGCGAACGTTGACTCTGAAGAATAATACATGAAACAATATCTTCGAGAAATAGAAAAAATGTACTACGGTCAAGTTATGCCAATGGGAGGTTTCAGTTCAATTATTAACCCAATGACTCCGGACCGAAGGTGACGGCCTTAGCCTGCTAGCACTGATACATATAGCAGGCTTTTAGCGTGTTGCGTATCCGACGCGGGCGAGTAGAGTGCTACAATATTGCAGACCTGTTCTCGGAAAAATCCCAAATCGGTTCGTCCGTTTGTTCCTCCATTCTAACACTGCAACATCAGCAGCATATTCTCGATGCTCTTGCATATGTTTAGAGGCCTCTTTTCAAGGAAGCAAGAGCAAATAAAAGGAGTTTTAAAATTTCGAAGGTTGACTCTGAAGAATAATACATGAAACAATATCTTCGAGAAATAGAAAAAATATACCACGGTCAAGTTAGGCCAATGGGAGGTTTCAGTTCAATTGTTAACCCATTGACTCCGGACCGAAGGTGACGACCTTGGCCTGCTAGCACTGACACATATAGCAGGCTTTTAGCGTGTTGCGTACCCGAGGCGGGCGAGTAGAGTGCTACAATATTGCAGAGCTGTTCTCGGAAAAATTCCAAATCGGTTCATCCGGTCGTTCTTCCATTATAACAGCGCAACATTAGTAGCATATTCTCGATGCGCGTGCATATGTTTAAGGCCTCTTTTCAAGGAAGCAAGAGCAAATAAAAGGACTTCTAAATTTCGAACGTTGACTCTGAAGAATAATACATGAAACAATATCTTCGAGAAATAGAAAAAATATACCACGGTCAAGTTATGCCAATGGGAGGTTTCAGTTCAATTGTTAACCCAATGACTCCGGACCGAAGGTGACGACCTTGGCCTGCTAGCACTGATACATATAGCAGGCTTTTAGCGTGTTGCGTATCCGAGGCGGGCGAGTAGAGTGCTACAATATTGCAGAGCTGTTCTCGGAAAAATCCCAACTCGATTCGTCCATTCGTTCCTCCATTCTAACACTGCAACATCGGTAGCATATTCTCGACGCGCGTGCATATGTTTAAGGCCTCTTTTCAAGGAGGCAGGAGCAAATAAAAGGACTTTTAAAATTTCGAAGGTTGACTCTGAAGAATAATACATGAAACAATATCTTCGAGAAATAGAAAAAATATACCACGGTCAAGTTATGCCAATGGGAGGTTTCAGTTCAATTGTTAACCCAATGACTCCGGACCGAAGGTGACGACCTTGGCCTGCTAGCACTGATACATATAGCAGGCTTTTAGCGTGTTGCGTATCCGAGGCGGGCGAGTAGAGTGCTACAATATTGCAGAGTTGTTCTCGGAAAAATCCCAACTCGATTCGTCCATTCGTTCCTCCATTCTAAGACTGCAACATCGGTAGCATATTCTCGACGCGCGTGCATATGTTCAAGGCCTCTTTTCAAGGAGGCAGGAGCAAATAAAAGGACTTTTAAAATTTCGAAGGTTGACTCTGAAGAATAATACATGAAACAATATCTTCGAGAAATAGAAAAAATATACCACGGTCAAGTTATGCCAATGGGAGGTTTCAGTTCAATTGTTAACCCAATGACTCCGGACCGAAGGTGACGACCTTGGCCTGCTAGCACTGATACATATAGCAGGCTTTTAGCGTGTTGCGTATCCGAGGCGGGCGAGTAGAGTGCTACAATATTGCAGAGCTGTTCTCGGAAAAATCCCAAATCGGATCATCCGGTCGTTCTTCCATTTTAACAGTGCAACATCAGTAGCATATTCTCGATGCGCGTGCATATGTTTAAGGCCTCTTTTCAAGGAAGCAAGAGCAAATAAAAGGAGTTTTAAAATTTCGAACGTTGACTCTGAAGAATAATACATGAAACAATATCTTCGAGAAATAGAAAAAATATACCACGGTCAAGTTAGGCCAATGGGAGGTTTCAGTTCAATTGTTAACCCATTGACTCCGGACCGAAGGTGACGACCTTGGCCTGCTAGCACTGACACATATAGCAGGCTTTTAGCGTGTTGCGTATCCGAGGTGGGCGAGTAGAGTGCTACAATATTGCAGAGTTGTTCTCGGAAAAATCCCAACTCGATTCGTCCATTCGTTCCTCCATTCTAAGACTGCAACATCGGTAGCATATTCTCGACGCGCGTGCATATGTTCAAGGCCTCTTTTCAAGGAGGCAGGAGCAAATAAAAGGACTTTTAAAATTTCGAAGGTTGACTCTGAAGAATAATACATGAAACAATATCTTCGAGAAATAGAAAAAATATACCACGGTCAAGTTATGCCAATGGGAGGTTTCAGTTCAATTGTTAACCCAATGACTCCGGACCGAAGGTGACGACCTTCGCCTGCTAGCACTGATACATATAGCAGGCTTTTAGCGTGTTGCGTATCCGAGGCGGGCGAGTAGAGGGCTACAATATTGCAGAGCTGTTCTCGGAAAAATCCCAACTCGATTCGTCCATTCGTTCCTCCATTCTAACACTGCAACATTGGTAGCATATTCTCGATGCGCGTGCATATGTTTAAGGCCTCTTTTCAAGGAAGCAAGAGCAAATAAAAGACTTTTGAAATTTGGAACGTTGACTCTGAAGAATAATACATGAAAATATATCTTCGAGAAATAGAAAAAATACACCACGATAAAGTTATGCCAATGGGAGGTTTCAGTTCAATTGGTAACCCAATGACTCCGGACCGAAGGTGACGATCTCGGCCTGCTAGCACTGATACATATAGCAGGCTTTCAGCGTGTTGCGTATCCGAGGCGGGCGAGTAGAGTGCTACAATATTGCAGAGCTGTTCTCGGAAAAATCCCAACTCGATTCGTCCATTCGTTCCTCCATTCTAACACTGCAACATTGGTAGCATATTCTCGATGCGCGTGCATATGTTTAAGGCCTCTTTTCAAGGAAGCAAGAGCAAATAAAAGGACTTTCAAAATTTCGAACGTTGACTCTGAAGAATAATACATGAAACAATATCTTCGAGAAATAGAAAAAATATACCACGGTCAAGTTATGCCAATGGGAGGTTTCAGTTCAATTGTTAACCCAATGACTCCGGACCGAAGGTGACGACCTTGGCCTGCTAGCACTGATACATATAGCAGGCTTTTAGCGTGTTGCGTATCCGAGGCGGGCGAGTAGAGGGCTACAATATTGCAGAGCTGTTCTCGGAAAAATCCCAACTCGATTCGTCCTTTCGTTCCTCCATTCTAACACTGCAACATCGGTAGCATATTCTCGATGCGCGTGCATATGTTTAAGGCCTCTTTTCAAGGAAGCAACAGCAAATAAAAGGACTTTCAAAATTCCGAACGTTGACTCTGAAGAATAATACATGAAACAATATCTTCGAGAAATAGAAAAAATATACCACGGTCAAGTTATGCCAATGGGAGGTTTCAGTTCAGTTGATAACCCAATGACTCCGGACCGAAGGTGACGACCTTGGCCTGCTAGCACTGATACATATAGCAGGCTTTTAGCGTGTTGCGTATCCGAGGGGGGCGAGTAGAGTGCTACAATATTGCAGAGCTGTTCTCGGAAAAATCCTAACTCGATTCGTCCATTCGTTCCTCCATTCTAACACTGCAACATCGGTAGCATATTCTCGACGCGCGTGCATAGGTTTAAGGCCTCTTTTCAAGGAAGCAACAGCAAATAAAAGGACTTTCACAATTCCGAACGTTGACTCTGAAGAATAATACATGAAACAATATCTTCGAGAAATAGAAAAAATATACCACGGTCAAGTTATGCCAATGGGAGGTTTCAGTTCAATTGTTAACCCAATGACTCCGGACCGAAGGTGACGACCTTGGCCTGCTAGCACTGATACATATAGCAGGCTTTTAGCGTGTTGCGTATCCGAGGCGGGCGAGTAGAGTGCTACAATATTGCAGAGCTGTTCTCGGAAAAATCCCAACTCGATTCGTCCATTCGTTCCTCCATTCTAACACTGCAACATCGGTAGCATATTCTCGATGCGGGTGCATATGTTTATGGCCTCTTTTCAAGGAAGCAACAGCAAATAAAAGGACTTTCAAAATTTCGAACGTTGACTCTGAAGAATAATACATGAAACAATATCTTCGAGAAATAGAAAAAATATACCACGGTCAAGTTATGCCAATGGGAGGTTTCAGTTCAATTGTTAACCCAATGACTCCGGACCGAAGGTGACGACCTTGGCCTGCTAGCACTGATACATATAGCAGGCTTTTAGCGTGTTGCGTATCCGAGGCGGGCGAGTAGAGTGCTACAATATTGCAGAGCTGTTCTCGGAAAAATCCCAACTCGATTCGTCCATTCGTTCCTCCATTCTAACACTGCAAAATCGGTAGCATATTCTCGATGCGCGTGCATATGTTTAAGGCCTCTTTTCAAGGAAGCAACAGCAAATAAAAGGACTTTCAAAATTCCGAACGTTGACTCTGAAGAATAATACATGAAACAATATCTTCGAGAAATAGAAAAATATACCACGGTCAAGTTATGCCAATGGGAGGTTTCAGTTCAATTGTTAACCCAATGACTCCGGACCGAAGGTGACGGCCTTAGCCTGCTAGCACTGATACATATAGCAGGCTTTTAGCGTGTTGCGTATCCGAGGCGGGCGAGTAGAGTGCTACAATATTGCAGAGCTGTTCTCGAAAAAATCCCAACTGGATTCGTCCATTCGTTCCTCCATTCTAACACTGCAAAATCGGTAGCATATTCTCGATGCGCGTGCATATGTTTAAGGCCTCTTTCAAGGAAGCAACAGCAAATAAAAGGACTTTCAAAATTTGGAACGTTGACTCTGAAGAATAATACATGAAACAATATCTTCGAGAAATAGAAAAAATATACCACGGTCAAGTTATGCCAATGGGAGGTTTCAGTTCAATTGTTAACCCAATGACTCCGGACCGAAGGTGACGACCTTCGCCTGCTAGCACTGATACATATAGCAGGCTTTTAGCGTGTTGCGTATCCGAGGCGGGCGAGTAGAGGGCTACAATATTGCAGAGCTGTTCTCGGAAAAATCCCAACTCGATTCGTCCATTCGTTCCTCCATTCTAACACTGCAACATTGGTAGCATATTCTCGATGCGCGTGCATATGTTTAAGGCCTCTTTTCAAGGAAGCAAGAGCAAATAAAAGGACTTTCAAAATTTGGAACGTTGACTCTGAAGAATAATACATGAAACAATATCTTCGAGAATTAGAAAAAATATACCACGGTCAAGTTATGCCAATGGGAGGTTTCAGTTCAATTGTTAACCCAAAGACTCTGGACCGAAGGTGACCACCTTGGCCTGCTAGCACTGATACATATAGCAGGCTTTTAGCGTGTTGCGTATTCGAGGCGGGCGAGTAGAGTGCTACAATATTGCAGAGCTGTTCTCGGAAAAATCCCAACTCGATTCGTCCATTCGTTCCTCCATTCTAACACTGCAACATCGGTAGCATATTCTCGATGCGCGTGCATATGTTTAAGGCCTCTTTTCAAGGAAGCAACAGCAAATAAAAGGACTTTCAAAATTTTGAATGTTGACTCTGAAGAATAATACATAAAACAATATCTTCGAGAAATAGAAAAAATATACCACGGTCAAGTTATGCCAATGGGAGGTTTCAGTTCAGTTGATAACCCAATGACTCCGGACCGAGGGTGACGACCTTGGCCTGCTAGCACTGATACATATAGCAGGCGTTTAGCGTGTTGCGTATCCGAGGCGGGCGAGTAGAGTGCTACAATATTGCAGAGCTGTTCTCGGAAAAATCCCAACTCGATTCGTCCTTTCGTTCCTCCATTCTAACACTGCAACATCGGTAGCATATTCTCGATGCGCGTGCATATGTTTAAGGCCTCTTTTCAAGGAAGCAACAGCAAATAAAAGGACTTTCAAAATTTCGAACGTTGACTCTGAAGAGTAATACATGAAACAATATCTTCGAGAAATAGAAAAAATATACCACGGTCAAGTTATGCCAATGGGAGGTTTCAGTTCAATTGTTAACCCAATGACTCCGGACCGAAGGTGACGACCTTGGCCTGCTAGCACTGATACATATAGCAGGCTTTTAGCGTGTTGCGTATCCGAGGCGGGCGAGTAGAGTGCTACAATATTGCAGAGCTGTTCTCGGAAAAATCCCAACTCGATTCGTCCATTCGTTCCTCCATTCTAACACTGCAACATCGGTAGCATATTCTCGATGCGCGTGCATATGTTTAAGGCCTCTTTTCAAGGAAGCAAGAGCAAATAAAAGGACTTTCAAAATTTCGAACGTTGACTCTGAAGAATAATACATGAAACAATATCTTCGAGAAATAGAAAAAATATACCACGGTCAAGTTATGCCAATGGGAGGTTTCAGTTCAATTGTTAACCCAATGACTCCGGACCGAAGGTGACGACCTTGGCCTGCTAGCACTGATACATATAGCAGGCTTTTAGCGTGTTGCGTATCCGAGGCGGGCGAGTAGAGTGCTACAATATTGCAGAGCTGTTCTCGGAAAAATCCCAACTCGATTCGTCCATTCGTTCCTCCATTCTAACACTGCAAAATCGGTAGCATTTTCTCGATGCGCGTGCATATGTTTAAGGCCTCTTTTCAAGGAAGCAACAGCAAATAAAAGGACTTTCATAATTTCGAACGTTGACTCTGAAGAGTAATACATGAAACAATATCTTCGAGAAATAGAAAAAATATACCACGGTCAAGTTATGAAAATGGGAGGTTTCAGTTCAATTGTTAACCCAATGACTCCGGACCGAAGGTGACGACCTTGGCCTGCTAGCACTGATACATATAGCAGGCTTTTAGCGTGTTGCGTATCCGAGGCGGGCGAGTAGAGGGCTACAATATTGCAGAGCTGTTCTCGGAAAAATCCCAACTCGATTCGTCCTTTCGTTCCTCCATTCTAACACTGCAACATCGGTAGCATATTCTCGATGCGCGTGCATATGTTTAAGGCCTCTTTTCAAGGAAGAAGCAAATAAAGAGCAAATAAAAGGACTTTCAAAATTTCGAACGTTGACTCTGAAGAATAATACATGAAACAATATCTTCGAGAAATAGAAAAATATACCACGGTCAAGTTATGCCAATGGGAGGTTTCAGTTCAATTGTTAACCCAATGACTCCGGACCGAAGGTGACGCGACCTTGGTCTGCTAGCACTGATACATATAGCAGGCTTTTAGCGTGTTGCGTATCCGAGGCGGGCGAGTATAGTGCTACAATATTGCAGAGCTGTTCTCGGAAAAATCCCAACTCGATTCGTCCATTCGTTCCTCCATTCTAACACTGCAACATCGGTTGCATATTCTCGATGCGCGTGCATATGTTTAAGGCCTCTTTTCAAGGAAGCAAGAGCAAATAAAAGGACTTTCAAAATTTCGAACGTTGACTCTGAAGAATAATACATGCAACAATATCTTCGAGAAATAGAAAAAATATACCACGGTCAAGTTATGCCAATGGGATGTTTCAGTTCAATTGATAACCCAATGACTCCGGACCGAAGGTGACGACCTTGGCCTGCTAGCACTGATACATATAGCAGGCGTTTAGCGTGTTGCGTATCCGAGGCGGGCGAGTAGAGTGCTACAATAATGCAGAGCTGTTCTCGGAAAAATCCCAACTCGATTCGTCCATTCGTTCCTCCATTCTAACACTGCAAAATCGGTAGCATATTCTCGATGCGCGTGCATATGTTTAAGGCCTCTTTTCAAGGAAGCAACAGCAAATAAAAGGACTTTCAAAATTTCGAACGTTGACTCTGAAGAATAATACATAAAACAATATCTTCGAGAAATAGAAAAAATATACCACGGTCAAGTTATGCCAATGGGAGGTTTCAGTTCAATTGTTAACCCAATGACTCCGGACCGAAGGTGACGGCCTTAGCCTGCTAGCACTGATACATATAGCAGGCTTTTAGCGTGTTGCGTATCCGAGGCGGGCGAGTAGAGTGCTACAATATTGCAGAGCTGTTCTCGGAAAAATCCCAACTCGATTCGTCCATTCGTTCCTCCATTCTAACACTGCAAAATCGGTAGCATATTCTCGATGCGCGTGCATATGTTTAAGGCCTCTTTTCAAGGAAGCAACAGCAAATAAAAGGACTTTCAAAATTTCGAACGTTGACTCTGAAGAATAATACATGAAACAATATCTTCGAGAAATAGAAAAAATATACCACGGTCAAGTTATGCCAATGGGAGGTTTCAGTTCAATTGTTAACCCAATGACTCCGGACCGAAGGTGACGACCTTGGCCTGCTAGCACTGATACATAGAGCAGGCTTTTAGCGTGTTGCGTATCCGAGGCGGGACAGTAGAGTGCTACAATATTGCAGAGCTGTTCTCGGAAAAATCCTAACTCGATTCGTCCATTCGTTCCTCCATTCTAACACTGCAACATCGGTAGCATATTCTCGACGCGCGTGCATAGGTTTAAGGCCTCTTTTCAAGGAAGCAACAGCAAATAAAAGGACTTTCAAAATTTCGAACGTTGACTCGGAAGAGTAATACATGAAACAATATCTTCGAGAAATAGAAAAAATATACCACGGTCAAGTTATGCCAATGGGAGGTTTCAGTTCAATTGTTAACCCAATGACTCCGGACCGAAGGTGACGACCTTGGCCTGCTAGCACTGATACATATAGCAGGCTTTTAGCGTGTTGCGTATCCGAGGCGGGCGAGTAGAGTGCTACAATATTGCAGAGCTGTTCTCGGAAAAATCCCAACTCGATTCGTCCATTCGTTCCTCCATTCTAACACTGCAACATCGGTAGCATATTCTCGATGCGCGTGCATATGTTTAAGGCCTCTTTTCAAGGAAGCAACAGCAAATAAAAGGACTTTCAAAATTTCGAACGTTGACTCTGAAGAGTAATACATGAAACAATATCTTCGAGAAATAGAAAAAATATACCACGGTCAAGTTATGCCAATGGGAGGTTTCAGTTCAATTGTTAACCCAATGACTCCGGACCGAAGGTGACGGCCTTAGCCTGCTAGCACTGATACATATAGCAGGCTTTTAGCGTGTTGCGTATCCGAGGCGGGCGAGTAGAGTGCTACAATATTGCAGAGCTGTTCTCGAAAAAATCCCAACTGGATTCGTCCATTCGTTCCTCCATTCTAACACTGCAAAATCGGTAGCATATTCTCGATGCGCGTGCATATGTTTAAGGCCTCTTTTCAAGGAAGCAACAGCAAATAAAAGGACTTTCAAAATTTCGAACGTTGACTCTGAAGAGTAATACATGAAACAATATCTTCGAGAAATAGAAAAAATATACCACGGTCAAGTTATGCCAATGGGAGGTTTCAGTTCAATTGTTAACCCAATGACTCCGGACCGAAGGTGACGACCTTGGCCTGCTAGCACTGATACATATAGCAGGCTTTTAGCGTGTTGCGTATCCGAGGCGGGCGAGTAGAGTGCTACAATATTGCAGAGCTGTTCTCGGAAAAATCCCAACTCGATTCGTCCATTCGTTCCTCCATTCTAACACTGCAACATCGGTAGCATATTCTCGATGCGCGTGCATATGTTTAAGGCCTCTTTCAAGTAAGCAAGAGCAAATAAAAGGACTTTCAAAATTTCGAACGTTGACTCTGAAGAATAATACATGAAACAATATCTTCGAGAAATAGAAAAAATATACCACGGTCAAGTTATGCCAATGGGAGGTTTCAGTTCAATTGTTAACCCAGTGACTCCGGACCGAAGGTGACGACCTTGGCCTGCTAGCACTGATACATATAGCAGGCTTTTAGCGTGTTGCGTATCCGAGGCGGGCGAGTAGAGTGCTACAATATTGCAGAGCTGTTCTCGGAAAAATCCCAACTCGATTCGTCCATTCGTTCCTCCATTCTAACACTGCAACATCGGTAGCATATTCTCGATGCGCGTGCATATGTTTAAGGCCTCTTTTCAAGGAAGCAAGAGCAAATAAAAGGACTTTCAAAATTTCGAACGTTGACTCTGAAGAATAATACATGAAACAATATCTTCGAGAAATAGAAAAAATATACCACGGTCAAGTTATGCCAATGGGAGGTTTCAGTTCAATTGTTAACCCAATGACTCCGGACCGAAGGTGACGACCTTGGCCTGCTAGCACTGATACATATAGCAGGCTTTTAGCGTGTTGCGTATCCGAGGCGGGCGAGTAGAGTGCTACAATATTGCAGAGCTGTTCTCGGAAAAATCCCAACTCGATTCGTCCATTCGTTCCTCCATTCTAACACTGCAACATCGGTAGCATATTCTCGATGCGCGTGCATATGTTTAAGGCCTCTTTTCAAGGAAGCAAGAGCAAATAAAAAACTTTTAAAATCTCGAACGTTGACTCTGAAGAATAATACATGAAACAATATCTTCGAGAAATAGAAAAAATATACCACGGTCAAGTTATGCCAATGGGAGGTTTCAGTTCAATTGTTAACCCAATGACTCCGGACCGAAGGTGACGACCTTGGCCTGCTAGCACTGATACATATAGCAGGCTTTTAGCGTGTTGCGTATCCGAGGCGGGCGAGTAGAGTGCTACAATATTGCAGAGCTGTTCTCGGAAAAATCCCAACTCGATTCGTCCATTCGTTCCTCCATTCTAACACTGCAACATCGGTAGCATATTCTCGATGCGCGTGCATATGTTTAAGGCCTCTTTTCAAGGAAGCGAGAACAAATAAAAGGACTTTCAAAATTTTGAACGTTGACTCTGAAGAGTAATACATGAAACAATATCTTCGAGAAATAGAAAAAATCTACCACGGTCAAGTTATGAAAATGGGAGGTTTCAGTTCAATTGATAACCCAATGACTCCGGACCGAAGGTGACGACCTTGGCCTGCTAGCACTGATACATATAGCAGGCTTTTAGCGTGTTGCGTATCCGAGGCGGGCGAGTATAGTGCTACAATATTGCAGAGCTGTTCTCGGAAAAATCCCAACTCGATTCGTCCATTCGTTCCTCCATTCTAACACTGCAACATCGGTTGCATATTCTCGATGCGCGTGCATATGTTTAAGGCCTCTTTTCAAGGAAGCAAGAGCAAATAAAGAGAGCAAATAAAAGGACTTTCAAAATTTCGAACGTTGACTCTGAAGAATAATACATGAAACAATATCTTCGAGAAATAGAAAAAATATACCACGGTCAAGTTATGCCAATGGGATGTTTCAGTTCAATTGATAACCCAATGACTCCGGACCGAAGGTGACGACCTTGGCCTGCTAGCACTGATACATATAGCAGGCTTTTAGCGTGTTGCGTATCCGAGGCGGGCGAGTAGAGTGCTACAATATTGCAGAGCTGTTCTCGGAAAAATCCCAACTCGATTCGTCCATTCGTTCCTCCATTCTAACACTGCAACATCGGTAGCATATTCTCGATGCGCGTGCATATGTTTAAGGCCTCTTTTCAAGGAAGCAAGAGCAAATAAAAGGACTTTCAAAATTTCGAACGTTGACTCTGAAGAATAATACATGAAACAATATCTTCGAGAAATAGAAAAAATATACCACGGTCAAGTTATGCCAATGGGAGGTTTCAGTTCAATTGTTAACCCAATGACTCCGGACCGAAGGTGACGACCTTGGCCTGCTAGCACTGATACATATAGCAGGCTTTTAGCGTGTTGCGTATCCGAGGCGGGCGAGTAGAGTGCTACAATATTGCAGAGATGTTCTCGGAAAAATCCCAACTCGATTCGTCCATTCGTTCCTCCATTCTAACACTGCAACATCGGTAGCATATTCTCGATGCGCGTGCATATGTTTAAGGCCTCTTTTCAAGGAAGCAACAGCAAATAAAAGGACTTTCAAAATTTCGAACGTTGACTCTGAAGAATAATACATGCAACAATATCTTCGAGAAATAGAAAAAATATACCACGGTCAAGTTATGCCAATGGGAGGTTTCAGTTCAATTGTTAACCCAATGACTCCGGACCGAAGGTGACGCGACCTTGGCCTGCTAGCACTGATACATATAGCAGGCTTTTAGCGTGTTGCGTATCCGAGGCGGGCGAGTATAGTGCTACAATATTGCAGAGCTGTTCTCGGAAAAATCCCAACTCGATTCGTCCATTCGTTCCTCCATTCTAACACTGCAACATCGATTGCATATTCTCGATGCGCGTGCATATGTTTAAGGCCTCTTTTCAAGAAAGCAGGAGCAAATAAAGAGAGCAAATAAAAGGACTTTCAAAATTTCGAACGTTGACTCTGAAGAATAATACATGCAACAATATCTTCGAGAAATAGAAAAAATATACCACGGTCAAGTTATGCCAATGGGAGGTTTCAGTTCAATTGTTAACCCAATGACTCCGGACCGAAGGTGACGACCTTGGCCTGCTAGCACTGATACATATAGCAGGCTTTTAGCGTGTTGCGTATCCGAGGCGGGCGAGTAGAGTGCTACAATATTGCAGAGCTGTTCTCGGAAAAATCCTAACTCGATTCGTCCATTCGTTCCTCCATTCTAACACTGCAACATCGGTAGCATATTCTCGACGCGCGTGCATAGGTTTAAGGCCTCTTTTCAAGGAAGCAACAGCAAATAAAAGGACTTTCATAATTTCGAACGTTGACTCTGAAGAGTAATACATGAAACAATATCTTCGAGAAATAGAAAAATTATACCACGGTCAATTTATGAAAATGGGAGGTTTCAGTTCAATTGTTAACCCAATGACTCCGGACCGAAGGTGACGACCTTGGCCTGCTAGCACTGATACATATAGCAGGCTTTTAGCGTGTTGCGTATCCGAGGCGGGCGAGTAGAGGGCTACAATATTGCAGAGCTGTTCTCGGAAAAATCCCAACTCGATTCGTCCATTCGTTCCTCCATTCTAACACTGCAAAATCGGTAGCATATTCTCGATGCGCGTGCATATGTTTAAGGCCTCTTTTCAAGGAAGCAACAGCAAATAAAAGGACTTTCAAAATTTCGAACGTTGACTCTGAAGAATAATACATAAAACAATATCTTCGAGAAATAGAAAAAATATACCACGGTCAAGTTATGCCAATGGGAGGTTTCAGTTCAATTGTTAACCCAATGACTCCGGACCGAAGGTGACGACCTTGGCCTGCTAGCACTGATACATATAGCAGGCTTTTAGCGTGTTGCGTATCCGAGGCGGGCGAGTAGAGTGCTACAATATTGCAGAGCTGTTCTCGGAAAAATCCCAACACGATTCGTCCATTCGTTCCTCCATTCTAACACTGCAACATCGGTAGCATATTCTCGATGCGCGTGCACATGTTTAAGGCCTCTTTTCAAGGAAGCAAGAGCAAATAAAAGGACTTTCAAAATTTGGAACGTTGACTCTGAAGAATAATACATGAAACAATATCTTCGAGAAATAGAAAAATATACCACGGTCAAGTTATGCCAATGGGAGGTCTCAGTTCAATTGTTAACCCAGTGACTACGGACCGAAGGTGACGACCTTGGCCTGCTAGCACTGATACCTATAGCAGGCTTTTAGCGTGTGGCGTATCCGAGGCGGGCGAGAAGAGTGCTACAATATTGCAGAGCTGTTCTCGGAAAAATCCCAACTCGATTCGTCCATTCGTTCCTCCATTCTAACACTGCAACATTGGTAGCATATTCTCGATGCGCGTGCATATGTTTAAGGCCTCTTTTCAAGGAAGCAAGAGCAAATAAAAGGACTTTCAAAATTTGGAACGTTGACTCTGAAGAATAATACATGAAACAATATCTTCGAGAAATAGAAAAAATATACCACGGTCAAGTTATGCCAATGGGAGGTTTCAGTTCAATTGTTAACCCAATGACTCCGGACCGAAGGTGACGACCTTCGCCTGCTAGCACTGATACATATAGCAGGCTTTTAGCGTGTTGCGTATCCGAGGCGGGCGAGTAGAGTGCTACAATATTGCAGAGCTGTTCTCGGAAAAATCCCAACTCGATTCGTCCATTCGTTCCTCCATTCTAACACTGCAACATCGGTAGCATATTCTCGATGCGCGTGCATATGTTTAAGGCCTCTTTTCAAGGAAGCAACAGCAAATAAAAGGACTTTCAAAATTCCGAACGTTGACTCTGAAGAGTAATACATGAAACAATATCTTCGAGAAATAGAAAAATATACCACGGTCAAGTTATGCCAATGGGAGGTTTCAGTTCAATTGTTAACCCAATGACTCCGGACCGAAGGTGACGACCTTGGCCTGCTAGCACTGATACATATAGCAGGCGTTTAGCGTGTTGCGTATCCGAGGCGGGCGAGTAGAGTGCTACAATATTGCAGAGCTGTTCTCGGAAAAATCCCAACTCGATTCGTCCATTCGTTCCTCCATTCTAACACTGCAAAATCGGTAGCATATTCTCGATGCGCGTGCATACGTTTAAGGCCTCTTTGCAAGGAAGCAAGAGCAAATAAAAGGACTTTCGATATTTCGAACGTTGACTCTGAAGAATAATACATGAAACAATATCTTCGAGAAATAGAAAAAATATACCACGGTCAAGTTATGCCAATGGGAGGTTTCAGTTCAATTGTTAACCCAGTGACTCCGGACCGAAGGTGACGACCTTGGCCTGCTAGCAATGATACATAAAGCAGGCTTTTAGTGTGTGGCGTATCCGAGGCGGGCGAGTAGAGTACAACAATATTGCAGAGCTGTTCTCGGAAAAAACCCAACTCGATTCGTCCATTCGTTCCTCCATTCTAACACTGCAACATCGGTAGCATATTCTCGATGCGCGTGCATACGTTTAAGGCCTCTTTGCAAGGAAGCAAGAGCAAATAAAAGGACTTTCAAAATTTCGAACGTTGACTCTGAAGAATAATACATGAAACAATATCTTCGAGAAATAGAAAAAATATACCACGGTCAAGTTATGCCAATGGGAGGTTTCAGTTCAATTGTTAACCCAGTGACTCCGGACCGAAGGTGACGACCTTGGCCTGCTAGCAATGATACATAAAGCAGGCTTTTAGCGTGTGGCGTATCCGAGGCGGGCGAGTAGAGTGCTAAAATCTTGCAGAGCTGTTCTCGGAAAAATCCCAACTCGATTCGTCCATTCGTTCCTCCATTCTAACACTGCAACATCGGTAGCATATTCTTGATGCGCGTGCATATGTTTAAGGCCTCTTTTCAAGGAAGCAAGAGCAAATAAAAGGACTTTCAAAATTTCGAACGTTGACTCTGAAGAATAATACATGAAACAATATCTTCGAGAAATAGAAAAAATATACCACGGTCAAGTTATGCCAATGGGAGGTTTCAGTTCAATTGTTAACCCAGTGACTCCGGACCGAAGGTGACGACCTTGGCCTGCTAGCACTGATACATAGAGCAGGCTTTTAGCGTGTTGCGTATCCGAGGCGGGCGAGTAGAGTGCTACAATATTGCAGAGCTGTTCTCGGAAAAATCCCAACTCGATTCGTCCATTCGTTCCTCCATTCTAACACTGCAAAATCGGTAGCATATTCTCGATGCGCGTGCATACGTTTAAGGCCTCTTTGCAAGGAAGCAAGAGCAAATAAAAGGACTTTCAAAATTTCGAACGTTGACTCTGAAGAATAATACATGAAACAATATCTTCGAGAAATAGAAAAAATATACCACGGTCAAGTTATGCCAATGGGAGGTTTCAGTTCAATTGTTAACCCAGTGACTCCGGACCGAAGGTGACGACCTTGGCCTGCTAGCACTGATACATATAGCAGGCTTTTAGCGTGTTGCGTATCCGAGGCGGGCGAGTAGAGTGCTACAATATTGCAGAGCTGTTCTCGGAAAAATCCCAACTCGATTCGTCCATTCGTTCCTCCATTCTAACACTGCAACATCGGTAGCATATTCTCGATGCGCGTGCATATGTTTAAGGCCTCTTTTCAAGGAAGCAACAGCAAATAAAAGGACTTTCAAAATTTCGAACGTTGACTCTGAAGAATAATACATGAAACAATATCTTCGAGAAATAGAAAAAATATACCACGGTCAAGTTATGCCAATGGGAGGTTTCAGTTCAATTGTTAACCCAATGACTCCGGACCGAAGGTGACGACCTTGGCCTGCTAGCACTGATACATATAGCAGGCTTTTAGCGTGTTGCGTATCCGAGGCGGGCGAGTAGAGTGCTACAATATTGCAGAGCTGTTCTCGGAAAAATCCCAACTCGATTCGTCCATTCGTTCCTCCATTCTAACACTGCAACATCGGTAGCATATTCTCGATGCGCGTGCATATGTTTAAGGCCTCTTTTCAAGGAAGCAACAGCAAATAAAAGGACTTTCAAAATTTCGAACGTTGACTCTGAAGAATAATACATGAAACAATATCTTCGAGAAATAGAAAAAATATACCACGGTCAAGTTATGCCAATGGGAGGTTTCAGTTCAATTGTTAACCCAATGACTCCGGACCGAAGGTGACGACCTTGGCCTGCTAGCACTGATACATATAGCAGGCTTTTAGCGTGTTGCGTATCCGAGGCGGGCGAGTAGAGTGCTACAATATTGCAGAGCTGTTCTCGGAAAAATCCCAACTCGATTCGTCCATTCGTTCCTCCATTCTAACACTGCAACATCGGTAGCATATTCTCGATGCGCGTGCATATGTTTAAGGCCTCTTTTCAAGGAAGCAAGAGCAAATAAAAGGACTTTCAAAATTTCGAACGTTGACTCTGAAGAATAATACATGCAACAATATCTTCGAGAAATAGAAAAAATATACCACGGTCAAGTTATGCCAATGGGAGGTTTCAGTTCAATTGTTAACCCAGTGACTCCGGACCGAAGGTGACGACCTTGGCCTGCTAGCACTGATACATATAGCAGGCTTTTAGCGTGTTGCGTATCCGAGGCGGGCGAGTAGAGTGCTACAATATTGCAGAGCTGTTCTCGGAAAAATCCCAACTCGATTCGTCCATTCGTTCCTCCATTCTAACACTGCAACATCGGTAGCATATTCTTGATGCGCGTGCATGTGTTTAAGGCCTCTTTTCAAGGAAGTAAGAGCAAATAAAAGACTTTTCAATTTTCGAACGTTGACTCTGAAGAATAATACATGCAACAATATCTTCGAGAAATAGAAAAAATATACCACGGTCAAGTTATGCCAATGGGAGGTTTCAGTTCAATTGTTAACCCAGTGACTCCGGACCGAAGGTGACGACCTTGGCCTGCTAGCACTGATACATACAGCAGGCGTTTAGCGTGTTGCGTATCCGAGGCGGGCGAGTAGAGTGCTACAATAATGCAGAGCTGTTATCGGAAAAATCCCAACTCGATTCGTCCATTCGTTCCTCCATTCTAACACTGCAACATCGGTAGCATATTCTCGATGCGCGTGCATATGTTTAAGGCCTCTTTTCAAGGAAGCAAGAGCAAATAAAGAGAGCAAATAAAAGGACTTTCAAAATTTCGAACGTTGACTCTGAAGAATAATACATGCAACAATATCTTCGAGAAATAGAAAAAATATACCACGGTCAAGTTATGCCAATGGGAGGTTTCAGTTCAATTGTTAACCCAGTGACTCCGGACCGAAGGTGACGACCTTGGCCTGCTAGCACTGATACATATAGCAGGCTTTTAGCGTGTTGCGTATCCGAGGCGGGCGAGTATAGTGCTACAATATTGCAGAGCTGTTCTCGGAAAAATCCCAACTCGATTCGTCCATTCGTTCCTCCATTCTAACACTGCAACATCGGTAGCATATTCTCGATGCGCGTGCATATGTTTAAGGCCTCTTTGCAAGGAAGCAAGAGCAAATAAAAGGACTTTCGATATTTCGAACGTTGACTCTGAAGAATAATACATGAAACAATATCTTCGAGAAATAGAAAAAATATACCACGGTCAAGTTATGCCAATGGGAGGTTTCAGTTCAATTGTTAACCCAGTGACTCCGGACCGAAAGTGACGACCTTGGCCTGCTAGCACTGATACATATAGCAGGCTTTTATTTAGCGTGTTACGTACCCGAGGCGGGCGAGTAGAGTGCTACAATATTGCAGAGCTGTTCTCGGAAAAATCCCAACTCGATTCGTCCATTCGTTCCTCCATTCTAACACTGCAACATCGGTAGCATATTCTTGATGCGCGTGCATATGTTTAAGGCCTCTTTTCAAGGAAGCAAGAGCAAATAAAAGACTTTTAAATTTTCGAACGTTGACTCTGAAGAATAATACAAGAAACAATATTTTCGAGAAATAGAAAAAATATACCACGGTCAAGTTATGCCAATGGGAAGTTTCAGTTCAATTGTTAACCCAGTGACTCCGGACCGAAGGTGACGACCTTGGCCTGCTAGCACTGATACATATAGCAGGCGTTTAGCGTGTTGCGTATCCGAGGCGGGCGAGTAGAGTGCTACAATATTGCAGAGCTGTTCTCGGAAAAATCCCAACTCGATTCGTCCATTCGTTCCTCCATTCTAACACTGCAAAATCGGTAGCATATTCTCGATGCGCGTGCATACGTTTAAGGCCTCTTTGCAAGGAAGCAAGAGCAAATAAAAGGACTTTCAAAATTTCGAACGTTGACTCTGAAGAATAATACATGAAACAATATCTTCGAGAAATAGAAAAAATATACCACGGTCAAGTTATGCCAATGGGAGGTTTCAGTTCAATTGTTAACCCAATGACTCCGGACCGAAGGTGACGACCTTGGCCTGCTAGCACTGATACATATAGCAGGCTTTAGCGTGTTGCGTATCCGAGGCGGGCGAGTAGAGTGCTACAATATTGCAGAGCTGTTCTCGGAAAAATCCCAACTCGATTCGTCCATTCGTTCCTCCATTCTAACACTGCAACATCGGTAGCATATTCTCGATGCGGGTGCATATGTTTAAGGCCTCTTTTCAAGTAAGCAAGAGCAAATAAAAGGACTTTCAAAATTTCGAAGGTTGACTCTGAAGAATAATACATGAAACAATAGCTTCGAGAAATAGAAAAAATATACCACGGTCAAGTTATGCCAATGGGAGGTTTCAGTTCAATTGTTAACCCAATGACTCCGGACCGAAGGTGACGACCTTGGCCTGCTAGCACTGATACATATAGCAGGCTTTTAGCGTGTTGCGTATCCGAGGCGGGCGAGTAGAGTGCTACAATATTGCAGAGTTGTTCTCGGAAAAATCCCAACTCGATTCGTTCATTCGTTCCTCCATTCTGACACTGCAACATCGGTAGCATATTCTGGATGCGCGTGCATATGTTTAAGGCCTCTTTTCAAGGAAGCAAGAGCAAATAAAAGGACTTTTAAAATTTTGTACGTTGACTCTGAAGAATAATACATGAAACAATATCTTCGAGAAATAGAAAAAACATACCACGGTCAAGTTATGCCAATGGGAGGTTTCAGTTCAATTGTTAACCCAGTGACTCCGGACCGAAGGTGACGACCTTGGCCTGCTAGCACTGATACATATAGCAGGCTTTTAGCGTGTTGCGTATCCGAGGCGGGCGAGTAGAGTGCTAAAATCTTGCAGAGCTGTTCTCGGAAAAATCCCAACTCGATTCGTCCATTCGTTCCTCCATTCTAACACTGCAAAATCGGTAGCATATTCTCGATGCGCGTGCATACGTTTAAGGCCTCTTTGCAAGAAGCAAGAGCAAATAAAAGACTTTTGAATTTTCGAACGTTGACTCTGAAGAATAATACAAGAAACAATATTTTCGAGAAATAGAAAAAATATACCACGGTCAAGTTATGCCAATGGGAGGTTTCAGTTCAATTGTTAACCCAGTGACTCCGGACCGAAGGTGACGACCTTGGCCTGCTAGCAATGATACATGAAGCAGGCTTTTAGTGTGTGGCGTATCCGAGGCGGGCGAGTAGAGTACAACAATATTGCAGAGCTGTTCTCGGAAAAAACCCAACTCGATTCGTCCATTCGTTCCTCCATTCTAACACTGCAACATCGATTGCATATTCTCGATGCGCGTGCATATGTTTAAGGCCTCTTTTCAAGAAAGCAGGAGCAAATAAAGAGAGCAAATAAAAGGACTTTCAAAATTTCGAACGTTGACTCTGAAGAATAATACATGCAACAATATCTTCGAGAAATAGAAAAAATATACCACGGTCAAGTTATGCCAATGGGAGGTTTCAGTTCAGTTGATAACCCAATGACTCCGGACCGAGGGTGACGACTCTAACCTGCTAGCACTGATACATATAGCAGGCTTTTAGCGTGTTGCGTATCCGAGGCGGGCAAGTAGAGTGCTACAATATTGCAGAGCTGTTCTCGAAAAAATCCCGACTGGATTCGTCCATTCGTTCCTCCATTCTAACACTGCAAAATCGGTAGCATATTCTCGATGCGCGTGCATATGTTTAAGGCCTCTTTTCAAGGAAGCAACAGCAAATAAAAGGACTTTCAAAATTTCGAACGTTGACTCTGAAGAATAATACAAGAAACAATATTTTCGAGAAATAGAAAAAATATACCACGGTCAAGTTATGCCAATGGGAGGTTTCAGTTCAATTGTTAACCCAGTGACTCCGGACCGAAGGTGACGACCTTGGCCTGCTAGCACTGATACATATGGCAGGCTTTTAGCGTGTTGCGTATCCGAGGCGGGCGAGTATAGTGCTACAATATTGCAGAGCTGTTCTCGGAAAAATCCCAACTCGTTTCGTCCATTCGTTCCTCCATTCTAACACTGCAACATCGGTAGCATATTCTTGATGCGCGTGCATATGTTTAAGGCCTCTTTTCAAGGAAGCAGGAGCAAATAAAAGACTTTTAAATTCTCAAACGTTGACTCTGAAGAATAATACAAGAAACAATATTTTCGAGAAATAGAAAAAATATGCCACGGTCAAGTTATGCCAATGGGAGGTTTCAGTTCAATTGATAACCCAATGACTCCGGACCGAAGGTGACGACCTTGGCCTGCTAGCACTGATACATACAGCAGGCTTTAGGCGTGTGGCGTATCCGAGGCGGGCGAGTAGAGTGCTAAAATCTTGCAGACCTGTTCTCGGAAAAATCCCAACTCGATTCGTCCGTTCGTTCCTCCATTCTAACACTGCAACATCAGTAGCATATTCTCGATGCGTGTGCATATGTCCAAGACCTTTTTTCAAGAAAGCAGGAGCAAATAAAAGACTTTTAAATTTTCAAACGTTGACTCTGAAGAATAATACATGAAACAATATCTTCGAGAAATAGAAAAAATATACCACGGTCAAGTTATGCCAATGGGAGGTTTCAGTTCAATTGTTAACCCAGTGACTCCGGACCGAAGGTGACGACCTTGGCCTGCTAGCAATGATACATAAAGCAGGCTTTTAGCGTGTTGCGTATCCGAGGCGGGCGAGTAGAGTGCTAAAATCTTGCAGAGCTGTTCTCGGAAAAATCCCAACTCGATTCGTCCATTCGTTCCTCCATTCTAACACTGCAACATCGGTAGCATATTCTTGATGCGCGTGCATATGTTTAAGGCCTCTTTTCAAGGAAGCAAGAGCAAATAAAAGACTTTTAAATTTTCGAACGTTGACTCTGAAGAATAATACAAGAAACAATATTTTCGAGAAATAGAAAAAATATACCACGGTCAAGTTATGCCAATGGGAAGTTTCAGTTCAATTGTTAACCCAGTGACTCCCGACCGAAGGTGACGACCTTGGCCTGCTAGCACTGATACATAGAGCAGGCTTTTAGCGTGTGGCGTATCCGAGGCGGGCGAGTAGAGTGCTACAATATTGCAGAGCTGTTCTCGGAAAAATCCCAACTCGATTCGTCCGTTCGTTCCTCCATTCTAACACTGCAACATCAGTAGCATATTCTCGATGCGTGTGCATATGTTCAAGACCCTTTTTCAAGAAAGCAGGAGCAAATAAAGAGAGCAAATAAAAGGACTTTCAAAATTGCGAACGTTGACTCTGAAGAATAATACATGCAACAATATCTTCGAGAAATAGAAAAAATATACCACGGTCAAGTTATGCCAATGGGAAGTTTCAGTTCAATTGTTAACCCAGTGACTCCGGACCGAAGGTGACGACCTTGGCCTGCTAGCACTGATACATATAGCAGGCTTTTAGCGTGTTGCGTATCCGAGGCGGGCGAGTAGAGTGCTACAATATTGCAGAGCTGTTCTCGGAAAAATCCCAACTCGATTCGTCCATTCGTTCCTCCACTCTAACACTGCAACATCGGTAGCATATTCTTGATGCGCGTGCATATGTTTAAGGCCTCTTTTCAAGGAAGCAAGAGCAAATAAAAGACTTTTAAATTTTCGAACGTTGACTCTGAAGAATAATACAAGAAACAATATTTTCGAGAAATAGAAAAAATATACCACGGTCAAGTTATGCCAATGGGAGGTTTCAGTTCAATTGTTAACCCAGTGACTCCGGACCGAAGGTGACGACCTTGGCCTGCTAGCACTGATACATATAGCAGGCTTTTAGCGTGTTGCGTATCCGAGGCGGGCGAGTAGAGTGCTACAATATTGCAGAGCTGTTCTCGGAAAAATCCCAACTCGATTCGTCCGTTCGTTCCTCCATTCTAACACTGCAACATCGGTAGCATATTCTTGATGCGCGTGCATATGTTTAAGGCCTCTTTTCAAGGAAGCAAGAGCAAATAAAAGACTTTTAAATTTTCGAACGTTGACTCTCAAGAATAATACAAGAAACAATATTTTCGAGAAATAGAAAAAATATACCACGGTCAAGTTATGCCAATGGGAGGTTTCAGTTCAATTGTTAACCCAGTGACTCCGGACCAAAAGTGACGACCTTGGCCTGCTAGCACTGATACATATAGCAGGCTTTTAGCGTGTTGCGTATCCGAGGCGGGCGAGTAGAGTGCTACAATATTGCAGAGCTGTTCTCGGAAAAATCCCAACTCGTTTCGTCCATTCGTTCCTCCATTCTAACACTGCAACATCGGTAGCATATTCTTGATGCGCGTGCATGTGTTTAAGGCCTCTTTTCAAGGAAGCAAGAGCAAATAAAAGACTTTTAATTTTTCGAACGTTGACTCTGAAGAATAATACAAGAAACAATATTTTCGAGAAATAGAAAAAATATACCACGGTCAAGTTATGCCAATGGGAAGTTTCAGTTCAATTGTTAACCCAGTGACTCCGAACCGAAGGTGACGACCTTGGCCTGCTAGCACTGATGCATAGAGCAGGCTTTTAGCGTGTGGCGTATCCGAGGCGGGCGAGTAGAGTGCTACAATATTGCAGAGCTGTTCTCGGAAAAATCCCAACTCGATTCGTCCGTTCGTTCCTCCATTCTAACACTGCAACATCAGTAGCATATTCTCGATGCGTGTGCATATGTTCAAGACCCTTTTTCAAGAAAGCAGGAGCAAATAAAGAGAGCAAATAAAAAGACTTTCAAAATTTCGAACGTTGACTCTGAAGAATAATACATGAAACAATATCTTCGAGAAATAGAAAAAATATACCACGGTCAAGTTATGCCAATGGGAGGTTTCAGTTCAATTGTTAACCCAGTGACTCCGGACCGAAGGTGACGACCTTGGCCTGCTAGCACTGATACATATAGCAGGCGTTTAGCGTGTTGCGTATCCGAGGCGGGCGAGTAGAGTGCTACAATAATGCAGAGCTGTTATCGGAAAAATCCCAACTCGTTTCGTCCATTCGTTCCTCCATTCTAACACTGCAACATCGGTAGCATATTCTTGATGCGCGTGCATGTGTTTAAGGCCTCTTTTCAAGGAAGTAAGAGCAAATAAAAGACTTTTAAATTTTCGAACGTTGACTCTGAAGAATAATACAAGAAACAATATTTTCGAGAAATAGAAAAAATATACCACGGTCAAGTTATGCCAATGGGAAGTTTCAGTTCAATTGTTAACCCAGTGACTCCGGACCGAAGGTGACGACCTTGGCCTGCTAGCACTGATACATAGAGCAGGCTTTTAGCGTGTGGCGTATCCGAGGCGGGCGAGTAGAGTGCTACAATATTGCAGAGCTGTTCTCGGAAAAATCCCAACTCGATTCGTCCATTCGTTCCTCCATTCTAACACTGCAACATCAGTAGCATATTCTCGATGCGTGTGCATATGTTCAAGACCCTTTTTCAAGAAAGCAGGAGCAAATAAAGAGAGAAAATAAAAAGACTTTCAAAATTGCGAACGTTGACTCTGAAGAATAATACATGCAACAATATCTTCGAGAAATAGAAAAAATATACCACGGTCAAGTTATGCCAATGGGAGGTTTCAGTTCAGTTGTTAAGCCAGTGACTGCTGAGGGAAGGTGACGACCTTGGCCTGCTAGCACTGATACATATAGCAGGCTTTTAGCGTGTTGCGTATCCGAGGCGGGCGAGTAGAGTGCTACAATATTGCAGAGCTGTTCTCGGAAAAATCCCGACTCGATTCGTCCATTCGTTCCTCCATTCTAACACTGCAACATCAGTAGCATATTCTCGATGCGTGTGCATATGTCCAAGACCTTTTTTCAAGAAAGCAGGAGCAAATAAAAGACTTTTAAATTTTCAAACGTTGACTCTGAAGAATAATACAAGAAACAATATTTTCGAGAAATAGAAAAAATATACCACGGTCAAGTTATGCCAATGGGAGGTTTCAGTTCAATTGTTAACCCAGTGACTCCGGACCGAAGGTGACGACCTTGGCCTGCTAGCACTGATACATATAGCAGGCTTTTAGCGTGTTGCGTATCCGAGGCGGGCGAGTAGAGTGCTACAATATTGCAGAGCTGTTCTCGGAAAAATCCCAACTCGATTCGTCCATTCGTTCCTCCACTCTAACACTGCAACATCGGTAGCATATTCTTGATGCGCGTGCATATATTTAAGGCCTCTTTTCAAGAAGCAAGAGCAAATAAAAGACTTTTGAATTTTCGAACGTTGACTCTGAAGAATAATACAAGAAACAATATTTTCGAGAAATAGAAAAAATATACCACGGTCAAGTTATGCCAATGGGAAGTTTCAGTTCAATTGTTAACCCAGTGACTCCGGACCGAAGGTGACGACCTTGGCCTGCTAGCAATGATACATAAAGCAGGCTTTTAGTGTGTGGCGTATCCGAGGCGGGCGAGTAGAGTACAACAATATTGCAGAGCTGTTCTCGGAAAAAACCCAACTCGATTCGTCCATTCGTTCCTCCATTCTAACACTGCAACATCGGTAGCATATTCTTAATGCGCGTGCATATGTTTAAGGCCTCTTTTCAAGGAAGCAAGAGCAAATAAAAGACTTTTAAATTTTCGAACGTTGACTCTGAAGAATAATACAAGAAACAATATTTTCGAGAAATAGAAAAAATATACCACGGTCAAGTTATGCCAATGGGAAGTTTCAGTTCAATTGTTAACCCAGTGACTCCGGACCGAAGGTGACGACCTTGGCCTGCTAGCACTGATACATAGAGCAGGCTTTTAGCGTGTTGCGTATCCGAGGCGGGCGAGTAGAGTGCTAAAATCTTGCAGAGCTGTTCTCGGAAAAATCCCAACTCGATTCGTCCATTCGTTCCTCCATTCTAACACTGCAAAATCGGTAGCATATTCTCGATGCGCGTGCATATGTTCAAGACCCTTTTTCAAGAAAGCAGGAGCAAATAAAGAGAGCAAATAAAAGGACTTTCAAAATTTCGAACGTTGACTCTGAAGAATAATACATGCAACAATATCTTCGAGAAATAGAAAAAATATACCACGGTCAAGTTATGCCAATGGGAGGTTTCAGTTCAATTGTTAACCCAGTGACTCCGGACCGAAGGTGACGACCTTGGCCTGCTAGCACTGATACATATAGCAGGCTTTTAGCGTGTTGCGCATCCGAGGCGGGCGAGTAGAGTGCTACAATATTGCAGAGCTGTTCTCGGAAGAATTCCAACTCGATTCGTCCAATCGTTCCTCCACTCTAACACTGCAACATCGGTAGCATATTCTTGATGCGCGTGCATATGTTTGAGGCCTCTTTTCAAGGAAGCAAGAGCAAATAAAAGACTTTTAAATTTTCGAACGTTGACTCTGAAGAATAATACAAGAAACAATATTTCCGAGAAATAGAAAAAATATACCACGGTCAAGTTATGCCAATGGGAGGTTTCAGTTCAGTTGTTAACCCAGTGACTCCGGACCGAAGGTGACGACCTTGGCCTGCTAGCACTGATACATAGAGCAGGCTTTTAGCGTGTGGCGTATCCGAGGCGGGCGAGTAGAGTGCTACAATATTGCAGAGCTGTTCTCGGAAAAATCCCAACTCGATTCGTCCGTTCGTTCCTCCATTCTAACACTGCAACATCAGTAGCATATTCTCGATGCGTGTGCATATGTTCAAGACCCTTTTTCAAGAAAGCAGGAGCAAATAAAGAGAGCAAATAAAAGGACTTTCAAAATTTCGAACGTTGACTCTGAAGAATAATACATGCAACAATATCTTCGAGAAATAGAAAAAATATACCACGGTCAAGTTATGCCAATGGGAGGTTTCAGTTCAATTGTTAACCCAGTGACTCCGGACCGAAGGTGACGACCTTGGCCTGCTAGCACTGATACATAGAGCAGGCTTTTAGCGTGTTGCGTATCCGAGGCGGGCGAGTAGAGTGCTAAAATCTTGCAGAGCTGTTCTCGGAAAAATCCCAACTCGATTCGTCCATTCGTTCCTCCATTCTAACACTGCAAAATCGGTAGCATATTCTCGATGCGCGTGCATACGTTTAAGGCCTCTTTGCAAGGAAGCAAGAGCAAATAAAAGGACTTTCGATATTTCGAACGTTGACTCTGAAGAATAATACATGAAACAATATCTTCGAGAAATAGAAAAAATATACCACGGTCAAGTTATGCCAATGGGAGGTTTCAGTTCAATTGTTAACCCAGTGACTACGGACCGAAGGTGACGACCTTGGCCTGCTAGCACTGATACATATAGCAGGCTTTTAGCGTGTGGCGTATCCGAGGCGGGCGAGTAGAGTGCTACAATATTGCAGAGCTGTTCTCGGAAAAATCCCAACTCGATTCGTCCATTCGTTCCTCCACTCTAACACTGCAACATCGGTAGCATATTCTTGATGCGCGTGCATACGTTTAAGGCCTCTTTGCAAGGAAGCAAGAGCAAATAAAAGGACTTTCAAAATTTCGAACGTTGACTCTGAAGAATAATACATGAAACAATATCTTCGAGAAATAGAAAAAATATACCACGGTCAAGTTATGCCAATGGGAGGTTTCAGTTCAATTGTTAACCCAGTGACTCCGGACCGAAGGTGACGACCTTGGCCTGCTAGCACTGATACATATAGCAGGCTTTTAGCGTGTTGCGTATCCGAGGCGGGCGAGTAGAGTGCTAAAATCTTGCAGAGCTGTTCTCGGAAAAATCCCAACTCGATTCGTCCGTTCGTTCCTCCATTCTAACACTGCAACATCAGTAGCATATTCTCGATGCGTGTGCATATGTTCAAGACCCTTTTTCAAGAAAGCAGGAGCAAATAAAGAGAGCAAATAAAAGGACTTTCAAAATTTCGAACGTTGACTCTGAAGAATAATACATGCAACAATATCTTCGAGAAATAGAAAAAATATACCACGGTCAAGTTATGCCAATGGGAGGTTTCAGTTCAATTGTTAACCCAGTGACTCCGGACCGAAGGTGACGACCTTGGCCTGCTAGCACTGATACATAGAGCAGGCTTTTAGCGTGTTGCGTATCCGAGGCGGGCGAGTAGAGTGCTAAAATCTTGCAGAGCTGTTCTCGGAAAAATCCCAACTCGATTCGTCCATTCGTTCCTCCATTCTAACACTGCAAAATCGGTAGCATATTCTCGATGCGCGTGCATACGTTTAAGGCCTCTTTGCAAGGAAGCAAGAGCAAATAAAAGGACTTTCAAAATTTCGAACGTTCACTCTGAAGAATAATACATGAAACAATATCTTCGAGAAATAGAAAAAATATACCACGGTCAAGTTATGCCAATGGGAGGTTTCAGTTCAATTGTTAACCCAGTGACTCCGGACCGAAGGTGACGACCTTGGCCTGCTAGCACTGATACATAGAGCAGGCTTTTAGCGTGTTGCGTATCCGAGGCGGGCGAGTAGAGTGCTAAAATCTTGCAGAGCTGTTCTCGGAAAAATCCCAACTCGATTCGTCCGTTCGTTCCTCCATTCTAACACTGCAACATCAGTAGCATATTCTCGATGCGCGTGCATACGTTTAAGGCCTCTTTGCAAGGAAGCAAGAGCAAATAAAAGGACTTTCAAAATTTCGAACGTTAACTCTGAAGAATGATACATGAAACAATATCTTCGAGAAATAGAAAAAATATACCACGGTCAAGTTATGCCAATGGGAGGTTTCAGTTCAATTGTTAACCCAGTGACTCCGGACCGAAGGTGACGACCTTGGCCTGCTAGCACTGATACATATAGCAGGCATTTAGCGTGTTGCGTATCCGAGGCGGGCGAGAAGAGTGCTAAAATCTTGCAGAGCTGTTCTCGGAAAAATCCCAACTCGATTCGTCCGTTCGTTCCTCCATTCTAACACTGCAACATCAGTAGCATATTCTCGATGCGTGTGCATATGTTCGAGACCCTTTTTCAAGAAAGCAGGAGCAAATCAAGGGAGCAAATAAGAGGACTTTCAAAATTTCGAACGTTGACTCTGAAGAATAATACATGCAACAATATCTTCGAGAAATAGAAAAAATATACCACGGTCAAGTTGTGCCAATGGGAGGTCTCAGTTCAACTGTTAACCCAGTGACTCCGGACCGAAGGTGACGACCTTGGCCTGCTAGCACTGATACATAGAGCAGGCTTTTAGCGTGTGGCGTATCCGAGGCGGGCGAGTAGAGTGCTACAATATTGCAGAGCTGTTCTCGGAAAAATCCCAACTCGATTCGTCCATTCGTTCCTCCATTCTAACAATGCAAAATCGGTAGCATATTCTCGATGCGCGTGCATACGTTTAAGGCCTCTTTGCAAGGAAGCAAGAGCAAATAAAAGGACTTTCAAAATTTCGAACGTTGACTCTGAAGAATAATACATGAAACAGTATCTTCGAGAAATAGAAAAAATATACCACGGTCAAGTTATGCCAATGGGAGGTTTCAGTTCAATTGTTAACCCAGCGACTCCGGACCGAAGGTGACGACCTTGGCCTGCTAGCACTGATACATATAGCAGGCTTTTAGCGTGTTGCGTATCCGAGACGGGCGAGTAGAGTGCTAAAATCTTGCAGAGCTGTTCTCGGAAAAATCCCAACTCGATTCGTCCGTTCGTTCCTCCATTCTAACACTGCAACATCAGTAGCATATTCTCGATGCGTGTGCATATGTTCAAGACCCTTTTTCGAGAAAGCAGGAGCAAATAAAGAGAGCAAATAAAAGAACTTCAAAATTTGGAACGTTCACTCTGAAGAATAATACATGAAACCATTAAAATACCCATACCCATAAAACTATGAATTTGCGGCTGGGCAGCTCAAAGGTTGAGGTCAGTTACATTATGCAGGATAATCTTATCAGTCGTGTGAAATCAGTAAAAGATCTAGGATTCCTCTACAACCACAAATTGGATTTCTCCAATCACATTTCGAGTATTCAGAGGAAAGCATACCTCCGTACCTTTCACTTGTTCAAGGCGCTAGCCACTACAAGCGTCACCACCAGGGCTGTGCGTTATAACGTTAATGTGTTAACGCAATAACGGGTTACCGCGTTTTTTTGTGAAAATTAACGATTAACGGTTAACGAAAAAGTCCTAAAATTACGTTCACTTTGGGTTCGTTAATAGCAGTGGAATTATGGCACTGATTAATCTGCTCGATTGGCAAATTTATAAACTGGGCAGTCGACTTTTCTTCAATTTTCGTTTGTTGTGAAATATGTAGCTGACCTCAATGTTTCAAATCCCAGTGTTCGTTAATTTCCGTCATTTCTTCTCAAAATTGAAGAACTTCGAATTTGTGTTCCAGAAGTGTGTTCGAAGGCCGGGTCGGTGATACTCTTAAGCATATCTTGACTGTATCGAAAGGTAAATGACTATATGTATGTACAGTAACCAGCCTACCGGCCGTTTTGGCGTCTGGCAGGGGGTCCCTTCGCTCCCAGACGAGCCGATTTCCGCCTACGGCGGAAACGATCAAATCGTCTTTTCATATAAACGGTCGACGCACATGTTTCCTTCACCTTAATCTATTCTGCCGTATACGTGAAGACTGCATCAAGCTCTTCTCACATTTCATGACGCAGCGCATGCTCTACATAAAACGCCAGTAAATTTTTGTCACGCGACGCACGCTTTGCATGGAGCGCACCACGCTGCGTACTATACTTCGGACCGAATTATATTATTCGAAAATTATTCGAATGATTTTCCGAATTTCGAATCATTCAAAATTCGAAATTCGAAAATTTTCGTTTTCGAATAATATTCGAAATTCGAATATTTCAAAAACCGGCTTTCGAATATTATTCGAAATTCGAATACTTCAAAAACAGGCTCTCGAATAATATTCGAAACTTGAATATTTCAAAAACAGGCTCTCGAATAATATTTAAAATTCGAATATTTGAAAAAGAGGCTCTCGAATAATATTCAAAATTCGAATACTTCAAAAACAGGCTCTCGAATAATATTCGAAATTAGAATACTTGTGTATGGATTTATTCGAATTATTCGTCATTTCGAATAAATTGAGCGGACAACAATTCGTGGCTCAACCACATCCATTGAGAAGTGGTCTTCTGAGGAGAGTACGGATTCGTATACATCTGTACGAGTCTAATTAGGGAGCCCGTCATCAGCGTGGTTCGCACCTTCGTTCACACCTAATTATCTGCGCTCGCACCTCCATCGTTGATGACGCCAGCAAAGCTCGTGCAGAAGAGTCCTGGCGCTCAATCAAGGCCCCAATATTGATTGTTCAAATAGCGGATTAAGTGTGAACACTTAAGAGACCGCGTGTCCACACTGCGCACCCACGCCATAAAACTTTCAACATTTTCTGAAGTTCTAATGCGTGAAGTCCTCCTCAAACACGAATAGGTTCTTAATAATCTAAACTATATACATTCACAGTGGTCAAGCATTTTGAGTGTTCTTAGTAATTTTACTACCACCTCCGGAAATGACACTTTTCGATTTTCCTAGCTTTTTTGGTGGCAAAAAAATTGTCCCAAACTTTGCGAAAGGGGGTTATTAAGATGATGCTCATCACGTAACTGATGTCCTCTAGTTGATTGTCGGAATAGCAGTGCCACCTATTTGAGATAACTGCAGTAGGTCATCGTTTGAAATTTCGCTGTCTTGGCCGCGAGGGTCATTCGAGCTGCTGCACAAGGTTCCGATGTTTACTTTGCAATTTTCAATAAATTTTCCGTCGATTGCGGTATGTTAGCCATCGTTTGTCTTTGTTGCAGATTTCGCTAAACTGCGAGAGGGAAATAACTTGAGGGGGGGGGGGGGGGGGGGGCTGGTGAAAACCTGTGAATAGTCCAATGCTCAAAATTTTGTTGATGCTTCACTACGGGGATATTTGGAGTTCTTGAAGAACAATCAAATGATGTTTTTTTCAAGATTTCAATAGCACCGTTGTTGTCTGTCGTTCGTTATCCGTTGACAAACGTTTGAGGTTTTGGTGCGACTCCGCTCAGGTGGCCATTTGAGGGTGGTGATTATAAATCTGATTCCAAGTTTGAGATTTTTGAAGGAATTCTCTCAGGTTACATCAGACAATTTCGCAGATCAAAGTTTATGAGTCCGCCGAAAGTTCTCCAAGGGGTTCAGTAGGACATTGCATAGTAGAAGTTCGTTCATTTTTCAAATTTCGAATACTTTAGGTTGGCTCAGCATGGCTCAGCTCTGACCATTACCTGTACCCTGCAGAAAATTCTAGAAGTCGAGAGACAAACGTTTATTGTGTGATCAGCAGTATACTTGTTCCGAATCGAATAATCGGATGGGTATCCGACTGTTTCAGTCGGATAAAAAAGTCGTTTTTTTATTCGAAGAGTCGGATATTCGAAAAAGTGCGATATCCGACTACAGTCGAAAAATCGAATATTCGAAAAAGTGCGATATCCGACTATAGTCGAAAAGTCGAATATTCGAAAAAGTGCGATATCCGACTATAGTCGAAAAGTCGAATATTCGAAAAAGCGCGATATGCGACTACAGTCGAAAATTCGAATATTCGAAAAAGTGCGATATCCGACTATAGTCGAAAAGTCGGATATTCGAAATAAATTTTATTTGGAACAAGTATAATCAGCAGGCCCAAGAATTTGCGAAAAGTGTTTCAAAGCACCTTGTGCATGCAATGTTGAAATACCTTACAAAATCAAGACAAAGCAGGCCCGTAAGAAAGCGGTGGATCATTGCTTCACTATGGCCTTACTTCAATTCTCTGCATACTCTCTGTACTCTCAGCTGGAGTCAAAATGGAGTACTGGTTGTGTAAGTAAGAAAGCCTGCTCCGATCAAAATGGTTCCCAGCGGACCGCGTGTCCACACATGTCACCCACGGAAACGATTAGACGTGGAGCGCACCGGTCGGCTGTGAAAATTCGACGTGGAGCAGGCGGTCTCTCAAGTGTTAACCCACTCGAGATTTCATAAAGTAAGTTGAAAGATTGTTTTTTTTATCAGCTGCTGTAATTGCAAAGTGGCGCAAGATATGAGCAGGCAATGTAAAGGGAAAGCATTGAAGAAAAATACAGATTTGTAAATTGATGACAACAATGATTTGTAGAGAATAATTCCATAATGGTGATTAAAATATGATATGTGACTGTAATGATAAAGTGCTTCAAAATGTAAACAAGCAGAAAAGTGTGCAAGGTAAAAAATGAACTTACAAAAACGCGTCGATGCAACGATCTCGACTACTTGTCGTACTTTTGATTTTGTGCAATGCACTAGTTGCTTGTTTCAACACTAGTGGCTAAAGACGAATAAAAATATTGTTTTTCTGTTAGCTTTTCTTTTCTTGGCGGGTGCTTGCTGATCCACTTCCTTATTTGTTCAGTCGTTGTGTATGACAAGTCGAGTGTTATTTGGAAACCCCGAGAATCTGTCGAAAAATTGCAATTTATTCGAAAACTCGGAAAAAAATATTCGGTAATTCAAAAATTTGGATTTTCGAATACATTCGAAAATTCGAAAATTCGGGTTTTCGAATGTGTTCGAAAATTTGAAATTCGAAAATCTGGATTTTCGAATATATTCGAAAATTCGAAATTCGAAAATTTTCGTTTTCGAATAATATTCGAAATTCGAAAATTTTCGTTCTCGAATAATATTCGAAATTCGAAAATCGAAAATTTTCGTTTTCGAATAATATTCGAAATTCGAAAATTTTCGTTTCCGAATAATATTCGAAATTCGAAAATTTTCGTTTTCGAATAATATTGGAAATTCGAAAGTTTTGACCATTTTGCCCAAGTATACTGCGTACTCTCCACACAAAGCGCTATTCAATTTCTAAGAAGCGTCGCCAGCCCTCTAAATGAAGCGCTACTCACGTTCTACAACGCTGCGCAAGCTCCACATACGGTGCTACTCTTTTTCTACTACCGCGCACACTTCACATGAAGCGCTACTCACATTTCACGACGCGCACATAATGCCTCAATCATTTTTCACAGCGTCATCCTGAGACCATCTGAAGGTCTGTTTTACAATTACTGGGGCCTCTGGTGCTTTATCGATTCTCGCTGTGGTCAGGAAATGTTTTTTTTTTAAATTTGTTAACGAAATGCAAAATAACGTGTTAACGCATTAACGGGTTAACGCGGTTTTTTCTTGAAAACTAACGATTAACGCTTAACGAAAATGAAATTTTCCATTAACGCACACCCCTGGTCACCACGCTATTGAAGGCCTACAAAACTTATGTAAGACCGATCGTGGAGTACGGGACAACAGTTTTTAATCCATGCAAAAGAAAGCATATTGAGGCTATAGAGAAATGTCAAAACAATTTCGCCAGGAAACTTTTTATTTTGAAAGGTGGGATAGTGCGTAGCCGAATCCCAACATTTAGAGCAAGAAATCGTCTATTTGGGCTTCCTTCGCTACAGTCAAGAAGGAAGGTCTTTGATGTTTCATTGGTTCACAAACTTTTCAAGCTCAGAGTGAAAATCCCCTTCACACAATTTTTCCAACTCACGCGGTCGAGGACAAGAGGACCTTGTTATAAAATACGAATTACAAGGCCGAAATCTAACTACACCGCGCACTCCTTTAGCACCAGGGCCGCCTTGGCATACAATGCGCTCATGAGTAAAAATACGAACACCGTGGAGTTCTCAAGCTTCAAGCGTTTTGCTAAATTAAAGCTGCTTAATAGTGGAGTGACTTGATGCGTGAGCTAATTTTAAGAGAAAGCCTTCTTCCTCTTGACTCCTTTGAACTTGTTTGTTGTGTATCTCAAGTAATTATATTGCTGTTTTATACGATTGTCTTAAACGTCGTAATAAATCAAATCAAATCAAAACAATATCTTCGAGAAATAGAGAAAATATGCCGCGGTCAAGTTATGCCAATGGGAGGTTTCAGTTCAATTGTTAACCCAATGACTCCGGACCGAAGGTGACGACCTTGGCCTGCTAGCACTGATACATATAGCAGGCTTTTAGCGTGTTGCGTATCCGAGGCGGGCGATTAGAGCGCTACAATATTGCAGAGCTGTTCTCGGAAAAATCCCAAATCGGTTCATCCGTTCGTTCTTCCATTCTAACAGTGCAACACCAGTAGCATATTCTCGATGCGTGTGCATATGTTTAAGGTCTTTTTTTCAAGGAAGCAGGAGCAAATAAAAGAACTTTTAAAATTTTAAACGTTGACTCTGAAGAATAGTACATGAAACAATATCTTCGAGAAATAGAAAAAATGTGTCACGGTCAAGTTATGCCAATGGAAGGTTTCAGTTCAATTGATTACCCAATGACTCCGGACCGAAGGTGACGACCTTGGCCAGTTAAGGGCCATGAACCTTTTTTTTTAAGGAGCACTGCACATAGAGCTAACACTAGTTTTCTGAAGAAAAAAAACCAATTTATAAGTGCAGAAAGCAAACTCAACTAAGCGACCCCTCACCAAATGGCTGAATAGGTAAACAAAAATCTGAGAGGCCCACGAGGCCGGGCCGAAGTATAGCAGCAGCAGACACTCAAAAAACGTCGCCCACCAATACTTATCGACGACCGAATCCGTTCTTCTCTGTCCTTGATGGAAACATTTCAACTCGCGCCAGATCACTGTCGCGAAGCAGTGTCAGACAACCGAGAAATAGATCGTTTGATGGGCCTATGATATCCACGAAATTGCCAATGCCCATCATCGGTGTGTTTTATTTTGACGATTGATTGACTTTTCCACGCGCTTTGCCATACCGCTAAATCCGTCATTGGTTGTACTTGAACAGTGGATGAAGTCATGTTATGTATGTAGAATAACTCGTCGACTGCCTTGTAACTCAATTGATCTGTCGTCTTGTATAGGAGTTTTCCAATTAGGTTGCAATCGTCGTCCGCATGCATTCCAATGGATATGTCGTCCTGTAAGAGATTTCCAATTGAGTTGTACTTGTCGTCTCTCTGTACCTCAATGAATCTGTTGTCCTGCAAGAGATCTCCAGTTGAATCGCCATAGGCTTGTCCTTCTACAAAGCGGACATGATACCTGGACTAATTCTAAAGTTGTTGATCGTGTGTTGTGTAATTTGCGGCTCTGTATGATATTCGCAGTTACCGCAGCTGACAGTTTGTAGACAAAACAGTCTGTTACATCACACAGATTGCCTTTCTTGCAACCTCATTTCTATCTTCCGTTACAAAAAATCACTCGTGTCTCAGTTACGCTTCAACTTCCAGCATTTTTTCTGGGACGTTAAATTGAAGTTGTGTATGTGTCTACAAAACCACTTGTAGCCTAACATAAAACAGTTTTCAGATCTCAGAATTGGTTATTACTCCCAAATTCAGCTGCTGCCCATCCGCAGATCTTACCTTTGTTGCCCCTCAAAATCACTTACTGCTCAAGCAAGATCAGTTGAAACTCATAATCATCATTCGATCGCTTGAAGCCACGAATGATTCAGGGAAATTTCAGGCACTGCATCACCGATACTTCTGTAATAATTGCAGTACCGCTCATGCTTTTCGGTAAACGACTATCCGCGGGAGACCGAGTATATTAATTCTATTCAAAGTGAACTCTGGCAAAATAGTTTTACACCGAACAGAAGTTTTCGACGTGTATGTGATTCGTCTCATTCTGATTTTGAAATTCTGTCCCTTTTCAGAGAAATAGCTTTGATAACACTTTAACTCAATTTCAAGGTAAGATATAGTTCCGTTTGTCGTGTGCGTCTGCGCTCGCATGCTGCGTCCCCATGAACTTCAAAATAGGAGTACCGTTCACCTCCGCACTGCCGTTCAGTCCGCAAAGTGCACGCTGATTGCAAAATCGTGCTGCGGCGCGGTTGCGAGTATCCTCAGACAGGGGTGTAGGATCACCCGGGCGGTGGGATCACTCGGGAACCAAAGGCAAAAACCGCCCGGGTGATCCCACATCCCTGTCTGAGGATACTCGCAACCGCGCCGCAGCACGATTTCGCAATCAGCGTGCACTTTGCGGACTGAACGGCAGTGCGGAGGTGAACTGTATCTAATTCGGATAAGTCCGTTTTCTAACTGGTCATTAGAGAAAACTATATTTTTCAATGCTGTGCAGGTTTGAAGCCCAGTACTCAGAAAAATGGGAGCAAGTTACTTGTATGCTTTTAGTAACTTACCAGTCGTGTTGTAATGAGTTGCATGCATATCGATTATCGATCGCTATGAACAGATAACGAGTCAAAACAGATCTGTTGATAGCGCCCAAGGATCAATATTTATATAACTCATTAAAACGAGACTGGTAAGTTACCTGAAACCTTTAGGTAATTTATAGCCTTGCTCTCTCATTACGAGCCGGTCGATGTAAGGCTTATCGTGTCAAAATCTATTTATCACTGTTCTATTTGGCCATGACCGACCGCTCTACAGACTGATCCGCCCGGACTTAACCTAGCGAGCTAGGCTTTACTTTCGCTTCTTTGAGGAAACGGATCAACGAGAGGTCACGATCTTGTCAAGAAACTTTGCCTCCGTTATAAATTTTGATGAACACTCATCACACGAAACTGGTCAAAAAATCTGATAGTTGTGAAAATTTCAGTCTTTGGGTTCAATAAGAGAACTTTATCAACATTAGTGTTAATCCTTTCTTAGCTGTTGCTTCATATATTTTGGTCTGATTCCTTGACTATTCGTTTGTCTTTATTCATTATAATATATTCAGTTCATTTGCATACTTACTATTCTTTCTAACCATGAAGTTCGAGAACGGCTGACCTAGGTTAAAGAATGCACAACTCGGCTGTACACATAAACTCCTCAGAACATTTTCGATCACATGATTTCGACTTTGAAAACAACTTCCTGCTTGTCGCAGTAACTAACCACGGTAAAGTTGTTCACATGTGTGTAACAACTTGAGGCTCACCAACTTGTCGAAAACAATTGCCGCTAATGTAAAGACAACTCTATAACAAGCTACTGAGGTACCGGGGTTGATGACCCGCGCACCTTTGCCAGCTGGCTGCAATTTTCGCCGCGGTCAGCGGTGAGGAACCACCCTCACTGCGGACAGCAGCCAAAACCTCTCCCCCTAGCCGTGGGGGATGACCACTATCCCCTCGCCGTCAAAAACATGCTAGCCTCTCCAGGTCGTGGGGATGACTACTATCCCCCCGCGGTCAAAAATATGCTAGCCTCCAGAGAGTGACTCAACGACACCTTCTAGGGCCGGCATCAGAATGCCGGATGAGAATAAGAGCAAGATGAGACGCCTTTTATACCGGCTGTGCAGGTGAGAAGCACTTTACGACGTGCTCATTTCTGATCACCATCAGTTGATAAAGCAATAGACCAATTTGAAGGTATCGTCGATCACTGGTCAAGAGATCGCCGCGTTGAACACACGTGGCACGCACGCAAGCGAGGAGGTGATGATCTATCATTACCTCCTCGCTTGCGTGCGTGCCACGTGGGTTCGACGCGGCGACCTCTCGATTAGTGATCGATCATACCTGGTTCTCGACTCTGAGTTATCTAGTTGTTCATACCGTATCGCTGAATTTGACCGACAAGCATAGCGCGAAATTCGATTTCTACTCAAAGTGAATTGAAGCTTGTTATTATCGTGATGGTATCCCTATTCGACCGGCATAGTGAATTGCAACTTGTTTTCCCCAGTGATTGAGCGCAAAGTGGGGCTACAGTTGTTTTGAAGTCAATTCCTAGTTGATGATCTTTGATATGAGTCGATCCTTGGGTAAAATTAACTGGTTTCAAGCTAAATTAGTTGAATTTTCCCAATTCCGGTCCACATCTGCGGATAGCGGCTGTTGCATCACGCAACATGATGATAATCGTGCTAGGACCACTTGCTCTCGGCACGATTCACCTTTCTCCTGGCACGATTACCATCATGATGCGTCAAGCAACAGCGAAGTCCGCAATTAAGGACCACAATTTGGCTCCGAGAACGACGATACCTCCCGCAATTTGAGCCGGTCGAAGTAAGACTTCTTCGTCGCTCACACCAAGGCTCGCCAGGTAACCCTACAAGGTCGTGTGAACGCTTTCATAATAAGGTCGCCATCGCTCGAATGATTCTGGGAGGAGCAAACAACAGAGCGCTCGTTCAGGGCAAAATATGTATAACTCATGGCAAAATACAACTCACACCTGGCGAGACTTGGTGTGAGTTGCATTTTGCCATGAGTTGTATTTTGCCATTAACGAGCGCTCCGTTGTTTGCTCCGCCCGGAATCATTCGAGCGAAAGCGGCCTTGTTATGGAAGCGTTCACACGACCTTGTAGGGTTACCTGGCGAGCCTTGGTGTGAGCGACGAGCAGATCCAATTGTTTCTACCCCTTATCACCATGTTATCGAGAACATGTGGGGTATTGAGTTGTGAAAGGCCTATGGTTTTCGTTTTCGATTTAGTCTGACGCATGGACCACGCGGCTGGTGGTGCGGTATTGGCGGCATCACAGACTAATGGGGTTTCTATCGCTCGCGCGGGTATAGCGGGTCGCGAGCTATTTGCTAGCAAGTCGCTCGCTGAGTTGTTATCGCCGTTAAAATTTTTCGCAACACTTCCCTCAATTTTCCCCTACATCACACCATTTCTCATCCTTTTAATGTTTCTGTGTGATATGATTTAACCAGATTGACGCTCAAAGTTCTAGGAATTGATTGACTAATTTGAAACTGACTGTAATAAATTAATCTTGACAGTCTTGTACCCGCCGAGTTTTTTCAAAATATGTACTGGTACTGTGAAAGAATAAACGGTGCCACCGCAGAAGAGGGGCACTATGATATCGCACCTGGACACGCCCATTTTTTCATGCCGCAACAACTCTCCTGATTTCGGAATGGGAGGAAAACTCTGAGTTGGTGTTTAAATTGCGCGAAGGGAAAAAGGGCATGGCCATGCGTTATACCGCAGACTTCGCTTGCAGGCGAACACACCGAATAACCAAACCGAAACTTTAAGTATGGCATAAATTTCAAGCGGAAGCCACATTCAGGAGCTCGCCACCTGCTATCTCTCCCTACTCGCCACACGCTAGGCGAGCGCGCCGACGCGGTGTTGCGAGCGCACTACCGCGATGTTGTGAGCGGGTGGCCAGCGCCAGTATGCCAGTGTTCGTCACCCGCTACCATTCCGCTAGCGGGCCGCGCGAGGTGCTGCGCTCCAGCGGTCTTTTGATTAGCTGATGGCGAGCTCCAACTTTCTGAGAGTATGGCCATTGTCGGGCTTTGTTGATAACTGTGGAATTTTCGCAATCGACCAGCTCTCCATATACCCTAGACACAGGGAGATGCAGACGGAATCGGTTGTGCTCCCTTCGCTACGGTACCACATAGTTCTCAAAGAAACGCCCGCAACGGCTACTCCATTTGGTAGCCCTCAACGCTAGGATCAAGAATTGTGGTGCGCGCGAAGCGCGCACCAGATTTGGCTTTAACTCGCCCATGCGCGACCCTGCGATTCCGGAATCAGCGTACAGAGTAACTGTGGAGATGCGGTTTTTTCTCCATTGGAAAGAGCATTAAAAGTGGGTGTATGTACCAAAAAATGATTTGGAATGGTTTCTTGGCACCCGAGAAAGTGGAGAAGACCAAGTGATTTTGGTCAAAAAACTGTTAATCTCCTTTTTTTTCAGACGGCGTTCACGATCTTGTTGCAGTACTTAAAATTGAGCTAGGAAGCTAATTTTTTGGCAGGAGGCTAGAAATAGATGCAGCTAGCTCCTATTCAATTTTGGAGTTGAAAACTCAATTTTAGCGGAACCTCAATGTTGAGGGTCAAGACGGGTAAAAACATGTAAACATGTTATTGCAAACCATCCGACGTTCCCTGAACTCCGAAAATGAACTAGTGAAAATCAACACAGCTAATGATAGGCTTCCGGCCAAGATTGTTCTCTCTTTGAGATGGTTGGTGTAAATAGGACTTGAGGAGTGCGCAGGGCGCCGCAGAAAGAGACGATCATAATTTTCCACCAGCACAGAATTTTCACTCAGGATTTATTCTGTTAAAGTTGGGCTCTGGCCTATTGAGGCAAGTTAAAACCTGATTTACGTGTACTATGTCAAGACGCGTATGAAAATAGACATGTTTAGAGAAAGGTATTAACAATGCTTCTGGTATAAAAGGCTCCTCATCTCATAGTGCGCCTCAGTCGGCTCTTCGGAGCCGGACCTAGAAGATGGCCTCAGTCACTTTCCAGAAGATACACCGGATACCGGAGGACAATTTTTGTCGCCGAGGGGATATCTCCACTGCTAGGGGGAGGTGGTACCCATGTATGGGCCCATCTCCACACGGTTTTGCAGTGGGGTGGACCCCACTGCGAACAGTGGTGGTGGGGTCACCCCCACCTCCCATTAGGATCACAACTGGGATGATCCTTGTGGGATGGTTTCTTGGCACCCGAGAAAGTGGAGAAGACCAAGTGATTTCGGTCAAAAAACTGTTAATCTCCTTTTTTTTCCAGACGGCATTCACGATCTTGTTGCAACACTTAAAATTTAGCTAGGAAGTAAATTTTTTGGCAGGAGGCTGGAAATGGATGCAGCTATCTCCTATTCAATGTTGGAGCTCAAAGCTCAATTCTAGCGGAACCTCAAAATTGAGGGCCAAGACGGGTAAAAACATGTAAACGTGTTATTGTAAACCATCCGACGCTCACGGAACTTTAAAAATAAACTAATGAAAATCAACACAGCTAATCATAGGCTTCTGCCCAGGATTGTTTCCTCCTTGAGGCCCCGGTCAGAGTTGGTGCTATTTGCATCTGTAACCTACCGACTCCCCTCAACACTCCCTCAGCATTGCACCCCTCAAACCTTCAACATTTTCCACCCGGTCGATACGTATGATTAAAATGATGGAGTGAGTTCGAGAAAATCACTCGCGGGGTATGTGGAGGGATACACCGAGTGATTTTCTCAGCTTCACCTCACCATGTCGTTCATACGTATCCACCGTATGGGTGTTGGGGGGTGTTGGGGGGTGCGGGGGGGATACGCCGAGTGATTTTTGCATCCCATTTCCAATGCATTCTGTGTGTATCGACCGGGCTGGAGACGTCGGCTCATCCAACTATGACCGGGGCCTGAGACGGTTGGTGTGAATAAGATTTGAGGAGTGCGCAGGGCGCAGCAGAAAGTGCGCGAGCCCCAAGCGGGAATGCGCAGGACGCCGTAAAAAGTCTGTGGAACCTCAGTGGGAATGCGCAGGACGCCGTAGAAAGTGTGCGGGTCCCAGTGGGAGAGCGCAGGACGCCGCAGAAAGTGTGCGGCCCAAAAGTGGGAGTGCACAGGACGCCGCAGAAAGTGTGTGGGATTGGAATGAGAGTGCGCCGGACGCCGTAGAATGTGTGCGAGACCCAAATGGAAGTGCGCAGGACGCCGCAGAAAGTGTGCGGCCCAAAAGTGGGAGTGCACAGGACGCCAAAGAAAGTGTGCGGGACCCCAGTGGGAAAGCGCATGAAGCTGCAAATAGTGTACGGGACCCCACTGGAAGTGCGCACGATGCCGTAAAACGTGTACGGGATTTGAGTAGGAAAGAAAGGGTCATTTTTTTATGTCTGCGGGTCACAATTTTTAGGAGTTATAGTCGTCCGACCACACCGATCGGTAATGATTCAATTATTTACCGTAGGCAAAAGCTTTCATAAAAGGTTTTGCCTCTTCAGTCTGGGAATCGCTGAGCAAAAATCAGGTCATAAAGGGAACCTTTGGGAAAAATAAATGAAATTTCCAAAAGTTTAGCTTCCTGGCAAAAGTAATGATTTGGCAATGTTATAACTACAAGAAATATAGAATTTAACAAAATAAAATTTAAAAAAAAACAACTCGAAATATGTTTGAAAATGATTTGGCACAAAATAACAAGAAGTAATAAAAAACTGGGAAATATAGTGAAATGACCAAAACCGGATTTGGCGGTCATTCATAGGCCAACTTTTGATAAGTATGTAGTGACTGACGAGCGATTACATTTTACAAGATAATCCGTTAAACTTATCAGAGCTAAATCAAGCGCGCAACGGAAACCGTAAAACATTTGATTGAAGATGTAATACGGAAATCAGGGTGGGTCAAGCTATGTGAACGTAATGCTCAATTCGGTGCGCGCTTGATTTAGCTTTGATAGGTTTAACGGATTATCTTGTAAAATGTAATCGCTCGTCAGTACTTATACTTATCAAAAGTTGGCCTATGAATGACCGCCAAATCCGGTTTTGGTCATTTCACTACATTTCCCAAATTTTTATTACTTCTGGGTATTTTGTGCCAAGTCATTTTCGAACAGATTTCGAGTTGTTTTTTTTATTTCATTTTGTTAAATTCTATATTTCTCGTAGTTATAACATTGCCAAATCATTACTTTTTCCAGAAAACTAAACTTTCGGAAATATCCAATTTGTTTCGTGCGGAATTGAGTTCGAAGCATAAGAACGTAAAGGCCAACCGAACATTGCTCGGCACGACGCGGTCGCGTCACGGCTCTCGTAAACAAAACTGATTATGGCTATTCGATAAAGGGAAGGGTAAAGATGAAAAGGAGAGCGGTGTGTCTTTATTCGCATACCGTCCTTTTCCAGGGGTGAGCAGCTGAGGATCTGGCTGGACTAGGAAGTAGGAAGATAGCACCACCCCTGGTCAAGATATAACAAAATCAGAGGAAAGCTTGGAGGATTTTAGAGCCATGACGCGACCGCGTTGTGTAGAGCAATTTTCAGTTGACCTTTGCGTTCTTATGATCGAAGCCAGTTTTCGATTAAATAAGAGAAAAAACACAAATAAACGTCTTCACAAGCTTTCTTGCCAAGTCTTAGCGGTATTGTAATGCTGACTTTGAGTCCGCTCGTGTGACCATGAATCGCTTTGTAGTGGCAGGAGCAATTTTGCAAGACATGAAATTCAGTTTACGCGAGCTCTGATTGAGAGTTTGTATCTTGGCTCGAATATTTCAGTGTTGACCTTCCTGTTTTTTGTCGCATCAATTTACCTACAGTGAACGGTCACTTACGCCCATAAACCGGTTTTTCCTCTTCTGTGCTGCCAGCGCAAAAGCAGAGATTTGTCCGCTTGCTCAGCCTCTGACTCCTCGACCAAAGACCATAAACTTTAGAAACGTTGTGCCCTAACAAGCTCCGGCGAAATGTTGGTGAACTCAGAGACTTTGAACTACAAGGTTTTGTCTGTTGCAATCAAGCAAAATACCATCAGATAGCTGAAAATCGGAATGAGATTTAGCCCCCCCCCCCCTTTCCCTGCGCCCCCCTGTGCGAAGTCTCACTAAAACCTGAAGCATTTACCAACACATAACGAGCTGAAACCGACGGAAATTTTATTGAGAATCGTGAAATAACATTATTTCATTGTTTGGCGCTCAAACGAAACCGCAAACTTTCAGCGAACTTCGAGAGTTGGCCCTTACATGCTTTGAGCTTCCAGGAAAATGGAAGCATCGTTCATAACCCCCTTAGCGAAGTTTGGGACAATTTCTTTCCGACCACAGAGGCTTGAAAATCCGAAGAGTGCCAATTTCGAAGATGCTTATACAATAACGAGGAATGTTCGAAATGCTTGACCACCCTGAGTGTAAATAGGTCGCATTATAGGGAACCTATTCGTTTCGAAGAGAGACCCCACGCCCTGAACTTCGAAAAATATTGAATGTTTTACGGCTTGGGCGTGCAGTGTGAATACGCAGTCTCTTATGTGTTAAAGGCAGTATTCACGATGAATATCGTAACCGAGTTACACTCTAAAAATTCATTTGTTTGGTCGTGAGCTAACGAATAGTCAAGAAACAACAAATTAAAACGCTTAGAATAAGACGCACAGGTTCGGGGTGTAGACGAGCTCAAGCGCCCTGCTAGTATTCGCAAGGGCGCTCTAATGGCGAAATATGCGCTAATTGATCAGGCTGGACGCGGCGGAGTTGCTTGGCATTCTGCCATCGGAAACGTGCGCGGCGCCACAAGCTCGTCAGAATGGGGGGCGGGGCGGGCTAAGCGGGCGTAATGGGCTAACGACATTTTCCCTTAGCGGTCGTTTTCATCGATTTCTACACCGTTTCCGCTGCTTTCTCCGACCATATCCCCTCCAGCGTCCGCCTTGATAGTGTTTAGCACTGAAAACTTGGGAACGAGAAGTATCATGAATACTGCCTTTGAACGTTGCAAGTGTCGTTTCGAAAATGCTCCCCATTTTAACGGAACTCGTTATTGTTTGCCAGCTAAACTGCCTCATAAGAAAATAACTTCACGTCGAGCAACAGAATGATCAGAAACGGACTCCACCCCTGAAGAAATTTCCCAGCCAAATCCCTAATGGGTGTCCTTTTCGCCAAACTGAGAACCCCCCCTTGCATGAAGGTCACTAATAATATGATAGAGTTCCATTGTCACCAGAGAAGCCCCCTCCATCATAGATTTCCGAAATCACTCCAAGCCCGTTTCCTCCGAGTTACTTGTTCGATTCAGCGGCCGTGGTAAGTAATTTCCTTATCCGGAACAACGACGTAAATTTTGGGTTTTTTCTGATTCTGTTACCCATGGTGCTGTTCCTGATGCTCAGGAAGAGTCCTGCATACCCCACCCCCACAAGAAACGAAGTCTGTGCTTATTAAAAGCCACCAAGATAACTGTTTGAAATACGGCAAGGTACAAATTCAGTGCGTCGTAGTTCTCTGTAAACCAAAAAGTCAGCGGCAAATTGTTTGCAGACCACTCCGCAACCGTACGAAAAGATTGGAATTTCGGTAGTGTAAATAGCGAATAAACCACAAATCGAGAGTTCTCGTGCAGATTTGTGGTTTATTTGTTTTTGACTGTTCTTTGCCAATCTTTCAGTGACTCGAGTGATTAGTTAGTTGATCAATGCAAGAGCATTACTCTCCTTGCTCCTCTGATCACGACCGGCTATCTGGGGAGCTTTCAACAGCCGACTCCGCCATCGCCTCGCTCCTTTCAAACGTAGCGCCCCTAACCATATGTAGAGACAATCTCAGAAAAATGAAAACGAGTTACTTGTAACCTGAATGTAAGGTACTAGAATGTCTCAAGTAACTTAAATTTATGCTACATGTAAGCTAATCTTATGTTACATGTAACTTACATTTATATGTTAAGCATGGGTGGCCATCAAGCTACGCAGTAGACGCCTTCGCACGAGTCTCAGAACACACGCTAAACGGAAAACGCAGTGCGTAGCCTTCCTTGTAGAGGTGGGGTCAAATGCCTCAAACTTGGGTGGTTGAACCAAAAGCAACGCCTGTCCTAAACCTGACCCCTAGTTTTCATTGTGTACTCCTTGGGAAATGTCTCCTTAGTCCCTTTTAGTTACTTCCGACTTATCCTGTGCTATTTAAGTTACATGTAACATATCGGAGGCGCACTGCACAAGGTATCCCTCCGATGTGTTACATGTAACTTAAATGACCTGGGACAAGTCGCAAGTAACTCACATTGGCACAGATGCGTTACAAGGGACTTGTTGTCAGCCTTTTATGTTACATGTAACTTGTTTTCATTTTTCTGAGATTGGCAGTTCCCTTATGAACGAACAGGTTTTTGAACGGGCGTTCTTTCTGGCCGGGTTTAGAGCATTCATACTTCTCTTCCTCAGATATCTGCAGATACTCAGAAAAATCAAAACAAGTTACCTGTAATATAAACGTAACTTACTTAAATGTCTCTAGTAACTTACATAAATAATACATGTAACATACATTTATTTTGCATGTAACCTAAATTTATATAACATGTAATTTACACTTCTGTTAAATGTAAGTTACATTTATATGCTCACTATGGGTGGCCATCAGGTGACGCAGACGATACGCGAAGCAGAGAGCGCGTCCCAGACCACACATAACGCAGAAAAATGCTGTGCGGGGTTGGGTGATTGAACCAACAGCTTCGCCAGTGGTAAGCCTGAGCCCGCAAGTGCGTCGTACATCCCCCTTGGAAATATCTTCTTGGCCGATTTAAGTTACTTGCGACTTACACGGTGCCATTTACGTTACATGTAACATATCGGAGGCGCACTGCATATCCTGTCAGGAATCTAAAACAACATACTTGTAACGTATCTAGCCGATGTAAGCTACTTGCGACTCATCTCAAGTCATCCAAGTTACATGCAACATACCGACAGGAAACCTCGCACAGTGCGCCTCCGATATGTTACATGTAACTTAAATGGCACAATAAAAGTCGCAAGTAACTTATATCGGCTTAGATATGTTACAGGTAATTTGTTTTATTTGTTTTTGGGCTTTTGAGTTACAAGTAACCTGTTTTAATTTTTCTTAGTAGCTGTTTATAACACGACATCTAATCGGTCTGTTGTCGACAACTTAGACTGTCATAGCTTGCGTAGCAAGTGCGCAGTTGACCGTGATTTAAAACGAAGGCGATTTTCTGGTAAATAGAGTGCTTCATCATAAGGCTTTCAGACGCAGTTTTCAATGACATTGTTGGCTTTTCTACGCAAGAAACAGGGCTCTGGGTCCCTCGAGAAAGTTAAGAACGGAATTATGACATAAAACTGCCAGGCAGCGGGCGAAACTCTTGTGGATCTGCCGACTTATTTGATCACCCCGCCCAGTTGTGTGACAGTTGTCCACCGTTCGTTCAACCTTAGAGGAACAGTTGCTGATTTTCTGAATACTCTTTTTCCCGAAAGTTTGAATGAACGAATGAACGACACCCCATCAGAAGTCAATGCATTTTGATGGAGTTTCTGTAAGAACAATGACTGATAGCACTGTAAAATAGCAGATACCGGCAGAGGTTTACATTTTGACGAAGAAGAAACCTCCAACTAGGTCTGCATTGAGACCTCCGGGCGGGTGTAACCCTCGTGCGGGTGCGTAGATCTTCACAGGTTCAAAGAAGTCCGATTCCCCACTAGTATTGTTCAACCAGAAGGGGTGCGAGGGAGGGTGGGAGAGGGGGTATCACCGGCGATGGTTTCGCAGTCTCCTCTGCACAAATAGCTTGGTTTGGCTCTGGAGCGCGGTATTTTTCAATGGCTCGAGGCAGTGCCATTCGGAATACTGCTCTTCAATGCCATAGGTTGTGGAGTTTCCGGGTGATCTTACCGCAGTTCGTAGGGGATAGGCTCAGGGTGGAAATAGTGTTCCTGGGATTTCAAGGTTGCCTTTTCAAAAAAAACCTGCGTTGTCCAGTCTGAAATTTCAAATCCCCCTTAAAAAAAAACTCTCGATTTCCAGAATTTTCACGCCCCTCCTCCGTTCTCCACTTAGACAGCGCCCGCCTGACCCTGCCGATTCCTATTCGATGCGGCTCGGGGCCCAGAATCGCCTGAGTTTGGTGCCAGACAGAAATCCACTCACCGTTCTCTTTCATGGAAACTATCTTGCTTGAACATATCACAAACGAATTGTGCAGTTTTCCGCTGAATGTCAGCTTGAAAACTCTCCTTAAAGGCAGTGCCCACGATGAAAATCGTTCTTCTGTTTTTCAGCCTATCTTGAAAATGGTCCCATGCTGATTCCAACGATGTGTATGAAATCGTACACGACCTTCTAGGATGAGAGTTACGGTCCCTCAAAAATTGAGCTAGAGAAGCATTGTGGACGAGTTTTCCGAGGCTTGTAACTTCCGTCTTTTGCAGCCGATGTATGCGAGCTGACCTGAGTAAAGAGAGAAGTCGAGAATGAAGGGAAGAACGGGGCTTTTGATCGAAAACCATCGCTCATTTCGCGATTTCGAGTGTTCCTTCGTTCACGTCGAGAAACTCGACCGCGAGCGGAAGGGCTAGCGCGAGCGGACTTCGGAGCCGTATGAAGCTCTTTCTGGCTCGTTTTCGTTTGTTCTTTCGACCCCAGTGCTCCAATGAGACTCTGAACATTCGATTTCGGGCCAAAAACCGAGGACGACATTTATGGTGGACCCTGCCTTTAACGTCAATTTCTTCTCGAGTTACCATTTTAGGCATGTTCGGAGGGCTCATTTTAGGCTAACCTCGTGTCTAAGGCATTCATATGATTTCATTGTGACATGCATTTTTAGAATGCTTATACTCCTCGCACTTCTAGCTTGGGGCGAAACATCACGGCACCATCGAGGTCCATCTGCATGGCCTTCATTTGGCAGGTTACGGACTAGTATAAATGGTAGGTACAGATGGTCAGAGGAGTGGCTGGATGAAGTACCTGTAGATCACTTTTCCTTCGCCAACAAGGACAGTTTCAAGTTACGGTAGGTCAACATTGTTTTTTTTGTGAAAGATTCTCACTAATAGGATTACAAGAATTCGCAAATCCACGCTCTCTACGTGCACCAACCTCGGTAGAAGCTGACCTGGTCAATCGTTCCGGAATGGTTTCTACGACTATGCACTTAACGTAGCTCGAGAGAGCTTAGGCACCTCCTCTGAACAGCCAAAATTGTCTGTCTGCCCACTAGTTGAGCGCTGCTGTCTATGCCATACGTCATCTAACAGATGAGTCTTTAGACAAAAAAAAAAGAATAATTATGGAAATTTCAATTGAATTCAAGAGAAAGCGTTACAAAAAAGGCGGTCTTATCCATTTCTGTGGACGGAAACGACCGGAAAAAATATTACTAATAGCGGCGATCTGAAAGAAGCAAGTTCTATTTCCATGCCAAGAGATAAGAGATTGTACAAGGTGCGTTTTAAATATGGTGACAACATTTCCCACCTTGCCACGCCTACAATCCTAATCCCTAATCCCTCTGAATGGTTTCTTCTTTTAATCAAACCTCTCTCTCGAGCTGCACAAAGTTTCGTAGCGCAAAATGGTTTTTGAAACAAATGGTGAGCGGAAGCCTAAAGGGTCTCCGATTCTTCACAGTAGAACTTGTCATTTAGTCGGCTCCGGTAATTGTTCCTTGTTCCCCCATGTGACCGTGAGGAACTGCTTAAATGCGGTCATTTTAGAGCAGAGAGGTGTCCCAGCTGAAGTTCTTGGATGCCAAAATCCATTTTTCGCCTAGATCGGTTCAAGACAGTTGAATTTGTGCCACTTTTTTCGTTCACATGGCGAGGTACAGGCGTCAAACTTGGAACATACTCTGAGAAAATTTTCCGCGTCAGTGCCGGGAAGTATCGCGACCCTCGACTCTACCGCGACAGTTCCCCGATAGTATCGCAGCGGCTCCGCATTAGGGCCGCGACGGCTCCGCGTTGGAACCGCGAGGATGCGGAACCAATCCCGAGTGGAGTACCATGTACCAGTACCATGTGTAGTTGTATTATAATTGCTTAATTAATTCCTGTTGGATACTCTCCGGAAGATTTCGTAAAACGGAATACTCGCCGGTTCAATTACCCAAGTTTGAGGTGCATTCCGTATTTCCTTGGGCGCATAAACGACGTTAACCTCTGTCCTTATTAGACAGAGGACGTAACAACCGCAGGTGCGTATTTTTGTTCTTAGCCCCCCCCCTCCTAGTTGAATTATAATTGCTTAATTAATTATTGTTAGATACTCTCCGGAAGCCGCAGCGGCGCTATCGCGGAGGAGCCGCAGCGGCACTGCCGAGTCGCCGCTACGGCTCCGCGGTAGTGCAGCCGTGGCTCCGCGATAGTGCCGCCGTGGCTCCGCGATAGTGCCGCCGCGGCTCTTCGATAGTGCCGCAGCGGCAATTTCTCTGAGAGTAAGTGCCCCTGAAGGTTCTCTATCGATCTGTGCATATATCACCAACATTCCGATAAAATCAATCAATATCGACTTTCTTCAAACAAAATGAGGAGTACAAAATTTGATCAAGAATATTCTTCCGCACTCGACCACAGAGTTAGTCGCCTCTATGTCTTCAGGGAATGCAAAGAATATCGAAAACATGGGTGCGCTGAAGTTGACAGAGCCTCCGTGTGGAATTCAGCAACTTGCCCTCACCTTTTTTGGTAGAGGATCTCAAGACTTCGGCTATGATACGTTTTTAAGCAGACACCTTCTGCTTGAGCATGACCCCCTTAGAGCCGTTCTCTAGGCCCACACACGTGAGGTAGGAGACATCATCGAAGATGACTACCAGTCGATTTATTTTACACAAATTGAAGATTCCGCAGACCTTTGTCCACTACTGCTTTCAGAAACGATTTCGCGCTACGAAACTTTGTACGTTTCGAGAGAGAGCTTCATAGAGAAGAAAAGACCACAGACACCGATTACACATGCACATATTTCGGCAGGATGAGACTTGACACCTTGTCACCATATTTAAAGCGCACCCTGCACAATCCACCGCAACGGAGAAGCGGTCGCACGATTGCGGCCAACACACGACGGTCGATTCTTGCTCTTTGCTGAGTTTCGTCTTTGCTCGCTGAAATCCAGAAAAAGTTTTGGTTTTCTTTCATTTTCTCCTTGTTTTTTTTTCTGGTTCATTTTTGATTTTTCCCTCAGTGGGTAGTATACTCGAACATTTTCAGATTTTTTTGGAGTATTCGACTTTTCGATTAATTCGGAATTTTGAAGTTTTCGAATGTTCGACTTTTCGAAAAATTCGGAAATTCGAACTTCTTGAATATTCGACTTTTTTAATAATTCGGGATTTTGAACCTTTCGAATATTTGACTTTTCGAATTATTCGAAGTCGACTTTTTCAGTCGAATGATTTTCCGAGTCATTCGACTCGATCGAAGTATAATCGGTAATGCAGGTAGGTTTTTTCTTCCGCGTAAGGGGTTCTTCAATTCTGCGGGACTCTCAAGCATTTTTTTGAAAATTTTCTTTAGAAAAAATTTTAAAACCTTGTTGGAGAAGAACGGAGCAAACATACGCAGACAAGATTATCGAGGTTTAGCTTCTTTTTTCTTCTTTTTTTTGTCGGAATAAACAAATTGAAAACATATTCAAGCAATATAACGGTTTGCATCTTTTTTCCCGTCCTGATACCCATCAAAAACGCAGCTATGAATGCTTAACCAAAGCGAAACTTAGTGAATCACTAAATCACCGAAAAAATTTGCCAAGCATACAGTCGGCTCGGATCGTACTGGTACTTTACGCTCCATGCTGCGCGGTGCTCAACATAACATATGTAAGGTCTGTCCGAATGAGACTGTCCGCCCATGCGGTCGGCGTGCATGTCAAGCGATCGTCGCAGAGGCATTATTTTCGCACGAACTTATTCATGGCTGTAGACAGTTAACTGAGTTATCCTACACTATTCTTGTTATATTTCTGCTGTTGGATTGAGAAGCCCGGAAAACGCCTCCGCTAGTGACTCTGGACACGCACGCTGATGGCATGAGCGGACAGTCTTATTCGGACCGACTTCATCTGCACAGAGTTAGCACAAACCACGGACGAAAAAATTCGAAATGTATATAACAGAACCTCGTCCTGCAAAAGAAAACCGAAAAATGAACATCGTTTTGGCCTTTGATCAACTTAACTGGATATCCACGATTAAAAACTTTTGAAGGTCCAGAAGAGGTTCAAATCCTCCCATGATACACAAATGGAGGCCTCTACTCGCAAGAAACAACGAGGAAAAAAACTATTTCAACCAGAATTAAAGAAAAAGGAGGAGAAAAAAATTAAACTCATTTTCAATATCGTCTGTTTGGCCGTACAATGACAGAAACTTGGCAAAGCGAAAGAATGGACAGTCAGGGTCAGGTGCTGGATAAGGAGCTCCACAGGGGGCCTGAGCCATGAAGCGGTGGAAAGGTGATCTGGGCTCCGTAGGAAGACCAAGTGGAGCGTTGCTGATGGGGGTATACACTGTTCAAGATCCGTTTTTCAAAGGAAGATTTCGACAAAAAAAGAACAGAGCGAATCGCGCTCCTATAGTCTGAGAAAATCGCCAATAATTTGAACAAATCGACCTTCTCTGCACCTCATTCAGTATGCAGTATACCTGGTGTGTTGACCGCAACCGCACCACCGCCATTTTATGTCGCGGTTAACTGGTCCTTTTTTGAAGGAAGTATTGTTCAGACACCCGCAATATGTGATATTGTGTGTAAATACACACCGCACACAAGATGACACGCCAACGCGTTCATCCGCAAAATGAATTTAATTTGAGGGTGGATAAAAGAAAAATCATCACGGCAAATGAAAAGAGGCAGAGATGAGATGGTTTCAATGAGCACATATCGGAAGATTATGTCAAATATTTAATTATGCTGCTTTCCAACCACATATTTCCAGATATTTTATCAACGCTGAAAGCTACAGGAGTGGAGGTCCAATTCTGTTCTACACGGGAAATGAGGGTGCGCTGGAAGGGTTCGCTGAGAGCACGGTGAGTGCTCAGTAGATTCTGGAACAGTTGCAAACATCGCTTTTGGCAACTTACTAAAGTATGTATTTCGTACAGTTGTGATGGCAAGCTGCGCACCCCCAACGATCATTTCTGCTAATTATGTTTTTTTTGGCATTTTTACGTATGCACGGTTCAGTCCGCGGCTTGTTTCTCACCCACGGCTGGCGCCGGCGGTTTAAATCTCACGGGCGGCCGGCGGTATGATAAGCTGATTATCTGCGCTCTTCTCTCGGCCTAAATCGAATAGCGTCTAGGCGCACTCAACCGCCGCGGGTGAGATTTAGGGGCTGTTTGTACTTACTCCGCGGCGCGGCGAGATGCAATGAGGGTCGTTTATACTTCCGCCGCCTAGCGGGGCGGCGAAGTGCAATCCTACAATATTGATCTTGCCGCGCCGCATGATCAGTATTACAAAAATGCACTTCGCCGCGCCGCTCGGCGGCGGAAGTATAAACCATGTCGATCACGCGGCGCCGCACGTGTCCGCCGCCTGGGTGCTACCGCGCCGCCCGGGGAGAGCAGGCGGCGCGGCTGCCGCGTTTGATCCGCATCAACATCATATGTTCTTTAGCTGGTATTTAATATACAATCCCAATTTCGTTCCTTTGTTGTATCGTCAAAAGCTCTTCCGAGGTCCTTAGCGTTATTTAGAGTAGGCTGGGTTGTGAAAAGTTAATTTTTTCGCTTCTGAAATCTTTTTTTTTCTATAGAAATTTATTTTCAAAGATTCTATCTGCTTTTGAGTGCGGTGTTGTGATACAAAAGTTTATAGATGTTTTTTTTTCGCAGAAGGAATCATTTATTACAATTGGTCTTGTGTTTGGTCAGGCTGTGTTTAGCCTTATTCTGCCACGTTGCCGCGTCAATTCGACGCAGCCCGATTACACACCCTGGTGGCGCGATTTTTTAAATTTCGTCGGGCTGCGGCGAAAGTATAAACGACCCCTTGAATCTTTTTTTTTTGAGGAGGCAAGCTGACCGGGACTTGGCCGCTACCGGGACAGAGATGTCCCGGTAGTGGTCAAGTCCCGATGATTAGAGACCGATGGTGAGTGAGTGGTGCTCGTCCATAACTTGCTTCTGGCCCGTGTGCGGGAATACACAAAGAAAAAAATTCTTTAGTTTAGTTCACTCATGAATATCCATAATAGATGGTAATTCGTATTCAAATCTAGTGCAAAAAATTTTAGCTTATTTGAAAGATGTCAGCTTTAGTAGTTTTACCGTGTTCATAGCCTTTGAAAAATTCTGCTTTTTTTAGAGTTTCTGAAAAAAAGCGTCACGTCTTTTTGGGGCTGAGCACAGTTACATCGCGGTGCGGCGCGACCTCGGGCGTCATTTGTACGTCTGTCGGCGGGCGGCTCTGCACAGTGCATTTCTGTAATATAGATCACGCGGCGCGGCACAATCTTTATTATGGAATCACACTTCGCCTCGCTGCTCGGCGGCGGAAGTGTAAACGACCCCGTATCTACGAAAAGGCAGTCCATCATAAAGTCACGCCACGCCGCGATGCCACTCTGCTCACCCCCTTCGAGAACGCCCTTCCTCAATTGAATGACACTCTTTTTTCAGGGTTTCATGTGGGATATAGCGCCAGAATTCCGTGCAGCAGTGGTGTTTGCCGAGCATCGCTTCTATGGAAGAACTCAGCCCTATGGAGAGGCAAGCTATAATAGCACGGAAACATTGGGATATCTCAGCTCTGAACAGGCATTGGCCGACTACGTGCTGCTTATCGACTACTTGAGGCAGGAGGTGGGGATGTTGTTTATTTTTTGCAGGAGTGGTGATCATCGTGATAAGCAGGTCTAAATACATTTTTTCTTCTCATGGTTTTCGCTACAGAAAAGTCAGAGATCGTATGCATTTTCTGGCAGGCTTCCCATAGAAACAGTCGGGTTGACTTTAAGAAGCAGGAAAGCGTCAATAGAACAGAATGAAATGGCCTCTAAAAGCAAAAAAAGCCGCCTGAGAGGAAAGTGTTCAGAGCGCGAAACGCTAGTGTGAAAACAAATTGTATTGGTGATATCCCTAGGGCATCTGTAGTGAAACTAAGCGCAATCCTCTTCCGACCTGCTTGTTCCAAGAAGCTCTAAGCTCAAGACGATTGTTTTCTGTGCCTTAAAGGCATCGTATACGATGAAAACTGAACTCCAGCTTAAGCGTTCAGTCGGACTAGTGGGTCATGACAATGTCACTCAGAAAGTTTGGAAATCCAAAATCACATCTGAATGAAGATTTGCTCACCTCAAAACGACTTCCTGAGTTTTGGGGATCGGCCTAGGGGTCGATCTGTTGTTCCAAGGAACAAAACTACGTGGTCGCTGCCAGCGGGCGTTCCTTGACGCGTCGTAGGGCTCAATTCACACGCCAGTCGATTTCATATTCGGGATCGATCGGAGGCAGCTCAAAGCAATGGACGCAGAAGGTTGGTAAACCATTTTAATTTCGTTCAAGTCGTTGCTGAATCGCATCCTCGGTGAATTGCTTCCAACGCTGTGCCAAGGAACGAACTGTAAAAGTGTTCCTTGTGTTCTCCGCGCAACTATCGCAAGTTGATGTCAACGCGAACTTCGAGTATATTTTGAAGGTTCTTATAACGGATTTTTCTTGAGAAATTGACGCTTTTGAGGATTTTTTGGAACCTTCAGTCACTATAGGGATATAATTGCACGAAAAAGACAAAAACTCAAATAGGGTTTTCATCGTGTACGAAGCATTTAATTAGTGGTCGCGATAAGAAATGCCTGTTTTTTTTCTTTTCAAACCCTTTTCTGGAATCAGAGTGAAAAGTCCTACAAGAATAGTTTGCGAAAAAAAGCCCTGTATAGAGCCTTATTTCAAGCCTGAACTTTCCTATCTTTTGATGTGGGGCGAGCGTACTTCGCATCATTGGCATCGATGATCTCTAATACAGTTCGGTCGGTTGGCGAGTGCACATTGCCGCCGGCGGTCGCCGGCGGTTTTGAGCGTCTTTTTTTGCAAATACCGTTTCCGGCCAAAAGTTGATACTCTTACCAAAATTGGAATTTACAGTTTATTCTCATGATCATTAACACTAATTGATAAGAGAAGATAAGTTTCAAAAATAAAACTTCAAGTGCCTTTTTTCAGATTCTTCATTTTCATCAGACTTTGGCCAGCAAAAAATCTTTTCTTATGTAATTGTTTCTGATTTTTCATCGCTATATGAATGCAGATTCAAGGTACTGCTACGTGCCTTCATTAGAGGACACTTAACGAAGAAGTCAGTGAGATATTATTCATCGAATAGCGATTCCTACGGGATTTGACTTTTCAGCTAAGACTTATGCTATCATATTCCAAGAAAGAAACGACATTCGAGTGTTACTTGTGCTAATATCAGTTTCAGGTTTTCCCAACAATTTTTCAGAGTGGGAAGTTCTATCGTCTTGAAAAAAATTACGAATTTGAAAAGTTGCGCGGTGTTGTGCCATTTTCATCCTCCTAGAAAGTGAGAAATCGATTTTCAACGTTAGCAAACTTTACATAAATAGAGTCCATTTGGATATTCGCTCATGTTCGAGTCTTTAACTGGGAGCATAATTACGCCCAAGTCGCTGGCACTGTTTGTCACCAAAGGCAACACTGGCCGCAGACACTTTTGCGCCCCGATGTTGAGACGATTTACCAAATTACTGGAACTTGCATGTATCCAGCTGAAATGATTTCTCCTCCTAGCATCAATTCAAAGTGGTAGGCAGCATCGGGTTTCCAAAATTTTAAAGATGATTTTTAAGAAGTTTTAGACCCGACGAGGTCCCATTTTCTGCCCCATGTTATGTTAGAAATTCGAAAATAGCATTGGCAGCTGTAACCAAAAATAGAAATCTCTTGGGCCATTCACTCATTTCTGAGTTTTTAGATGAGGTTATAATAGAACCAGGGTGGCGCTCTACCCGACGAAAGGCAACCCCTGCCGTCGACATTTTGCATCTCCTGTGTTGGTGCAATTTTCTCGATAACTAGAACCCACTCATTCTAACAGTGAGCAATAATATTTTCGGAACACCCAACCTCAGAGTACAAAAAGACATTTGGAAGTTATATCGCAATTTTAAAAAATTTAAAAATTTCGAGTTTTTCAGCAAATTTCCTCGAATTGGCGTCCCGTTTCTTCTCTTTCTAGGAAAGCTGTGAAAACCAGCTAACATTGAATGTGCAGAGGACGTTTCGTAGACAGGTATTCCAATTTTGGAAGAGCTGAAGAATTTTTCGTTTGTTTTATGTTAGTCAAAACATGACTCTTCGGCCAAAAACAACATTCTTGTTACTTCTCCTATCTCCAGTCGGGCTCATATGGGATATAGAATCGAGAAATAGTCGCCAATTTAGTACACACCCATACATCGACACTTTAAACGGGAAAGGGATTAAATACGGTGGGTTAGAAATTTGAGCATTTTTGGGCTCAAGAGAAATTGAGAGCGCCCGATGAGGCACTCTGGGGTGGGCGGGGCAAGTGGGGCGGGCCTGGTCCCACCCCTCGTCGCAAACGAGATTGTCTCTAGACTGGCTCCTTCTCCTTTGTATTTTCCACGTTATTCAGCAGTATTCCACTAAACTCCAAAGTAGTAGGCGCTGCTCAACAGATCTGTTTCCTTCCCATGACTGTCCTGTAGAAGAAACCCTCATCCCAAATGCATTAATTTGCTAACTCATGAAAGTTTGCATGTTTACATGTTAACATGGAACTTTTCTTGACTCGCAATTTGATGCTATACATTACTCATTTTTTCCGCAGGAGTGATTCGATGAAAAGGTGAGTCTCTTTCTCTAATTTCTTTCTCTCTCCATTCCTTTGAAGCATACCAGTGATTTAGAATTCGTGTATAATTCTATTCGCGCAATGTTAAGATCGTTTATTGTTGTTTAACGCTCTGAACCTTTTCATTTTCCGTTGCGAGGCCTAACAATTGTTCATAAATCTAAAAAGTCGATTATCGATATTATAATTTTAATTTGAAAATTTACGAAGAGCTCAAAAATAACATCTGAGAAATACGGAAACCTTCCCTATTGATTACCTATATTTTCTACACATTCGAGTCTTCCTCGAAACAAAATATTGATTTGTAATATCTTCGGTTTACATGGTTTTCACGCCCTCAAGCGGAGAAAAAATATTTTTTTTAATAATAGTGTTGATACATATCATCCGGATATTTTCTCCATAGCTTGACTCAATTTTATATTTTTCTATTTATCCAACTACATATCATGCCATATTGAGAAAATTCTGGAGCCTCTTGACAACTTCTCATTCTTCGAGTAGCATAACTGAAACATTAAAAAAATCATACATATGCATTATTTTGCTAATGCCTCTCCAATGAATTTTCTAGAACATTCGAGTGTTTTCTAGAACATTCTTCATTAGCATATTATTCACCAATTTTCAAAAAATCAGGCGGTGTTCAAAAACTCAGGTAAGCGTTAGTTTTGTTAGACCGTAACATTTCTATAGATTTACACATATAATTCGTGTGAAGAAATTTAGTGAGTGTTAATAAAGAATATGAGAACTCGAATATGTTTTCTAAGCCCTCTCTTGATCGGATCAGTTCCTAACCTGTCTGAAAAAGCTGTTATAGAAACTGTCTGTGATTTACAAAATCAGATTTTCAAGCAAAAACCTAGAGGAACATTCGTATAAAACCGGAAAAAGGAGTTCGTGTAAAATTTTTCGCCCCATATTTCTTCCAAACTTTTCAAAATAGATTTTCGCTATGTTTCAATTATAAATGCTTATGAATGCATCTAATACCTTATTTCTTTATTTTTTATTTGCATTTATTTTCGCATCGAAAAATGATAATCTTAAATTGGCAGAAACCCTAAAAAATAAAGGAGAAGAACAAAGTTCTGGTTGATTTCACCAATTTTTACCCTTAATTCAGTTTTTTTTATAATGAAGCGCGCTTTGGTTTCTTCAAAACATGCAGTCTTAATATGGACTGAATTTCTTTCTATTCTAAAGTCGAATCTTTTTTTTGTAGTCATTCAGCTAGGGCAGACATGCCTATTTTGATCTGTATTCTCAGCCTTTGCATTCAGCCTAATAAAAAGAAAGAGATGAAAAGATAGATGCAGAGGAAATAGAAGTTGATAAAATTCGTTTCGCCTCTACCCGCAGACGAATTTTACCAAACAATTCTGCCGAGGCTCCTCAGTGAGGAACAGAATTGTCGATGAGAAAGCATATTGAGAAGAAAAAATTGAGCGAGAACTGTTGGTAAAGAGCTGCATGGGATATTACGATTAAAAAGAGGCAAGAAAATGGTGGAAAAAAAGAGGAAAAAGGGGTCCAAGAGTGGGGGGAGGGGGAAGAATTAATGAGTCCAATCAAAATGGGATCGATAAAGTCAAAACATGTCAACATTCAAGCAAATGGTGGTATGGGGGAGGAATCGGAATCAAGATTAGAGTGTAGCTATCTCAAAAGTTCATAAAATAGCAGAAAGAACTTTTTAATGTTATTGTGATCATCTGGCAGAAGAAATTTATATGAAACTTTTTTGTTGCGTGATAGATACATTTGACTATGTTCACAGTAATGAATTCTGACGAGTACCCATTATGCAGAAGTGAATTTTTCAACTCTTTTAATTTATCAATGAAAAATCCCACCTCAGAACAGACATTGGCTATCCTCAAGGTCTCCGTGTATATTGTTGAGGCCTTGATGATGACAGAAACTGCTGAATCTGACTGCGGAAATTTCTTAACGAGAAAATCGAAGTCGTCCGTTTTATTGTATAAACTAGTCAAAATTCCGTTACTATCTATTTTTATATTGATATCTAAGTAGTTGGTGTGAAAAATGTCCCTATGGGTTCTTTTAATCTCTAACAAATTATTGTAAACAACAGCTAATATGTCTTCTATATAATTGTCCGTTTTGTTATGGATGATTAATAGGTCATCCATATATCTATAAAGCTCAAACAAAACATTACGATCAAAAGACAAAGTTTTTGAAAATTTGAACTCCATCACTGATAAAACCAAGTCTGCTAGGATGGGGCTAAAATTACCGCCTTGTGGAACTCCTTGTTTCTGTTTAAAAACGACGCTACCGAATAAACAGTAGCTATTATTGAGAAGGTAGTCAATGTAGTAAATTAAGTCATGTTTAGTATAATATCTGTAACTATTGTTTCTCGATTGGTCGTCCGTGTAGAAAGATTTGAAACCATTACTTGCGATGAACTTTTTATTAGCATTTTTAAAGCATATGTTGACCAAATAACTCATACAGCCAATAATAGTAGTATGAGGTAGGTTGGTGAACATATCAGTGAAATCTGCCGAATAAAGCTTCGCATCGTTATTTTTAAATGAGTTCAGTTGCTCCGCAATATTTATGTTTGCAATTGACCAGTATGTTTTTATTGTTTTGTTCCGAGATTTAACTATGTTAGCGTAATTAACAAAATGCTTCTTCAGTGTTGTGAATACTACACATAATTCCTGAGCGAGAGGTTTCAAACTGCTGTTATGTGCTCCTGTTATACATCTAAATTTGATGGGATTTTTGTGTAGCTTTGGTATGGCATAAATCAAAGGAAGTGAACAATCCACTACGAATTTCAACTTGTTCTTCAGTGTGAAAAACTTATGCTTAAGAATTATTGAAACTTCATTCGCATTTGGAACGGCTTCATAAACATCATTGTTATTTCCATACACTATTGTATTGTTGACTTCATCAAAAGTAATTCCCATCTCTTTCATTAAAAACATAAGATAATATTTCTTACAAATTAGTCCATAGTTATTGCTAGCCTTATCCAATGGACAAAAAATGAAAGCCGTTTGCAACCTTTTTACAACTTCATATGGAATCTTCCGAGTATTTTCTTTAAGTAACTCTCCATGAAGAAGTGGTTTTAATTTTGTCCTGTATTCTGTGTCTAAACAGGACATAACACGGTTGATTTTCTCGCCGTTTAGCTTGAACTTATTAATCAAGTGATTGACAACCTCTAGTGTGGTTTGATCAAAAATAGTTTTAATATCTTGTCTATTAGACTTATCGTTGAATCTGAACTTAGTGCCTTTGTTAAGGATGTTACGGAAAACAACATCGTCAATTATATCCAAATTACCTGTAATTATATGTCTATTGCTAGAGCAGATATAATTATGATATTTATCACTATCTGTTTCACAAACACACGACATACTCAAAACATCTTTAATTTCAGTGGTAGTCAGAGTTCTCAGAAATTTATTATAATTGTAAATTCTAGCAGAAATAGGATTGCTGTAAGTAAATATTGGTCTAAAGAGATTTTTTTATTGTTATCTACGACCCCAATTATGTTTTTGATGGTGAGAGAATTAAACATTTTATTGAAATTCACTTTGTCAAATATTTTGTTAGCAAACGGAATCTTGATAAGATGACCTTCCAATTTACGTATTTTAGGTTTGCACATATTGATGTTATAATGCAGGCTGGTTAGCAAACAGAAGACAAGGAATCTATATTTTTGTTGAGTATTCTTCAGAAATTCTGCTGAAAGTGATGACTTCAGAAGGCTTCGAATATTTTTCTTATCCAAGGACTTCAGTAATCTATAAATTTCCATAGGTTTATCGAAATCGTTCTCATGATTAGTAAGATAATTGAGAATTTCCTTATATTTTTCTCTATTTCTGGACTTTTTGTTTTTATTTTTACCTCTATTTTTTCTATCTTTGGTGATTCTGAGTGAAAAGAAAGGGATGGTTATTTTTGTATGCAAGCGGATTTGTGACATCGGTGATATTACCATATCCCTTAATATTATCATTAAGACCAAACGGGTGAGCAGTCATCAACAGTTTGATCCAGAATAATTCCTTTTCGAGCAGAACGCTTTGATCTTCATTTGAGGCTAGAGCATCTAGAATATAGACAGAAAATCCTGAGCGACATTGTTGAAAATGATGGTACAAAAGCGTAGGTTTCTTGAAATTTTTAATGTTATTCAGATGCTCTCTAATTCTAATTTTGAGATTTCGCTGTGTGATTCCGACATATTGTTTTTCACAACAATTGCATTGCAAACAATAAACTACTCCTTTTGTATTACAATTACTAGTGGGAGTATGATAAGTATTTATTATGAATTTTGTAGTGTGAGAGCAGATTTGATTCTCAAACCTGATGAGACTGCAAATGCTACAGATATTTTTACACTTTTTACCTATGGTGTGGCTTCCCAAGTCTTTAACTGTATAATGCCCATTACCTACCTTATACTTAGTGAAGCTGGAGACCTGAAAGTAATTGCTCTGACTGACTTGCATGGAGTTTTTTGACTGTTAAATCCACATCACCTAGGAAGCCAAGCCTAAGTGAAGGGGGGAGTCCACCTTAAGGTTGGTGTTCCGAAAGGCTTCGGTGGGGCTGCCACCAAGGGAATGACGGGCCCTTTTTGTTCAAACGAACCAGTGTTACCGGAAGCGTGCAGAGCAGACCCCAACCACGCTACTCTACACCCCACATCAGCAACAACGCCTGTTTTTAGTAAGAGGTATGGCCCTCCTTCAATGTGTGAGTTGATTGTTGCAGGGTTCCATCACACCCCAAATCATGCAAGAAAAAAAAAATAAAATAAAAATAAAATAAAAGGGCAAATTTGGTTGAGGAAGGGAAGCTCAAACGCATAGGTAAATCATACAGTATCTCACCACTGAAACCAAAGATAAAGTACTATTTTTGGGCTTTTATTCATTTTGAAGTTTATCTCGCTCAGATGAGCCCGGGAGGAGCAAGCAGCGGAGCGATAATAGCGAAATGTAAGTGATAAGGGGATTTTACCAGGATTAGCAGGGTTAGCTCTACTTCGACCGACTCATGTGAGGGAGAAAAGCCACACGTTTTGATGAAGCTTATCTCGCCCAAACGAGTTCGGGAGGAGCAAGCAGCGGGGTGATCGCTCATGGCAAATAGAAGGGATAAGGAGATCTTAGTATGTTAAATGAAACGAGCTCTACCTTGACCGGACAAAATGAGGGAGAAAAACTTTACATTACATTCAAATCATCTTGAATTTTCCTAAGTCTAATAGACAAATCTAATAGACAACTATACCTCATGAATGTCAGATGAACTAGGCGTCGTTGAGGAAAAAAAAAGAAGATTAAGATCTAGTCAAGCTACCAAGAATGTAGACATGTGATAATCCTCCATGTATAATGAAAACATGCAAGATTAAGGAAAGACCATCGGTCCGGATATTCACCACCGGTGACTGAGGCAATATTTCCTCGACGAGCAAATTTTGAGAGAAAAAATTGTCATACAAATACAAAGTAATATGAAGATGAAAACAAAAAGAGTGAATAGATGAACAAGAATGCAAAACGTATACCGGAGTTTCACCAGCCTGTGACAGGTAAATTTTCCTCAAAAATATATCTCAAAATGAAACCAATTATTTACCCGATAAACGGTGCTGTTCTGCAAACACACACGGGTTTCCCTCTGTGTTATGCATGCAAAACAGTGCAACCAAGAAAGAGATGAAAAGATAGATGCAGAGGAAATAGATCTGTATTCTCAGCCTTTGCATTCAGCCTAATAAAGTTGGCTCATATCGGTCGATATCTCGATTAATGGATTACTCGTACGCTCAGCATATCCATTGGACACAACACATAACAAGGCAAGTAACCCAGGATCGTAAACATGTCCCAATGGCAATTTCCAATGGAAGTGTGGGTAGCAGGGTCATCAGACCACGGACATCAACGATAATTTAATAGATTGAATACTTAGGCTGAGAACAAGATTTGGAATTGAAAAAATAAACTGTTTTCCTCAGCGAACGACAAAAAACAGGCAAAGGAGGAAAAGGGGTGTTTTCCCAGAAGGAAAAGCGATTGTTTGGGAGATCAAAGAAAAAACAAATCATTAAATTTCACATCAACATCAAAAAAAAATTCAAGAATTTCGTTGCTTTTCTTTTTAAACATTCTCAGAGAAATCCTGTTTTGTAATCCGAATGAGAAAATATTTTTTTTCGAACGGTCCTCGTTAAGTTAATTTCCCCGAATCAGTCTCTTGCTTTCTTTCGTGTGAATGTAATCCAGTGAATATATTTCCTGAAATCAGTCATGAAAATGCAAAGAGAAAAAAATCAAACTGAAAATTTATTCAACTTGAAAATCAGTATGGAAAAGCGTTTACGTCCATCCGATCGCTTCTGCAAACTAAAAAATATTATGTTGCTGGTTCTGTATTCTGCCTTCAATTTAATTAACTGATATCTATTTATATATATATATATATATATATATATATATATATATATATATATATATATATATATATATATATATATATATATATATATATATATATATATAATGCTCTGAAAATCGATTTCACTTTGATTCCAAGGTTTCTGTTGAGTTGGCAAGAAAAGAGTCGTGCGTACTTCATTCAAGAATGATTGCTTAGATGGAAGCGCTATTCCTTCCCGAAACAAGTTCGGAAAATCAAAAATAACATTTCAATTTCAAAAAATATTATGTTACTTTCTAGTTGACATTAGGTTTCTTTGCTGCAGGATTTTTTTTTTGGAGGATCAGTTCACAAATTCTTTTAGGTAAAAAACTAATTTTGAGCTGAATTTTTGAAAAACCAATGTTTTTGTATTTATTAAAAAATCTATTTTTTATTGAAATTGCAACTTTATTTTTCAACTTATCCCATAACTAGATAGGATTTTTCAGCATTACATGTTTCTTCTACCCTGGAAAATTCAAAAAAAAATCAGAAAAAAAGACAGAAACTTCTCAGCAACGAAATTCTTGAATTTTTTTTTGATGTTGATGTGAAATTTAATGATTTGTTTTTTCTTTGATCTCCCAAACAATCGCTTTTCCTTCTGGGAAAACACCCCTTTTCCTCCTTTGCCTGTTTTTTGTCGTTCGCTGAGGAAAACAGTTTATTTTTTCAATTCCAAATCTTGTTCTCAGCCTAAGTATTCAATCTATTAAATTATCGTTGATGTCCGTGGTCTGATGACCCTGCTACCCACACTTCCATTGGAAATTGCCATTGGGACATGTTTACGATCCTGGGTTACTTGCCTTGTTATGTGTTGTGTCCAATGGATATGCTGAGCGTACGAGTAATCCATTAATCGAGATATCGACCGATATGAGCCAACTTTATTAGGCTGAATGCAAAGGCTGAGAATACAGATCAAAATAGGCATGTCTGCCCTAGCTGAATGACTACAAAAAAAGATTCGACTTTAGAATAGAAAGAAATTCAGTCCATATTAAGACTGCATGTTTTGAAGAAACCAAAGCGCGCTTCATTATTAAAAAAACTGAATTAAGGGTAAAAATTGGTGAAATCAACCAGAACTTTGTTCTTCTCCTTTATTTTTTAGGGTTTCTGCCAATTTAAGATTATCATTTTTCGATGCGAAAATAAATGCAAATAAAAAAATAAATGAAATAAGGTTTTCAAAAAAAGTCGATTACATTTACCTGATAATTAGATGCATTCATAAGCATTTATAAATGAAACATAGCGAAAATCTATTTTGAAAAGTTTGGAAGAAATATGGGGCGAAAAATTTTACACGAACTCCCTTTTTCAGTTTTATATGAATGCTCCTCTACGTTTTTGCTTGAAAATCTGATTTTGTAAATCACAGACAGTTTCTATAACAGCTTTTTCAGACAGGTTAGGAACTGATCCGATCAAGAGAGGGCTTAGAAAACATATTCGAGTTCTCATATTCTTTATTAACACTCACTAAATTTCTTCACACGAATTATACGTGTAAATCTATAGAAATGTTACGGTCTAGCAAAACTAACGCTTACCTGAGTTTTTGAACACCGCCTGATTTTTTGAAAATTGGTGAATAATATGCTAATGAAGAATGTTCTAGAAAACACTCGAATGTTCTAGAAAATTCATTGGAGAGGCATTAGCAAAATAATGCATATGTATGATTTTTTTAATGTTTCAGTTATGCTACTCGAAGAATGAGAAGTTGTCAAGAGGCTCCAGAATTTTCTCAATATGGCATGATATGTAGTTGGATAAATAGAAAAATATAAAATTGAGTCAAGCTATGGAGAAAATATCCGGATGATATGTATCAACACTATTATTAAAATAAAATATTTTTTCTCCGCTTGAGGGCGTGAAAACCATGTAAACCGAAGATATTACAAATTAATATTTTGTTTCGAGGAAGACTCGAATGTGTAGAAAATATAGGTAATCAATAGGGAAGGTTTCCGTATTTCTCAGATGTTATTTTTGAGCTCTTCGTAAATTTTCAAATTAAAATTATAATATCGATAATCGACTTTTTAGATTTATGAGCAATTGTTAGGCCTCGCAACGGAAAATGAAAAGGTTCAGAGCGTTAAACAACAATAAACGATCTTAACATTGCGCGAAATTATACACGAATTCTAAATCACTGGTATGCTTCAAAGGAATGGAGAGAGAAAGAAAATAGAGAAAGAGACTCACCTTTTTCTCGAATCACTCCTGCGGAAAAATGAGTAATGTATAGCATCAAATTGCGAGTCAAGAAAAGTTCCATGTTAACATGTAAACATGCAAACTTTCATGAGTTAGCAAATTAATGCATTTGGGATGAGGGTTTCTTCTACAGGACAGTCATGGGAAGGAAACAGATCTGTTGAGCAGCGCCTACTACTTTGGAGTTTAGTGGAATACTGCTGAATAACGTGGAAAATACAAAGGAGAAGGAGCCAGTCTAGAGACAATCTCGTTTGCGACGAGGGGTGGGACCAGGCCCGCCCCACTTGCCCCGCCCACCCCAGAGCGCCTCATCGGGCGCTCTCAATTTCTCTTGAGCCCAAAAATGCTCAAATTTCTAACCCACCGTATTTAATCCCTTTCCCGTTTAAAGTGTCGATGTATGGGTGTATACTAAATTGGCGACTATTTCTCGATTCTATATCCCATATGAGCCCGACTGGAGATAGGAGAAGTAACAAGAATGTTGTTTTTGGCCGAAGAGTCATGTTTTGACTAACATAAAACAAACGAAAAATTCTTCAGCTCTTCCAAAAATTGGAATACCTGTCTACGAAACGTCCTCTGCACAGTCAATGTTAGCTGGTTTTCACAGCTTTCCTAGAAAGAGAAGAAACGGGACGCCAATTCGAGGAAATCTGATGAAAAACTCGAAATTTTTAAATTTTTTAAAATTGCGATATAACTTCCAAATGTCTTTTTGTACTCTGAGGTTGGGTGTTCCGAAAATATTATTGCTCACTGTTAGAATGAGTGGGTTCTAGTTATCGAGAAAATTGCACCAACACAGGAGATGCAAAATGTCGACGGCAGGGGTTGCCTTTCGTCGGGTAGAGCGCCACCCTGGTTCTATTATAACCTCATCTAAAAACTCAGAAATGAGTGAATGGCCCAAGAGATTTCTATTTTTGGTTACAGCTGCCAATGCTATTTTCGAATTTCTAGCATAACATGGGGCAGAAAATGGGACCTCGTCGGGTCTAAAACTTCTTAAAAATCGTCTTTAAAATTTTGGAAACCCGATGCTGCCTACCACTTTGAATTGATGCTAGGAGGAGAAATCATTTTAGCTGGATACATGCAAGTTCTAGTAATTTGGTAAATCGTCTCAACATCGGGGCGCAAAAGTGTCTGCGGCCAGTGTTGCCTTTGGTGACAAACAGTGCCAGCGACTTGGGCGTAATTATGCTCCCAGTTAAAGACTCGAACATAAGCGAATATCCAAATGGACTCTATTTATGTAAAGTTCGCTAACGTTGAAAATCGATTTCTCACTTTCTAGGAGGATGAAAATGGCACAACACCGCGCAACTTTTCAAATTCGTAATTTTTTTCAAGACGATAGAACTTCCCACTCTGAAAAATTGTTGGGAAAACCTGAAACTGATATTAGCACAAGTAACACTCGAATGTCGTTTCTTTCTTGGAATATGATAGCATAAGTCTTTGCTGAAAAGTCAAATCCCGTAGGAATCGCTATTCGATGAATAATATCTCACTGACTTCTTCGTTAAGTGTCCTCTAATGAAGGCACGTAGCAGTACCTTGAATCTGCATTCATATAGTGATGAAAAATCAGAAACAATTACATAAGAAAAGATTTTTTGCTGGCCAAAGTCTGATGAAAATGAAGAATCTGAAAAAAAGACACTTGAAGTTTTATTTTTGAAACTTATCTTCTCTTATCAATTAGTGTTAATGATCATGAGAATAAACTGTAAATTCCAATTTTGGTAAGAGTATCAACTTTTGGCCGGGAACGGTATTTGCAAAAAAAGACGCTCAAAACCGCCGGCGACCGCCGGCGGCCGGCGGTCGCCAGCGCCCACCGGCGGCAATGTGCCCTCGCCAACCGACCGAACTGTACCAAGAACATTAGCTGGTTTGAAATTGGAATTCAGTCAATTAACAATATCCTTCGGGATGACCTGCTTGAATACTTCTGTCCTAGTAGAGTCAGAAGGGCTTGCTTTCATGTTTAACTGTTTTTATGAGCTTAATTTGCATTAATTTCTGGCTGAAGGTCAATGATTTTTCACGGCTCAGCATGAGACTGTCATCTTTTAGGGCGGAGCTGTACAGGTGTGCAAGAATTGGCAACTTAGGATCTAAATAACTCTAATTTTATCCCGCTTCTTGCCGCGTAACCTTAGTGGCCCTTTAGCCGTTTGCGGATCAAGCTGATTTTAATGATTTTCTCCACAACTTTTTTCGTCGCGAGCACTGCCTTTAAGAAAAATGTTTAACCTCAAGAGTGAAAACCAATTGTATTGATGATATTTCTAGGAAATCTGTACTAAAAGTGGGCACTACAAGACGAATCTAAACCGATAACAAATAAAGAAATAGGGTTTTCCATCACCCGTTCCGTCCCTGAGACCGAAAACTCTAAAGAGAGGGGAGGGGATGGATACTGATGTGGGGACAGAGGGAGAGCGTGCTCGATGTCTCTCGTCTAATCTCAAGATTTAAGACCCCAAGTTTGGAAAGGATGCTTATAAAAATCAAAACCATAGTATGAATTTTCATTCACGTGTTCGGGCCGTACATTTGAGCAAATAAAAGACGGCAAAAATAATTTATAAAGATAGCGTTAAAGGCAGTCTCTATCATTAAGAAGTTGGTAGTTTTTTGCACAAATGTAAGCTTTAGGTTCCTCTAAGAGGAGTAAGAACGGAAGTACGACGAAAAACGGCCTGTGGGTGAAAATCTCGTAGACCGGCCAACTCATTGTATCACCCCACCCACGCCATATAACAATTATCCTGAGTTCGTTTCACCAGGTAAACAGGCACATTGTTTTTGAATATTCTTCAACGGTAAGGTTCCGAACTCCCTATATGGGCATTGGCCCGACTTATTTTGATGAGTTTTTGGTACAAGAAACATAAAACAAAGTCACTTATAGTTGGGTCCATGGCTTGCCCCTCAAAAAAAAACATCTAAATTTCACCTGTGGCTGGCGCAGGCGGTCGCGTAATCGATTCAGGCCGAGAAAAGAGCGCAGCTGATTAGCTTAACATACCCTCTGCCGCGAGTGAGATTTAAATATTTTTTCGTGAGACAAGCCACGGACCTAACTGTACTTAACAACTCTGCTGCAAAAACTAATTTCCGACGTCAGGTTTGAAGCATTGTCTGCAGTCTTCCGAAACACCAAAGAGGCGCAATTAGGTTTTCCAGAGATTTCTTTCGGCAGTTTTTCTCCGGTATGCAGGTGTTCTGTGAAGGCTTCCTTCTGTTACACCATACTTCGTGAACTCACACTTGAATACCTGTTTTTATCGTGAACACTGTCTTTTATTGTGGAACGGCCGACAACCCAGCTAGATTTTGCTCTTACGCGTTTTTTGTTTCAAATTTTCACTGTTTTCCACCTCTGCGATGGCCCGATCTGCCTTGTCATAAGGATTCGACTACTCTAGAACCTTCTGTGTTGATGAAACCAGTCGCTCGACCTGGATTAGAATCGGTGATTCAAATCTGGTTTTTCCTGCTCATATATGGTCGCTCGCTTAGTGTCATGCAGATCCTCTAAACTAGTGCCTAAGCCAATTTTTTCCTGGATTTAGAGACTACCTGGAGATGAGAAAACGCCTGTCATTGCATTTGGAGGCTCCTATGGTGGCATGCTAGCCGCGTGGATTCGAATAAAGTATCCACATAAAGTCGATGGGTTGGTCTGAGCTTACTGTGCTTCACTGTAGCTTATGGCAGATTGAAGGCCTAATGTTAATACAACTTTCAAATGCTATTTCAGGGCAATAGCCTCGTCGGCGCCAGTTTTTTGGTTCGTCGACTCTGTGCCTGAGGATCTTTTTGCTAAGGTTTCGTGATTTTTCTGTTCTCCTTCTCATATAATTATTTGTTCAGAATCGGATTGTTGCTGCTCATTCCAGATCATCACTAGAACATATCTGGCATCTGGTTGTGTGCGAGAAGCCGTAGAGAGAGGCTGGCGAGCCTTGCAAAACTTGTCGCAGACAGGTATTCGTAAGCAATCAAGCACAGAGCCAGCGGCCGCGGGGCGTGTGCTCCGGATACTGGTTGAGGCGATATCAGCCTAATCAACTCCAGTAGCTTGTCTTCAACTTGCAGCTATCAAGAATAGCTTAAGCCTTTTTCAGAGATCGATCGCTGTGCGACGCGACCAAATGGAAACCCTGCGCATCGATCTGGTCGCGTCGCACGATCAGGTCGCAGGGCTTTCAGACAAAATCGCACGAAAACTAGCTGAAGTCGCGCGTTTGGGAGACCGCGATCACCCGGTCGCGTCGCCGTGCACTGCGCAGGGACGCGATCGATCGCGGCGAGTGCTTCAACTTCCCTCACTTAAATTTATCGATTTTTTCCGAAGAATCTGTTTCTATATTAGTTCTGCTGTTTCAGATAGCTTACCTTTAGCGTGGACTGCCCAGCTAGTAAACCAATTCGCGGAAGGCCGAGTCTTTTTTGGGCCTTTGTTGTTAAAAAGTTGTTAACCGTAGTTATTTTTTATTTTGCACTGATACTTTTGATCCGACTTTTCGCCCCCCCCCCCCCGGCTTCAGATGGCCTAAATGCATAAGATTTTCGTGATCCGCTGCTCTCGTAAGCGTGGCCAATGAATTGGAATCCTTATACTTAAAGCAGTTATGTCCCGATGTGTGTGTGTGTGTGTGTGTGTGTGTGTGTGTGTGTGTGTGTGTGTGTGTGTGTGTGTGTGCATGTGTCCCGCATATCTTAGGAATGGCCGATCAAAACTTGTATGAAATGGTACCAACATTTAGTTGGGTGCGACATTTATCGATTACCAAAAAATCAGCCCGAGTCACCTCTTACGTGCCTCGGGGCAACCGAGTTTGTCCGGGGAGCGCACTTTGGCCGTGGGTCATGATAACTTCTGCGAGTCGTCTAGCGATGCAAAAAATGCAGGGCGTCATAGAAGGAGTGCAGGACCCCAGTGAGGGTGTGCAAAACGTCATAGTAAGTGTGCAGGACCCTAATCGGAGTGTGTGCAGGACGTCATAGAAAGTGTGCAGGACCCCAGTGGGAGTGTGCAAGGCGTCATAGAAAGTGTGCAGGACCCTAATCGGAGTGTGCAGGACGTCATAGAAAGTGCGCAGGCCCTAAGTAGGAATGTGCAGGACCCAGCGGAAGTGTGCAGGACGTCATAGAAAGTGTGGAGGACCCCAGTGGGAGTGTGCAGGGCGTCATGGAAAGTGTGAAGGACCCCAGCGGAAGTGTGCAGGACGTCGTAGAAAGTGTGCAGGACCCCAGTGGGAGTATGCACGACGTCATAGAAAGTGTGCAGGACCCCGGTGGAAGTGTGCAGGACATCATAGAAAATGTGCAGGTCTCCAGCGGGAGTGTGCAGGACGTCATTGAAAGTGTACAGGACCCCAAAAGGAAGTGTGCAGGACGTCATAGAAATTGTGCAGGACCCCAGCGGGAGTGTGCAGGACATCGTAGAAAATGTGCAGGACCCCAGAGGAAGTGTGCAGGACGTCATAGAAAGTGTGCAGGACCCCGGTGGAAGTGCGCAGGACATCATAGAAAATGTGCAGGTCCCCAGCGGGAGTGTGCAGGACGTAATAGAAATTGTGCAGGACCCCAGCTGGAGTGTGCAGGACATAACAGAAAATGTGCAGGTCCTGAGTAGGAGTGCGCAGGACGTCATTGAATGTGTGCAAGACCCCAACGCGAGTGTGCAGCACGTCACAGATAGTGTGAAGAACCCTAACGGGAGTGTGCAGGACGTCATAGAGAGTGCGCAGGTCCCAAGTTGAAGTGTGCAGGGCGTCATAGAAAATGCACAGGTCCCGAGTGGGAGTGTGCAGGTTATCAAAAGTTAGCAGGACCGCAGTGGGAGTGTGCAGGACGTCACCAAGAGTGTAGAATTTGAAAAAGTTTTTTCAATTATTTAATGCTAAATCTTAACCTTTTGTGGAGAATAAATAGATAGGAAAACATGAATCTTGAGAAGCGTGCGACGCATTTTGAGATTGACGCAGAACTCCTGAGACATTTTCTTGCCAGTTTTAAGATACAAGCAGCAGGTCCACTTCCGCACCTTCTCTGTTCGCCACTCATTGCAACCGCTCAATCATTTCGATTCCCTGACTTCCAAAAACCAGTTTTTTATATGTTGCAAGTCTGAGCTTATCAAAATCTGCACCACAAAAACATAAACAACCACCTACTAATTTCATTCATTGAGAACAAGGGCATGACGTTGGTGAACTAGGGAAACATCATATAAAATGAGAATGCGTTTGTCCTTATCATGATAGAGACGGTAAGGCGAGATTAATAGCTTGTGAACTCTACAAATTGGAAGAAAGGGCAGTGGGTAGCGACGTACTCTGCCAATTCGAGACTTGATGCTTCGGCGAAAGCGGCCTTTATCACGCTTTGTTATCATAAGGCATCAAATTCTCCTTTAGCGCCGTCATGAAAGCTTATCCGCGCAAAGGGTGAATTTGCTGAGCGGTTGGATATCAGCCAGCGCAAAGCGTGAAAATACCGCCTGCGCTAACATGTTAATGCATATCAGTTGTTGAGCGGCTGGATACCACTCAGCGCAAAGGGTGAAATGACCGCCGTTGCTGGCATCTCAGAAATTTCTAAACAAATGAAAACATCCCAGCGAAATCATGATAAAACGAATAATCACGTCTCAATGTGTTTACTATGAGCACCGCCGGTATAAAAACAGCCTCATCCCACCAGAGTCCTCATTCGGCATTCTGCTGCCGGCCCTGAAAGGTGACTTCGGGTCACTCTCCGGAGGCCAGCATAATTTTGGTTGCTGGGAGGACAGAGTGGGTATCCTCACGACGGGGACGAGTTACGCCGGGGTCCGCAGAGGGTGGCTCCTCACCGCAGACCTCGGTGAAGATTACGCTCATGTTGCGGACAAGGGGGCTTCCTTGCTGTGGACCTTCAAATTCGTGAAATTTTCGGGGTAAATTCACCCATTTTTCGAGGTTAATTCACCTCATTTTCGGGGTAAATTGGACCCTCTCTCGCTGCCAGTTCGCACCATTTTTCACGGGAAATTCACCTCATTCTCACCTCTCCTAGCGGCAAATTCACCCATACATTGAATTTAGCGCGGCAAATTAAGACTTCATGCCGACTTGTACATGAGCATCAAGTCTCTTTTGCTGCGGCATCAAGTCTCGAATTGGCAGAGTAAGGGAAGGAAGTGCAGAAGGGGTTGTGAATTTTATGCCGGTAGCAACCGACGATTTACTGCTGGCTTCTTATGTTTTGCTTTTTGATCCCACATTGTGATACCCCCACGGCCTGCTGTAAATGTACGGCACCCTGCTCTGCTCAGGAGAGTCCATACCTACGTACAGCAACTTTCGGTTAGACGGAAGTCAGTCACCACCGTTCTAACTAACCAATCCGTCTCAGGTAGTTGGCTCACGCAAAAGTTTCTGTGAGCGAAAACTTCGCTAGGTCTCGCTAGTAAACCATTAAATGCGAAGCACTAACAAGATTAGTGCGGCCCAAAAAACTTCCTGATGTAAAATTTTCAGTGAGGACGCCGCAAAAGTGGATTAGGCGTCGATCAGAATGTGTACGTAGAAGTGCGTGATCGCCAACTTGCGCGATTGGGCATTCACACCTGCAAAGCCTGCGATATGCCAGACGGTCGCGTATACGTGCACACGATCGCGTCGCACGGCTTTCGAAGTCTGAAAGAGGCCTAATATGCTAGCCACGTACATACAGTTCAACTGCGCATTGCCGTTCAGACCGCAAAGTGCTCGCTAATTGCGAAAGTGTGCTGCTGCGCGGTTGCGAATATTCTCAGACAGAGATGTGGGATTACCCGGGCGGTGGGATCACCCTGGAACCAAAGTCGAAAACCGCTTGGGTGATCCCACATCCTTGTCTGAGGATACTCGCAACTGCGCCGCGCCACGCTTTCGCAATTAGAGTGCACTTTGCGGACTGAACGGCAATGCGGAGTTGAACTGTACGTGCGCCGCCACGCAACCGACCGCTTCTAGGGCTTTTATACGGCATAAATGAGAATTCACTTCGGCTTTTTTCTTGACTAGACCTGAAGTTGATTTTTTCAGATGAGGGACGATCCTACCTGAATGAGCTTTTCCATCTTGAGGAGAAGTCACGAATCGGATCTGGAGATGATCATAGATTCTTGGCCAACTTCATTCGACAGGCGTTTGAGAGCATGACGATGGTCAACTATCCCTATCCCACTCAGGTTCTTACACCTCTACCCGGTTGGCCGGTGAAGGTACGAGAAAATCCAATAGGCTTTTTCAAACATTCACGAAAATGGGCGGAGCTGCTGTTGTTTATCAGCACTCGACTGGATTTCAATGGGGCTACATATGGTTTCCATTTTCGATTTAGTCTGACGCATGAACCAGGCTGCTGGCCGTGCATACTCTAAATTACAGTCTTCTGTCCACTATCTCGGCTGGTGTGGTTTTGACTTGCTCTTTCTGAAGTTTCTGTGGTTCCCAGGCTTCAAAGGCACCGACGTATTTCGGTTTGGCTTTAGAGCGCGATATTGTTTGACGGTACGCCGTGGTTCAATTTGGAATATTGCTCCTTAATACCTGAGCTGTGGAGTATCCGTGCGATCCTACCGCAGCTTGTAGATAGGGCCAGGATGAGCATACATAGTATCATGGGAATTGCAAGTTTTTTTTGGAAAAAAAAGAAAAAAACCCGCGTTTTTGCGTTTTGGCTAAAACCCCAAATCCGGAAAACGGGGCCATAACTTACGCCCCCCTCCCCAAAAAAAAAAATTCAAAAATTTTGAGAACTTACATACTACGCGCACCGTGAAAGTCGTTAAAAATTCATGTGTTTGTATTTGACCTAAAAAACGACATTACTTTCTGCCCCCACCCCCGTAATATGATCTTGGTATGGCTACTTTTGTGGTCAAAGTGTGATGTGCGATTTTTCAACTCTATTTTCCAAGTTTTCAACTGATTCTGTGAATTCTGGACTACTTTATGGCTAAGAAAATAAGCGATTGATAACATATTTATTTTCCAGGAAGCTTGTAGATTCCTAGGAAAAGTCGCACGCACCGACGAAGAAGCTGCCAAGGAACTGTATCAGGTACACTATGTATAACGCAGTGCACAAACGCATAGTCCATAAGACGACGGAGTGGTGTGATGGGGAGTGAACGGCAGCAATAAGGGGGTTAACAGAGTCCGATCGCGCCGCGGTACAATTGCTGACCATGCGACGCGACTGAGGTGTCGTTTATACCCCCAGCTCTGAGCAGTGCGGCCTTATAATATTGATCGTGCGGCGCCACATGATCAACATTATAGGAATACGTTGCTTCGCGCCGCTCGGCAATAGAAGAAAGGACGATGCCTGACTCATCACACCGAAATCGCGCCGCAATACTTTCACAATGCCGCGCGATGACCCACGCGACGACGCATTGTTGCACAAAACGCAAAACTGCATACTACTCCCACAATTTTTTTGCTCATGTACTTAGCGGTTGAAGACTGATTCGTTTCCGCTATCAACTCAGGCAATGGAAGCAGCGGACAGCTGGCGAAAATTTGCCAATTGCTCAATAGCTGGAGGAAAACTGGCATTTAGCTGGCCAATGGCAATTACGAGGCTGACAGTTGGCATACACTCGTCATGTCAGGTAATACCAACGACAGACGGCTGGCGAATGTGTGCCAGTTGCCTAACAGCTGGGTGATAACTGGCATTTAGCTGACGATCGGCATTAACGAGGCGGACAGCTGGCTCATCCTTGACATCTCAAATAGTGCGAGCGGCGGACGGCTGGCGAATATGTGCCAGTTGCCTAAAAGCTGCTTTACAACTAGCATTTAGCTGGCAAAGACAATCACACTTCGAACTAACCAAGTTCTTGAAAACGCAGTTATCCACCAATTGGCACTCGGCTGGCGCCTAACTGCCCAGTGGCATTCGCTTGACGCCGAGTCGTCTTATAGCTGGTACTCGAGAGAGTTAACGACTCCTCACGTTTGAACACGTTATAGTTTGATAACTGATTTCACTGATAAGCCCGGCCGGTATATAATGCGAATCACTCCAATGAGTGCTCACTCGGCACTTTGATGCCGGCCCTGGAAAATGACCTGAAGCCACTTTGCGGAGGCCAGCTTATTTTTGGCAGCTGAGGGGAAATCGCCCACGGCTTGGGCTGGGGAGGGAGGTTGGGTTGGTCCCCCACCTCAGTTCGTTGCGTAGGCGATCTCCTACCCAACGATCATACGCAACGCAGTGGGAGACCCACCTGTGTTCCGTCAAATCCCTTGTTGCTCTTTCCCGTTTGTCCATTCACGCTCGCCGATCATCCACCGTTTCCTCGCCTCTCTCGTAAATCCTCGGAATACATTGCGACATTAACCAAAAATCATGGCTGGAATTGATAAGAACAGCGTATCCTACTCTGTTTTGACTAGCTATCGCCCCGCGCCCAACCGACAGGAAAACTTGATCGCGATGCGGTCGCCGATCGTGGATGTCCGGCGCGCCCATCTCTAAAGATCTTGCAGGGTTTAAGTTGCGGCGTTCCACGCAGTGGCGAACAGCGTTGGGTGGTGCAATATCGATCAAATTCGAAGGCAAGGGCAACTCACGTAGCAGGGAGGGGGGAGCGACGATGAAGCACCGCAGTGTTTTGACGCCGCGACGGCTCTGCGTCAGTGCCTGCGAGCGGCAACCGACGCCACTACGATAATGTTCGAGAACACCCTTGTTGCCGCTTCAAGGCTGACGCTCCGCGACCACTCACCGGTCGCTGCGACTCTGCAGACGCCTTGAACGCAACGTGATGCTGCGCTGCGTTGCGACCCGATCGATCTAGGTCTTCGAGATGAGATCGTGCCGCGCCGCGATTGTATTCTAAAAGAAGCCTAACGCATCGATCGCCTATGGAGTCGCCGATGAATGCCGGGCTCGGCCGAAAACGCTTTGACTACAAAGGTAGAGGGTCAGTCGAGGACCACTGATGAACAATGAGTTTGTGCACTCCGTTATAAACAAAGTACGCGAATCTTCAGAGTTTTTTTTTTACCTCTTTCTACTTTTTGACGAATCAATATGTTACAGTTCCGCTATGAGGACGCTCACGGCTTGATAGGTTGTCATTTTCCACGCTATTATTATTTTTTAGGTAACGAATATTTACTATAACTATACTGGAACTACACCATCGTTCTGTGCAAACCCTGCTTTCTGTAGGAGTGGAGCATATGTTGCAATGAGTGATCCTATGGGATGGCTGTGGCAGGTGAACATGACTCTTTATTTATTTAGAGGGCTATTTATACTACTAACATCCCTCTCAGCCAGAGTGGCCCTCTCTGTCCGAGAGGTGAGTATGAATGGAATTTCACCCCTCCCGCCCTTCCCGCTCCTCTAGTGAACTATGATTGCTTCAGCGTCACCGCCATGGCGGAGCGGTGCTGGTCACTCAAGGTTCAAATGAGGAAGGAATACCTCTCTGAGAGATAGAAGTTTTCTGCAAAGTTCTTAGGTGAACAAAGGCTGATCATGCTATTAGGTATCTGATTTTGGAAAAATGTTCCTTTTTAGAATGAACCTCAAGTGGGGGGGGGGGGGTATGAATTGCACCGCTGTGGCGGGGAGAAGGGGGGGCACGGGAGGCGCGGGGGTTGGGAAGAAATTCCATTCATACTCACCACTTCGTCCGTGCAGACCGCTCTGGCTGAGAGAGAGGTTAAGATTAACAGTGTGAATACGCCACGCCAATAATAAGAAAACAAAGGAATTCGTATGAAGAATTAGTAATCTTATTCATACCGCATACTCAATGGAATTAAAAACGTGGCGACTCTGAGAGAAATTGCCGCTGCGGCTCCGCTACAGTGCCGCTCCGGAGCCTACAGGCACCGAAGCGGCACTAGCGCGGAGCCGCGCCGGCTTTACCGCATAGTCGCGGTGGAACTACCGCGGAGTCGTAGCGGCGACGCGGCAGTGCCGCTTCGGCTCCGCGATAGTGCCGCAGCGGCTCCGGGAGGGTCATTGATATGAAGTTATTCGAAAATGATAAAAAACTAGTGGCGCCTAAAAACAAATATACGCACCTGCGGTCGGGGACAGAGGTTACCGTCGTTTTGCGCCTAAGGAAATACGCAATGTACCTCAAGCTTAGGTAACTCAACCGGCGACGATTTCGCTTTACCACGTGAGAGAGTACATCGTACTCCACGCGGGCTCACTGCTGCATCCTCGCGGAGCCGGCGCGGGACTTACGCGGAGCCACAGCGGTACTATCGAGGCGATGTCGAGGCTCAAGACATGGCGAAAAAATCGCTTGATCACGGAGCCGCTGCGGTACTATAGCGGAACTATCGCCGCACAGTCAAGGGTCGCGGTACTTTTCCGGCAGGGGAACTTCCCCTAAATCGGGGGGGGGGGGCGGTAGACAAAAGGAGTTTTTTTTTCTACAGCAGAGGTTTCCTTGTTCTATCAAGTCTTTTCCAGGTTGTCGCAAACCAACACCCATTTTTCATCGATTATTCGAAAATCATACCACCAAAGCTCGCTGTTTTTATATTTTCCCCTCCCTTACAACTAAACTAACTAGGGAACGATTTTGAGACCCCGCGACGTTTTGGAAAACGTCCCAGTGGAAGTTGTGAAGGATGAATAAGGTAACAGAAGCATGTGCAGGGTTTTCTCAAAGAACTATTTGGTAGGTCAAAAAATGATAAAAAAATGAATAAAAGTTGCTGAAATTCCTCAATCAAAGCGAATGGATTGAAAATAACTGCTAAGTACACTTTAGGTTATGAAGAAATTAGCCTATACAAAGTTTGGCGCCTTAATATTGGATCATTCCTGAGATATGAGCCGTTTCCTAGATCATTGCATGATTTGCACTCTTCTTCTTTCTCGACTAAGGCAACATATGGCTATTAGCAGCGATGACCGAGAGGATAACGAAGTGGATTACAAGGCAACGAGAAAAGAGTAGTATCATGGATCCGAATCCAGCGATGGAACTTCTGCACTGTTTTATTTTCTTCTATTTGTTCGTTGATCTAATATGCCTCTTTTTCACATTCCGTTTGATATGTTTTTTCAACATTTATGTTTTTTGTTTCTACCTAAGCATTGTACTCAATGACTTACTTATGCCTTCTTATGGTAGGAAATAGGTGGATTTCTTCCCGAAGGAACAAAACAAATTCAGATTGAGGTAGGATGTACTACAGTATTTACCGCAATTGAACACCAGGGTATACTATTTTTCAACCCCCGTCAAGAGTGGGGTTCAATTAGATGGAGGTCTTCTACCAGAGGGGGGCTCAAATTCTCAACCGAGAACTCAAGAGTCAATATGGGCAAACAAAGTTAGTTAGACAAACCAAAGCGGGGAATAATGAATTACTCGGCTAGCTCCAAGAGATCATCATCGATAGAGTCATTGTTTAAAACCTTCTAAAGATCAATCTTTTCGAAAAAGTCGGCAAAGTTCCGGGCGTCGACGTCTCGAGCAGCGCGTAGCAGTTCACGTCCGGTAGAAATGAAAAAAAAGTGAAAAAGTTGTTTTTTTTTAATTTTTTGAAATAGAAGTGGGTCCGCCAGCTTTGAAAAAGTGTGCAACGGCGTCTTCCAAGCCAACTGCGGCATTTGTAATCCCGCAGACCTTAAAGGCCCGAGCGACGACCGGTTGGAAGTTACTCCCATGCACTCGCAACCCAATTCAGGTACACAGAAGTGGAGCATTTGGATGGCCGCACTTGGTGAACTCCTTCTCGCTGTTGAGCTGTAAGCACCTTTGCGTCCCTGCGCCCCTGGCTACTCTGTTCTTGAAGAGCCACTTCTCATGTTATGCGCGAAGTATATAGGTAGGTGAAGGATTAGCAAACATATGAGCATCAAGTAAAAAGATGAGGTAGAAGGTGGTTCCCCGTTAAAAATCTCCAATGACTTTTCAGCTGAGGGGGAGCTCTAATAGAGGGAGGGGGGTGTTCAATCACAGGAAATACGGTATGTATATAATACTCATCATCAACCGAAAAGACTAGCAGCTGTGACTGCGCTCTATGATGCAACCCAAGCCGAGGCTTTTGTTGCTCTTATCGCCTCTGGTTCGGTTGCGTCATAGAACGCAGTCACAGTTGCTAGCCTTTTCGGGTAATTATGAAGTATAATATAAATTATATTACTATTATCTCATCCTGAATCAATGTCGCTTCATAAAGGATTGTTGAGGATTAGAACACTCGTGTGCATACAAAGAAAGTGAAGGAAAATGCCTCTTATAGGGGAGGTACGGAATTACTTTTTTTAGTATCCATTATAGCCTTATAATTCATTTTCAGGAGGCGACACTTGGTTGACTTAAAGGCACAGTCCAACCTCAGAATCGCTTCCCTGTTTTTCTGCCTATCTTTAAAGCGGTCCCACGCTGATTCCAATAATTTTTCTGGGATCGTGCAAGACCTCCTGGGAACGGAGTTATGGCCCCTCAAAAATTGAACTGCGGAAGCACCGTGGACGAGTTGTCCGAGGCTTGTAACTTCCGTCATTTGCAACCGATTTATGCGAGCGAGCCTGTATGGATAGAGAGGCTGCGAATGAAGGGAGGAACGAGGATATTGGTCGGAAATCATCGCTCATGTCGCTACTGTTCAGCTCGAAAGATAGTAAAAGGGGGCGTGCCTAAGTGGCTTCCGGGGGTGGGCGCCCCAGAGTGGCTTCCTCCTATATCTCGCTTATCCGCAGGAATTGAGAGCTCGCACTCTGCAGGTGTTATATATGGTCGGCCTACTTCACATTTATGTGGAAATTTCAGATTTCGTCCGTGAGCTTGGACTGTGCCTTTAATGATTGCAAACCCTTCATCGAAAATTACTAATCATACTTCAGTCGATTTTTCTTTGATTTTCTGAGCTCATCCCATAGGGGTGTGCATGGTGAGGAAACTCGACAATTTTTTTTCAGTTTTTTCCAGGCTTGGTGTTTTTCGAAGGAGGGCTGCACGTAAACACAAATTTTCGCTTGTAGAAAATAAGAAATGCAGCCATGTTGCCCATTTGGAGAGAAGCTGCACCCTTATCTTCGTTGTTTTTCGTTCTTTTTGATCTACCGAATGGTCCGTTGGGAAAACGCAGCACACGTGTCTGTTACTCTGTTCCTCCTTCACAACTTCCAGTAAGACGTTCTCCGAAACGTCGCGGGTTACTCGAGACTTTCTCTAGTAAGGACAGACAAAATTTATGATCTCTAATATCGGTCTATAGAAAAGTTTCTTTCTTCTCTGAAGTCCAGACAGACACTACATATGTTGTCCTTGAGCGGTACCCCCCCCCCTCAGTATTCAGTAGAGGGGAACCACGGCGAGAGTTGACAATTCATATCAACGTGTACGTTGAGGCTATCTTTAGCGCTCGCCATCTTCAGGGAAGGGAAGGGAATTACCGCCAAGCTGACATTCCTTGTTCTCCCCCCCAGTCATCTGATACAAATGTCTTTAGTTGTGATTAAATCAAGGAGACAACAATCAATTAGACGTCTTGTCGTTCTCCCCTCGACCGCGTGATAACTACCAAATCAGGTCTATCATTCTCGGGAATTTCCTCACCAATGTGTGAGTGTGGTGCCGTCCTGCAGCTACATATTGCGGGACCATTCACAGTGACCCACAGCTCACCATCGGCTCCGGTCAAGGAATATTCGTTCTATGCCAGCGGATAATCCTTCGTCTAGCTGCCAATTTGAGTGTTTCTTCCTTTGCCTCTTCTCTATTTTTTGTCTACTACCGCAGATTCTTTCAAAATTCCATTCCCCCTCTTTTCAGTACTGCACGGAAATGGTGACGCCATTGTGCGCTAGCGGATATCCAAACGATTTCTTCTGGAAGGACTGTCCTTTCACTATTGAAGGAGTTTTCCAGAATTGTAAATGGTGGTAAGTAGATAATACTGAACTACAGTGCGTTTCATAATTATAGGACACCCTAAATTTTTCATGTATCCACTTTCACGGCAGGTTTAGAAGTCTGTCGCTGAAACCATTGCAGTCGGCATGGAAATTAACCCTACTAGACATTTTCCCAGATTTCTCGGTCAACTGTACTTTTGTAGAACCCATTTTTTTGATTTTTTGCTTGTTTCATAATTATAGGACACCTCGATATTCAAGCAGTTTTATTATTGATACAACATAGGCAACTACACATCAATAGGAAACAGGCCGTCCGCCGTTGACGATCACTTCATAGATGCGCTCCTGCATACTCCCAGAGAGATTCTGAAGGACGGCGGCATCGATTTCGCTCCATTCCTTCAAGACAACGCGTTTCAGTTCTTCTATCGTCTCAAATTGCCGGTTGCCGGTATACACCCGACGTGCGAGAATGCCCCAGAGGTTCTCTATGGGATTCAAGTCAGGACTGCATGCTGGCCAATCCAGTACCTTCACGCCTTCGTTCTCCAGGAATGCCTTGGTGGAGTGACTCACGTGAATCCTTGCATTGTCCTGCTGAAAGCTCAAGTGTTGTCTCCGTCTTCCTCTCAGAAATGGTATGAGGCGAGTCTTGAGCACTTCCTGGTACTCAGTACTGTCCATACGAGTGGTTGTGAATGCTAGGTCCAGCCTCTGGCTCGCACAGAACGCACCCCAAACCATTAGCGAACCGCCACCGAAATTCCTTCTTGAGAACTGCATGGGGTGCTTCCTTTTGTCATGCCAGTAATACTTCTGTCCATCGCATCCATCAAGATTGAACTTCTTCTCGTCCGACCACACTACCTGGAATGAATACGGTTAGTTTTATAGTTCCTAGCGCTTCGGTTTCGATTTTGAGAAAGACACCCACCTTGCTCCAGTTAGTTCGCATGTTTTTCTTGGCGAAGTTGAGTCGAGCCACCTTGTGTTCGGGCTTGAGACGGGGCGCTTTCTTCATTATAGCTCGTTCGATGAATCCGCTACGTTGAATTATCCTCCATAAGGTCGTACGGGACACAGGAAGTTCGACTTCTGCATGAATCTGGCGGAGGCTTGCAGTACTGTTAGACGCTGCCCTCAGAATTCGCCTCTCGTGCTGTCCGGAAACTTTCCTCGGGCGTCCAGTATGCTTTTTCTTACCATATTCCAATGGATCACTTAGGTAGCTAGAGACTACATGACGAGAACGCCCCATCTGTCTCGCAATACTGCTGCAACATTGTCCGGCGGCACTCAAGGCAGAAATAGCAGCCTGCTCCTCAACACTCAGACGGGAAGCGCGAGGCATATTCGAGAATTGATGAAAGCAATGATTGTGCTACTTATCACCATGATTTAAAGTCAAGGTGAAACCGTAAATTTCGTTTTAGTGGTAGGTGTCCTATAATTATGAAACAAGCAAAAAATCAAAAAAATGGGTTCTAAAAAAGTACAGTTGACTGAAAAATCTGGAAAAATGTCTACTAGGGTTATTTTTCACGCCAATTACAATGGTTCCAGCCGCAGACTTCTAAACCAGCCGTGGAAGCTGATACTTGGAAAATTTAGGGTGTCCTATAATTATGAAACGCACTGTAGTTTCAGCGTAGGTTCAGAGCACGTATACAGGATCAAGCTTGCACTGTGATAGCAACCACGTACGCGGGGTAGTGGCCCAAAACACTTCCGCGCTCGCGATTATCGTAAAGCGAGTCAGCCGAAATTCCTACCGATCTTATGCTTCCAATCGTCGTGTATGGGGTATTGTCATGGAAACGATTTGGAGAGAAGAAGGTAGCACTTGCGACACTTCTGGAGGGGTAGGCTACATCATTGACTGAATCGAGAGAAGTGGAGCGCATTCAGTGGAGCGCAAATGCAATAAAGAAGAGAGGACCATTGCACCGACCAAAAATGGAGGGGACCGAACCTCCTCACGCTAGTGAGCCGCAATTACCAGCAGTTACAACTAGTTGCGAGTGGGTGGGTTTCGTTTCAATGCCATGAATTCAATAACAACAGGGGGACTCTGCAATCAGTCGAAGCGATCATCTTTGAAGAATGCTCGAACTACAGCTATAGCAAGCTAACCCTCGTGGTGAACCAAAGCACTCTGAAATCTCAATGTTTGTGTGTTTTCTTGAACAGAAACTGATTTCCCCATTGCTTAGATCGATTTAAGTAATTTTCATAAAGAGCGAAATCGGAATAATACTCACAAAATACGTTAGATTTTGTATATGAAAACAAAAATATGAATCGCCCTTGTTGGAGTGAAACTTTCGCAACCGCTCTTGCGTTCCGCACGTACTGCGAGATCGTGCTGGGACCCTAAAATGCGGTCATGGCTATCCCCAGGCTGCGTACTGGAACAGCGGTTGTCCCCAACCGCGGGCCGAAATATCGACAGTGCATCAACCTTACTTTTTGTGAGGCAGACGCCGCGATCTGAAGCACTCCTATGCGTTTGCCGTGCACACGCAGGCATTCGTTGTCAGATCACATGCGCCACAAACTCGAGAAGCGATACCATTAAGAGTGGTAATGAGGAGCTGAAATAAAAGAAACTCTAAAAATTACAATTTCTTCAGGTTCGGAAACATCGGTTACGATCGGTCGATGCTTCGCCCACACTGGATTACCACAAGCTACGGCACCCACTTTCCGTCGGCAAGCAATATAGTATTTTCGTCAGTGATTTTATATTTTTACTTTTCTGATACCTAAAATCTGCTAAACTGACATAGAATAAAACTCGAGTAACAATGGTTAAGTCGTTAGCAACCTAGGCTTCCACACATGCGGGTCTCAAGCGCCTCCTCAAAACCCACTCTCACCCTCTCCGAAGTTTCAAGCGGCTTCCCAAAACCCACTCTCACCCTGCGCGCTTGAAAAAGTTACAACCCGCAGCCACCGTGACAGTTACCTGCGAGTGAGGAATCCAGCCCTTTGCTGACGTTTACCGCCATTCGGGGGTGCGTTTCAAGAACATCTCCGTGGCCAAAGGTCCCCGTGCAAAAGTAGCCACGGCGGCGTTGGAGCATTTTTCAGTTATGAATCGCAGCCATGAGAAGCAATTTCGACCATGGAAAAACCATCTGTTCTCCCACGGCTTCGTGGGAACATTCAGGGGACGCACCCCGGGCCTCGGTCATAGTTGGGTGATCGGCGTAGCCTGCTTGGTCGATAATCATCAAAAACATGAATGGGGTGGGGTAGAAAAAACACTTGATGCGGCTGACCCGGCCGATGTTCACATGGTATAAGGCCAGAAATTAATGGTATTCATGATATCGTTCCAACAAATTCATTCACATTGACCGCGTCGGCCTCAGCTGGCCACACCGGGTGTATTTTAAAACCAACTCTGTCAGGGATCTAATGTATTTAAGTGCTCAACAAAAACCAATAAAGACTGAGAACAGGCTGAAAGAAACCCTGAGAAAAGAAAGTTATGAAAATCTTATATGATAATATAGTGGCAGGAATTCCCAGCAATGTCAGGATACCCTAAGAAATGAAAATATTCACTCACTTATTTACTTTGACAGATTGGCGGCTCCTCTTCACGGATCGCGCGAACCTCAGTGCAACATCAATTCGCCTCGTTCTCTCGCAGTCATTGGCAATGGTGGTGGTCGGTTTCGCCCTGCCATTCGATCACGATGTTAGAGTCTGAAAGCAAATGTATGCTTCCAAGGCAGCTTATCGACAGCTTCGATAAAGACATCTTCATCTGACACGTGACCTTCCAGCGCCTGATCAAACACCATTCGGCCGTACTTTTTGTCCGAATAAAGTCGGCTCTCCTCATTACGTGACCGACCCAGCGAAATTTGGATTTCGCTGCGCATTCCATTCTATCACAAAGACGGGATATATTTTTAAGACCTGAAGAGCGTAGTCCGGCTCGATGTCGCGCTTGCCGGCTACACTTCAGTAGACAACGCTCAAAGACACATTGCAAAGATAACATGGATGCTGAATGGGCCCACCATTTGGCAGCGGGCGAACTGTTGAGTCGCACAGGTGAGCGCAATGTTCTGAGTCAGCCAATTGGTCGTTGGCTTTTCGGAGACTCGAAAGCTGCTCATGCTGCTCTCCATCTCCTTCCGAGTTGTCCTTCCAAGTCGTTATCCATGTTCATTGAGCGTCTTCTTTCACAGAGGAAATGTTTTTTTCCGTTGTCAGTGAACCGTCACTGTTGACGCCATACATGCAGTCACGCTCTTGATAGAGAAACACCGGGAGAAAAACCGTAACATCCATATCGAGTTTCTCGACCTCGAAAAAGCCTTTGATCGCGTTTCTCACGATCTTATATACATACTTGTCGTTGAAGTCACATGGAGTGCCAGAAGAGTATGTGCGCTGGGTAAGGTTGCTGTACGCCAATCCGAGCAGTGTTGTCAGGTGCTCAGCAGGAACTAGCAACCCCTTTCCTATTCAAGTCAGGGTCCACCAAGGATCAGCCTTGTCGCCATTCATGCACAGGATGAACATGAATTATCCTGTGCATAGATGCAATTACTCATGACCTGCAGAAACCTCATCCATGGACTCATGACCTACGCTGACGACGTAATGCTAGCTGCCGAGTCACGAGAGGGGTTGCAAGTTCAAGTACAACTATGGAATGATCGCCTGCAGCGCTATGGACTACGTCTCAATGTTGCCAAAAACGAGTACATGGAGTGTGGACCGAGAATCGAGGAAGGATCGATCAGCATCAATGGCACCGACCTCAAGAAGGTGGACATTTTTAAGTGCCTCAGATCAAGCATCACATCTGCCGGCAACGTGCTGCTGGATGCTCATGGGCGCGTCAGTGCAGCGTAGACGAAGTAGAGAGAGACAACTGGCGTAATGAGTGCCAGGAAGATACCAATGCGCCTCAAGTCCAAAATCTACAGGGCGGAGGCCAGTCGCCCTTTAAGCCACCGAATGCTGGCCTGCCACAAAGACTGTTGAGCAATCTCTGCATTTTATGGAGATGCGGATGCTCAGGTGGTCAATGGGAGTTACCTTGAAAGAGAGGTTAACAATTGACCTGGTGCGTTCCACCTTTGGAGTCGCCCCCTTAACGGCGAAGATCAAAGAGTCTCGCCCCAGGTGGTTTGGCCATGTTTAAAGGAAGTACAAAGACTCAGTAGCTAAAACCGCACTCAATGTGGAAGTTGTAGGGACTAGATCTCGCGGGAGAACGAAAACCCGATGGCTTGATCGAGCGAAAACGAACATGGCTGAAGCGCAATTCACTATGAGGGACACCGCTGACAGGATCAAATGGCGAGCAACATGCAAACAAGCGGACCCCGCGAACTCGTGGGACAGACGCTAGGAGGAAGAAGAAGTGAACCATCTTTCTGAGTTTCTTCGCAGCAGACGTTCTTTACGATCTGAGTATCCTTGCGGTTAATTCGCAGCATCGTCTCCGCTTCATTGGTTTTATTTGGAAATATGACTATGTCGTAGGCAAAACAGAGGTTCGAGAGGAATTTTTACATTCACACATATGTTCTTTTCGTCTCAGTCAAGCGACTTCATTATCGGTGAACATCTTGGACGATATAGTATCACATTGTCGAACCCTCTCTTCAAGAGGAATAGGGAGAGCTGTATCGTCTTGGCGCAGTCCTAATTACAGTCGGCTAGCGTTCTTATAACATCGGCGTGAATCCGGAAGAGACCTTGCGTTCCCCATTGGAGGTTGGCGCAAACTCGGTGCACCTATGTTATAGCATATGGCACCGAGTTTGCGCCAACCTTCGACAGTGAACGCGAAGTCTCTTCCGGATCCATGCCGACGTTACATGAGAGGTCCACTCCTTGATCGACTAGAGCTGACAGGAGAGCATTTGTTTCAACGCTACCAAAGGCTTTTTCGTAGTCGACGAAGGCCAGAGCCTTGGGCAATTATTACTCTCGGCAAACTTTGATGCCATAAAGACGGTTTAGATGTGGTCTATGCCGCTAAAGTTTTGAAAAGATCCAGCTTGCTCTGTGGTTGCGCTTAATTCAAGATCCGCGATACAAGCAAAAGAACAATCTTCGTGAGTAACTTGTAGAGAACGCTTAGCAAGCTAATCGTCTGATAGTTGCAAAAAACATCACATTACTCGTCTGGTGAAGAATGACTCTACACGAAGTCCTCCTTTATTCTAGTATCACTCCCTTGTTTGGATACAATGACACATGTGCAGCAAGAACGTTTCATATGAGATGAAGTATAATATCGTGTTGTTAGACATTTACGGATGTATTCCCTCTGCGTTTCATATTTCATTCTCTTTTTCAGTAACGGCTACCTTGATCCTTGGTCTGGTGGAGGTTGGTCGCTGGAACCGAAAGTGGATGGCTCACTTGTGTCTCTGATTTTGAAGGAAGGTGGTCATTACTATGACCTTCGTGGAGCGCATCCTAATGACACAGCGGAGGTCACCTACTTCTAGGGAGCTTTTCCGGGATCACGATACCATAATATGAAAAGAACGTTTGTTTAGGTGATAACTATTCGCAAATTGGAGAAGATCTACATCAAACAGTGGATCGAAAATGCTAGGAAGAATTGATCACGATCTGCTGTTTTGTTGACGATGCGTGTTCCGACAATGAGGGGGGGAGAATAAAATTCATATCCACGTAGAGATTTCGCCCACCCAGAGGTTTCAAACCCCATGGGAAGTTCGCGGAACGTTTCACACACGTCAGAATTTATAAGAGTTCCAGGTTCCTATACAGGGATGTGCGGCGATTGCCGTTTGCCAGTGGCCGATTGCCGTTCGCCGGCCGTCTTTGGACGATTTTTGTCGATTGTCGTTTGCCGTTTTTCTAATCTCTTTTCGACAGAATTGAGAAAAAAGTGCGCAATAGATACAAACGCCGCGATTAGGATGCGAGTGGGAACCCGATGAGCCTTGCAGCGACCGGCTTGAAAGTAGAGAGACAGACGATACCTACTTCAAAACCTCAAGCCTGTTGATGTAACCTACCGTGTGAACGTATTGTAGCGTCATGCTCGTGTGGGTCCTTTTGTCTGGATGGGTAGGGTTCATCGGGACAAGAATTGTCACCCTGAACATTGTCAGAAGGTGGCACAAAGGGTTCAGAGCTCAGTTTCTTCCAGATATTCTTCAAAGCGTCGTGTAGAGGATGTTGGACTTCACTGGCAGTTTGTGGGCTTATGCACTTCGCCACCTCCTGTTTTGCTCACAGTTACGCAGAAAAACATGCTCCAAGTTGAAAGTTGGAGTTCTGAGTTAAAAGGGTGGGGGAGGGTGTACACGTCGTGGGGAGCACCCGCTTTTAATAAACTCGTCGCTTGACTATTATAAACTTGATTGACAGCTTCGACGTGATCATTTCGGAAAAGGGGGTGGCGTACAGTTTGGGAGGAAGTGGTTTGACAAACGCGGCTTTTCAGGAGTCGTATTCTTGAAAAGCATGAAAAACTATTCAATTCCATGTATAAGAGTTGCTTGCGCGTAGTTCAGAAGAAATTTTAAAGCTTGCAGGCTGAGAGATGCCCAAGGTGAAGCTGTTTCTCAGCAATGTTTCGAAGACTGTTCGAAAACGTGCGTTGTAGCTGTATCTGTACACGTGATTGTCCTTCATCTGTGAGGCACGCCAATGAATACGCCGCAAACTCTGAGAAAGTTTGCCACGGCAGAGCCGGAAAAGTAACGCAACCCTCAACTGCGCCGCGATAGTTCCGCGACAGTACCGCAGCGGCTCCACGATCATAATTGTGTCGATGCGATTCTTTTGCAGTGCCTCTAGCCTCAGCAACGTCACGACATTGGCTCGATAGTACCGCAGCGGTACCGTGTTAGATCCGCACGGGTTCCGCGAGGATGCATCAGCGAGCCCGCGTCGACTAGATGCAATGCCTTGTGCGGTGTCGACGGTTGAATTACCCAAGTTCGATTACCCACGTCCCGTATTTTCTTGCCCGCATTAACGGGGATACCCTCTGTCCCTATGAGACAAAGGACCTAACAATCGTTGGCGCGCATTTTGTTCGTAGGCCCCGCACAGTAGTAGTACAGCTCATAGTTAATTTCAGATGAGGTACTCTCAGTTGGTCCTATTTTTCTAAAGGCGCAGTCACGGATCGCGGTGCCGCAGCGGCACTTTTGCGGAGCCGCTCTGGTGCTTGTAGGGGCCGATACGGGTTTATCGCGGAGCCGCAGCGACAATTTCTACCAGAGATGCGTCATGGCTGCCACGCTCGTTAGGAAATAATCACCTAGAGTAGGGACACATGGGCCTTTTCCTTCTTTTTAATGACTTTCGAGTGCTCACCCTCTTAAAGGCACAGTCCAAGCTTAGGGACGAAATCTGAGATTTCCACATAATTGTGAAATAGACTCACCCCGTATACCACTTGCCAAGTGCGAGCTCTCATTTCCTCCAAATAAGCGAGTTGTTGGAGGAGGCTACCCTGGCGCGCCCACTTTGGGAAGCCACTTTGGCACGCCCCTTTTACGATCTCTCGAGCTCAACAGCGGCGAGGTAAGCGCTGCTCTTCAAAGAATTGCCCCGTTCTTCCCTTCATTCTCAGCCTCTCTCTTCATTTAAAGGCAGTGGTCACGATGAAAAACGTTATCGAAAGAATTACAAAAATCAGCTTAGATCAAACACAGCTGAAAAACTATGAAGGTAGCGAGGTTGAAAAAGAGCTAGAAATAGAGATTCTAAGGCCCAAAAATGCCAGTTCGTGCACACGTGCACAGCGATGACGAAAAAGATCGCCGTCTCATGCCGAGCAGTCAAAAATTATCGACATTCAGAGGAAGAAATAATGCTAATTTACCTAATAAAAGCAGTTGAGCAATGAAAGAAAGCACTCCAATGAATGTTTTTGCCATTTTCAAGGCAGCTGATATTCTTGATATAAGAGGTCATCGATGCCGATGATGTGGAGTGGGCTCGTCCGCCATCAAAAGACAAGAAAGTTCAGGCTTTAAATTTGGCCCAAAACAGCGGTTTTTTCGCAATTTTTTCTTATAGATCCTACTACTCGAGACCCAGAAAAGGGTTTAGAGGGAAAAAGACGACAAACATATTTGATCGCGACCACTGCCTTTAAGACAGCTCGCATACAGCGGTTGCAAATGACGGAAGTTACAACCCTCGGACAACTCGTCCACCATGCTTCCGTAACTCAATTTTGAGGGGCCATAACTCCGTTTTCAGGGAGTCTTGGACGATTCCAGAGTGATCTTTAGAAACAGCGTGAGGCCGCTTTCATGATAGGCAGAAAAACAAAAAAATCGATTCTATGGTTGGACTGTGCCTTTAAGGGGAATGATCTGGTAAGCACATATTGGCATTAAATCCAGTTAAAGGCAGTGCTCACGATAATCTTCAATCTTAAGATTATTCGCTATATTGATTAGGTGGCCCCCGGGTAGGACCAAAATGACGTAGAAATTGAGAAAATGCACCGGAAGCACATGAAATCCTTAAAGGCAGTGTTCACGGTGAAAAATGTGTTTCATTTTCCACAAGGAACGGGTAGTGAAGGGGCACACTGTAACGATAACTTCGAAAGAACGCATGAAAACGAGCCAGGAAAAGCTTCAAAAGAGCCCGAAGTTGCCACTTCGAGCCAAGGCAAACCCCAAAAGTGCAGCACACGCCCACCGACGTGAACAAATGTATGCTCGGGATCGTGAGATGAGCGATGAGTTCCAATCATTAGCCCCGTTCTTACCTTCATTCTGAACTTCTCTCTTTACTCAGGTCCGCTCGCATACATCGGCTGCAAAAGACGGAAGTTACAAGCCTCGGACAACTGGTCCACCATGTTTCCTCAACTCAATATTTGAGGGGCCATAACTCCGTTCCCAGAAGGTATTGTACGACTTCACAGACATCATTGGAATCAGCATGGGGCCGTTTTCATGATGGGCGAAAAACAGAGAAACGATTTTCATCGTGAACACTGCCTTTAAGTATCACACCGCCTCTTAAGTATCACATCAAGTGTTTGTTGTGACAATGAAATCTTTTGTGGACCAGTCCTTTGCAATTCTCTACTCTCTACTGCTCCGTTCTTTCCTTAGGTCCCTAACTAATACTGCTTTGCGTAAAATATTCTTCCATATTCGATTGACCCCATTTTCCACCGGTGACAACCACCATGAACATGTTCATTCAACCGGACAACTAGTCCATGCTATAGAATAATGCCACTGAAACTGTCACTTCAAAGGTCATCAAATTAACATATTCAAAGGTCTCTTTGTTCGACATGCCATGATGTTTCTTTGTTGCGGCTTGTGGCGAAACTAACCTCTCTGCCACCAGGCTGCGAGGAGCGCCCTATCCTCTCAATAGGCTTCGTTCTCTTGAGAAGTGGCGGTGAGGCTCCGTGCATAGCAGACGACCTAGCGCAAAGTGACGCTGGTGGTTTGCACCTTCAACATTCGTTATTAATCTCGCTACTCAGCGACTTCTCAGCGACCACTGCAGCCGGCCTGTCGCTGACGGTGGAGGCAAGCGGCAGTAGCGGCTGTCACTATTTATATCAACTCTGCCAGCGCGTAGCTAGACGCCTCACATGGAAACCGGAGATGCCCAGGGTTTCGGAGGCATCTAGTCTAATTTTTACACGAGAATTTACGTAAATTACGGAAAGTTTAGCCTCAGTTTGTGTGTTTTTAGCTACAGCGCCCGCATATTCTACACAAATTCTCGCTCCGGCACCCACATATTCTCGTTACAGCATTCGGTCGATCGACCCAGCCAGTCCTGATTCATTCTAGAAAGGCGATTACAGCTGCGATCGACCGCATCGCCGTTTCTTCCCCAAGCTCTGCAGCATCCCAGCGGTTAAAATTGCCCCTAGCAAGGTCTTCCAGAGAGCGACGCGGTGGTACCCACCACGACCAGCCACAGTGTCCAGTAATCGCTCTGTGAGTTGACTGGGCCAACACTGTTCAAACGGCATCCCTGCGTTCCGCGTAGCCAGCGCTAGATTGAGTTTGCATCACAACACAGGCTGTCGCTAAATCCGCAGATTCTCGCTACAAAATTATAGCGAGAATATACGGGTTTAGCGACAGAGAGAGGCAATGGTTCGAATTTAGCCTTCGTTTTTACGTAGAATACGCCTAGAATTTGCACCCTTGTAGCCTCGACACAAGAATATGCGGGTTTTAGCTATCGTAGCTACAAGCCTTGAATTCTTGCTACATGGAATGGGGCGGCGTTTCAGGCCGCGCCCTCGGAGGCATCTAGCTACGCGTTGGCAGAGAATACCATCATTAACCCCATGCCGCCGAGCGTCAGGCGCCAGCGTTTTGAACACGGTATGACGCCTGCAGCTGTTCGCTGGCGCCTGCCGCTTGTCGTGTGCTATGGATGGAACCTAAGAACAGCGACCGCGGTCGAAAGTGTAATCGAATATCGCTCGGAGCGAAACCGCGGTCGCCCCAATAGATGGCTAATTCTCGCTCTGAGTTGAGAGATAGCTTCGCTTGAGTTGCGTTCCGGGTCCGCTGCGTGCGGCGGTTTGTTTGAGTAAATGTAAAGTGTGTCCGAATGAAAACGGTCGACTATGCGGTCGTCGTGCGTACTTCCAATAACGTACTTCTGATGTACTTCCAATAACGATTTTGAAGGCAGAATTTGAGTGGAATTCGATTGCAAGATTTCCCGCAGAAACAGAGTGTGGGCAACATGTACTCTAAAGGGAGATCTTCTCCAAGTTATTCCAGCCATTTCCGTCAAGCATCGTGTCAGAAAAGTGTATCCATCGCGCATGTTCAGTCACAGTCCACACATTCTTCAAGAGTGCTGTCTAAATTTCGGTCATTCTGGTGATGATTATCATGTTGCAAATAATGTAATCCCTACCATCAATGCCGTTTTCCTTCTAGAGTAAAGACTTAGAAAGAGGTCTTAGTGTGTCGGAAGCAGGGATGTGCGGAATTTTCTGCTTTCTGTTTTCTGTTTTCTGCCCACTTTTTGCCATGTTTTTCTGTTTTCTGTAAAATCAGGCAAAAATTGGCAGAAAACAGAAAAAAACCGTGAACCGCGTTATGTAACAGGATTGCTGCTTAGGCCAAAGGCCGGATTCATCGAAGGTAAGCCAATAGATTGAGGGTTAATGCAACCTGGGGGTTCTGCAGTTCTCCCACACCTAGCAATTTTACTCGCTATACTGTGGTCTACCCTAGCGCTTGTGGCGTGATGGCAGGAAGCGCTGCTGCTCGCAATGCTCGGTCGGATTCGATTCTCGCCTGAGGTCAGCCAAACCTACAATTCCTCCGAGGTCCTTGAGTTGTTAACAGATCTATGTGGGGAAGACGAACCCACTGACCGGAAAGTCGGCTCGCCAACGAGTCACTAAATAGCCCCAACAAGCATTCAAGCCTTTACGAATACGACGATGGATGCGCTGCGCAACCCAATAGAGATTTGAAGGCAGAGTTCTCGATAAAATCGGTTGTTGTGCTATTCCCATGGAATTGTGGATCTGGCCATCAAAAAAAAAATGAAAATAAGAAAAATTGGAGAAAAAACGCTCAGGAACAAGTTATTGCTTCGCGTCCTTTCGCCCCCAATTATCGAGATTTGTGTAATAGCCTGTTCTGTCAACTTTTATTTGCTTCTAAAGTTATTTCATAGCATTTTCGGAGACTACTGTCTACTCTAACAGCAAAATAAAAGGCGGATAAGGAAGCATTATTGAAAATCTCGTTAATTAGGGGGCCGGTCAACACCGGTAATTAGCCGTTATACTTTGCTTTTTGAGCGTTTTTCCTCCGAATTTCCGGGTTTTCCCCTTATTTTTCCTTTTTTGATGACGAATTTCTTATGACAAGAGCTCAAAAGTTGTATTTATCGCGAACCCTGTCCTTGAAGGCAGTGGTCGCGCTCAAATATCTAAGACAGAAAGGATTGTTCTAGCCACCATTCCCGTTTCAGTCTATTCATAATCTTTCTCATCATCCACTTCTCTTGCAATCACTCTCCCCTCGATGTATTTCACCGGAAGCCTATTCACTTCACCTCGTTTTGCTCTCTTTTTTTTTGTTCGTTTTTATGAGCTCTGATGGTTTTTGCATGTCCATTTTTTGCGAAAACATTGAAGCCCCGATATGACCTAAATTACGGAAAATTTGAGCTGAAGTGTAACTCTGAAAGTTTTGATCTAGGGCTCCAATAAAGGCGGACTCTCTCACTGCCGCTTGTCTTCTGCTTGTCTCCTTGCTGGGCTACCGCCTGGTAGGTAGTAGAACGCCAAAGCAGGTCAATAGGCTTGTGGTACTTGTGAAACACATTTGTCCAACATGTGGAGCCGCATACGTTAACATTACCATCTCAGACAAGACTTCTGTGCACAGCGCAATGTTCCCGTGACAAATGGGCGTCAATCACTATTCATTCTATTGCTTTTCTATAAGGCCAATCACACTTTTTCATTTGTTGTTCACCTTGGTTTCCGAAACTGTAATTGTCCACAATAAATAAATAAATATGGTCGTCTTCTTTTCCTCTCTAAACCCTTTTCTGGGTATAGAGTAGTAGAACCTGTAAGAAAAAATCGCGAAAAAATAGCTGTTCTGGGCCAAATTCGAAGCCTGATCTTTTGATGGTGGACGAGTCCACCCCACATCATCGGCATCGATGATCTCTACTGTCAAGAACATCAGCTGGCTTGAAATCGAATTTCAATGAACTTTCAAATTTATGTACAGATCTAGTCAAAAACATTGGTTGAAGTGCTTGCCTTCAGAGTTCAACTGTTTTATTAGGTGAATTTGCATTTATTTCTTCCTCTGAGTGTCGATGATTTCTGAAGGCTTGGCATGAGACTGTGATCTTTCTGTGCACGTGTGCACGAACTGGAAATTTAGGGTCTTAATAACCCTAATTCTAGGCCGTTTTTCACCGCGCTACCTTCATAGTTTTTGAGCTGTTTTATATCTTAGCTGATTTTTGAAGTTTTTTCGATAACGTTTTTCATCGTGACCACTGCCTTTAAGGAACCGAGGTTTTATCTTTATCTCATAGTGGTTACCATTACCCAGATATTTGCCGTTGATTAATCCCTGGGAAGGTATGCGATGCAGTCAAATGAAACGAAACCTATAATGGCCTTGTATACTGTCACTGGTCCGAGTATAACTACTTCCACACGTCTGCACAGACTAAGAGTATTCCAGCGCCACCGCTTTAGTGGAGCGGAGATAAAATGGGCTCCAACTGTACCATACACGCAACTTCTGAGTGCGTAATTTAACTCATTGCAACGCAGGACGGTACAGAATTTGAAGAAAGGTAAAGCGCGAAGAAATCAATGGTGAGGCTATGAAGCATATGAGAAAACTCCCAGAGAGGAACGAGCGACCCCAACACGGTGTAGCAAGCGGCGCGTCAGGTCATTTATACCGTTACGCGCTTGAGTTTTGGGCACTGAGGAGTAGTACGCTGCTCAAATCAGCAGTTATCCCAAAATCAGTGTAAAAATATGTAAACTAGGGAAGGGTAAACTCGCTGTCACTGTATCTACGTAATTCTTACGCATATATATTGAGTTTCTGAGCAAGCTGGCTGTTATTGTCTGGGAAAAGAAAGCTTAGAGAAAATTGTCGTCTCCGCGCTGATAATCTGCGTTTTTCGGGTGTCTGTACTTTTCACTTGGGTCAATTGTTGGGTTTTGAAAATTGTGCTAAAACATTTATACCCTGCAAATGTATGAAAATTTAATGCTGTGGAAAGACTTATCTGAACACTTTTTATGGATTTCTAAAAATTTTCTGTTTTCTGTTGCCTGTTTTCTGCCCATTTTTGGAGATTTTTCTCTGTTCCCTGTTTTCTGTTACACTGGATTTTCTGTTTTCTGTTTCCACAAAAAATTTTTCCGTCTATCCCTGGTCGGAAGCAATATTTTCATGCAATGCATCTGATACTTTCCCGATGTAGTTTTGATCGCTATATCGCTCGCATGTTCCCTCTGTGAACTCAAACGTGGGTTTGGTAGGAGCATGGGCACCGCTAGAAGGTACCAACAGAATTGTAGACTTTACCGAATGAAGGCAATATATTAATAAGCTTTAGCAGCCGTCTGTCTACCCATTTGCTAGATTTGTCCTAAAACTCGCTCAAAATCTCAAAATAGTTTCGCCCCATTTCTGAGTTCAATGCTGTGTACCAACTTGCATGCTTGTGTTTTTTCTTGTAATCACGCATCAACCATGTGTATCAACCATATGCGGACACGTTACATCACCGAGTTAGCCAGGAGTTGACTTGCTCTTATTGATGACGCGGAGTCATCAAAAATGCGTTTCGGTCCATTTTTTCCATTTCTATTTCATCTATTTATCCCATTGTAATCGGATTTTACGTTTTTCGGAATTATGGAAAACGGTTCATATTGGTTAAGGGCGTCGTGCGCGCTGAAAACCAAACTCCTACTTTTGTGATCCTCACACATTTGATCTATTAACGTGCAGTCAATACAACATCTGTGCACTCCTGATTCTGCTCAAAACTTTGCTGACGCTGTTTTCCCTCATTATTGTGATCAAAAAGTTTTTAGGAGCCTCATAATTATTCCTCTGATACTCCTTTACGCTATTATCATGTATTCTAATCCTTACTCGCGTCATATGCATTGTGACCTTAAAAAACTGACACTCAAGTCACTTAAAGAAAACGTTTTATGCTGGCATGCGCTATGATCACTGCAACAAACGTTAACCCTAAGAGCTTAACGATGAAACTTTCTTGAATGTTAATGTGAAATGTTGCCTCTGCTCGACAAATATCTGAAGCGCGGTCCAGGAAGAACAGTTAAGTTCAATGGAAATATTCTCGACAATCAAAATGTAGTGCCACACAATCCTGATCTGCTCACTAAGTAGAACATTCACATGAACCTCGAATGCTGCGCAGTGGTGCAGGTTACAAAGTAAAATGACGAATACGTCTATGAAAGTTTCGGTACTGCCGCCGTTTTACTGCGGAGAGACGTCTGGGGAAAAGACGAGATTAAGGTGCGACATAAGCAGCTTACATATCGAGGTCTAACATCTTACAGCATTTTATTTAGGAACACCTTGACGCTCGGTACCTTCCAGCGCCAGGAGCAGCTGATCGAATATTCGGCCTCAAGTAAAGACATTTTGAGAGATAACAACAGTGTTGCTCACATATGCTCCTCTTTCAGAATTGATCGTAAAAAGCACGCCATTCATCGCATGTAATGTAATCTCGCCGACGAACAACTCCTGACTTCTAGACCAGGATATAGGCTGAACACGATTCCAAAAGTCGTCGCAAGGCACACCGGTTTAGCCGCGTGGTTTTAAGTGAATCGTGTTTCTTGGCAGATCAGGAGGGATGAATCACGCGTGAGAATCATCAGTATTCCAGAACATAAATCGATTTTTCACAGGGATGCGGAAGAGAGTACGGCTTCTACTACTGATATCCCCATGAGAAGTGATCATAATACTCTTCTGCTTAGGTATTGGGCACAGCCTGGACAGTTATAGCCAGCAACCTCCTTCAGGGAGAGCCAACATCAGTGTCGGTGTTCCAACGCAGCATCAATGATTTCTGCGCTTCATCGCGAATCGACGGCCAATCACTGGAGAGTCGTGCACTTTGCGCCGTTGACGTTATCATCTAAGATGGGGCGTCCATGATTGCGAAGAATGCGCTTGAGACATTCAGTACGCTCCTACATAATGTAACCAACCTTCGTAGCCTGCCTTCTGGTAAGAAAATCATCATCCTTGGCGGAGACTTTCGTCAGGTATGTCTCTTAATTCGATGCTCATCTTTACGATCAGCGTGCTCATTTCAGGTGCTGGGCTGTAGCAAGCCACCCCCATCAGATGGTCTGCATTAGTTTGATAAGATATTATCTCAGACAAGTTTTAGATTATTTTAAGTTCGTATTGATTTATATATGAAGTTGTCAGTCACACAACGATGGTCGTATTCGCCAACGTGGCGAGTCCAAGGGAAGCCGAAGGGGTGAAAACGCGAGTGGTAGAGAAACAGATCGAGCAAATTTACGTCATGTGAGATGGAAGTGCAAATTGTGTTTCGCATCGATATCACTGCGAAAATTCCAAATTTCATCGCAGAGCGGTCACTTGACAGCGAAGCGATGCAAAAAAATCGGCGGTCGCGAGGGAAGCCTAGGAGGCGAGAAGTGGCCATGGAGCGCGCGTTTTGTTCTGAATTTTCACCTGACTGTCCCTTCGACTTCCCGACTGATTGATGGGGAAGGCAACCTCTGGTCTCTAGAACTTATGCCCTTAGTTATTCCATTAGCGGAAATGTGCCCTCTAGCAGCCGTTCTCGCATATTCATGTTATGATAACTTATGCAGATACCTGTGATGATAAGAACAACAGGTCCTTTTCTGTACCCTGCCAATTCTAGACTTGATGCTTCGGGAATAGCGGCCTTTGTCACCCTCCATTATCATTACGCATCAAATTCATCACAAGATATTCGCGCAAAGGGTTAATTTGGTGAGCGGTTGGATATCAATCAGCGCAAAGAGGGAGAATACCGCCAGCGCTAACCTGGAAAGGCATATCAGTCCCTGAGCGGCTGGATATCAATAAGCGCAAAAGGGTGAAATTACCGTCAGTGCTGGCATCTCAGACATTTCTAAACTAAAGCATCTCAGTGAAAACATTACGAAACGAATGATTGCGTCTTAATTTGCTTAGCACGAGCACAGCCGGCTTAAAAGCCGCCTCGTATCACTAGAGTCCTCAATCGACATTCTGATGCCGGCCCTGGCGGTTGACTCCAGGTCAACACTCATGAGGCCAGCATATTTTGGCAGCTGGGAGGATACAGAGGATAACCTCATGGCTTGGGGGGGGGCGAATTACGCCGCGATCCGCCGAGGGTGGCTCCTCACCGCAGACCTCGGTGAAGATTGCGGCCATGTTGCGGACAAGGCGGGGCTTTCTACAGTGCGTTGCAAAATAATACGACATACCCCAAATTCCGCGGTTCCAAACTTCGCGTCAATTAGGGCGCCAAACGGTGAACGCCAATCGATGCAGCACCCTCGCAAACCCCTGGGTACGAATCTTCATGAAATTAGAGCCACCAGCAGGAAATTGGCAACGGAAATTGTCGAAAATGGCCGTTGCAAAACTATACGACATAGCTGACGTTCTCGCAGAAATTCCCATTCTACGCCATCTTTATCAGTTCGTTCATGGTAAGAATCACTAGAAACATCGAGTTATTAGTCTTCAGAAATGTCTTGGCGCTGAACCACTTTAAAAACTCTGTTTGGTATGTTTCAATCCAGCTTTTTGTGAACGCCCCTTACAATATGCGCCCATTCGCTTATAACGGCTAGTTTCAGCGGAGCCACACGCTCATATTGTCTGTTCTGGATGTTGATTCAACGCTCAAGAATACCTCACACGTTTTCCACAGGGTTGAGGTCTTGCGAACCGGCCGGCCATTCCAGCAAATTGGCAGGATCGGCCTGAAACCAAGCCTGCGTTGTCCTACTGACAAGAAGTGAAGGCGGAAACGGACTAGAAAGAATTGGGAATGATTTTCCGGCAGATTCTAATAATCTGTGGAGTTCATAGGCCATATGGCAAAAAGCTGGTCCAGCTTTAAACCTTACCTGGATCCGCGTCAATACACTATTCTTTCTCCTCCAAAGTTCCTACTCAAGGATAAGTTCGGGTCCTTTCGTAGATCTCTCCAATGCTTGGAATGCTTAGTCGAAAATAAATAAATGTAATAGAATTGATCAAGCTCGTTCGGATTGCTCTTACTTACGGCCGATAAAAAAGGATTTCGAAGGATCCACACAAGGACCCGAACTTATCCTTGAGTAGGAACTTTGGAGGAGAAAGAATAGTGTATTGACGCGGATCCAGGTAAGGTTTCAAGCGGGACCAACTTTTTGCGACATGACCTATAAACTCCACAGATTATCAGAATGTGCCGGAAAATCATTCCCAATTCTTTCTAGTCCGTTTCCGCCTTCACTTCTTGTCAGTAGGAGAACGCAGGCTTGGTTCCAGGCCGATCCTGCCAATGTGCTAGAATGGCCGGCCGGTTTGCAGGACCTCAACCCTGTGGAGAACGTGTGAGGTATTCTTGGGCGTTGAATCTACATCCAAAACAGACAATATGAGCGTGTGGCTCCGCTGAAACTAGCCGTTATAAGCGAATGGGCGCAGACTGTAAGGGGCCTTCACAAAAAGCTGGTTTGAAATATACCAAACAGAGTTTTTAAAGTGGTTCAGCGCCAAGACATTTCTGAAGACTAATAACTTGATGCTTCAAATGGTTCTCACCATGAACGAACTGATACAGATGGTGTAGAATAGGAATTTCTGCGAGAAATTCAGCTATGTCGTATAGTTTTGCAACGGCCATTTTCGACAATTTCCGTTGCCAGTTTCCTGCTAGTGGCTCTAATTCCATGAAGATTCGTACCCAAGGGTTTACGAGGGTGCTGCATCGATTGGCGTTTACCGTTTGGCCCCCTAATTGACGCGAAGTTTGGAACCGCGGAAATTGGGGTATGTCGTATAATTTTGCAACGCACTGTATACCGTGGACCTTCATATTCGTATAATTTTCGAAGTGAACTCACCTCTTTTTCTTGTCAAATTCACTACATTTTTGCGGTGAATTGAACCTTTTCTCGCTGGAAGTTCGCTTCATTTTCACGGAATATTTACCCTTTCTTCATCTATCCTAGCGGCAAATTCACCCGTACAGTGAATTTATCGTGGCACATTAAAACTTCATGCCGACTTGCACATGAGCATCGAGTGTTTTTTGCTGAGGCATCAAGTCTCGAATTTGGAAGAGTAGTTGGTCATTCACTGATCGACCAAATCCATGCTCTCTGTCTCAATGAGTGAAATAAGATGTTTGTTTTTGTTTGTAAGCTGATAATGGAAGCTGATATTTCTTCTGAACGATCTAAGTTGCTTCGAGGTTCTGTGTTCAGATGCTCTGACAGAGTTTATATGTTCTGGGGTCGTATTCGCCAATAACCCGCCGGGTAGTCGAAGGGTAAATGAGGTGAAATTTCAGTACAAAACGCGCGCTCCACGGCCACCTCTCGCCTCCCTTGGCTTCCCTCGCGACCGCCGAAAGATTTTACATCGCTTTTCGGGAAAATTGGCCGCATCGCGGCGAAATTTATTGCAAATTGCACGGAAGAGACGTTAGATTCATTCATTTTGATTTCTTAAACCCTCATTTTCTCAATTTCCGTGTGATTCTGTGTTTTGTTTCCTTTTCATTGGTGACTCAGATCCTTTTTTTCGTTACAATTATACATTTTTGACTGTGAACATTCATTTTTTGCTATTTTTTTCGCACGTTTCAATTTTGTTTTACCAAAAAAAATTGAAAAGCGAATTATGCCACATCTTAATCCTCCAGAGAACTGCGGGCTCTCATCTTTATGTCCAAGTATTATAGACAGTGTGCAAAATAACGATCTTTATTCTGCCAGGTTTCATTTTTAAATTTGAATATTGAATGAGAAAGACCGATCCATTTGTGGTAAAATAAGTCTCATTTGATGAGCCACTGTCCATAATACTTGAATTAGAAAGTTTTTAAATCAGAACACGAGCTTCAAATGCGCAGATTTGCTAGAGCACGATTAAAACCCAGTAAAACATGTTATACTATTGTTCTGCAACAAAGGAAATTAGTTTTCAATATTCTTGTGCTAGAAACGAGTCTAAAAATGCAAAAAAAAATCGAACGAAAAATAGAAAATTACACAATATTTTCAAAGGGAAGTCCACGGGAATTCGAAGGGTAATCGATCACTACGTTCATTTCCATCTTACAGCGTGTAAGATGGGTCGATCTAATCCTCTGCCGCGCGCGGTATCATCCCTTCCGCTTCCCTTCGACTACCCTCGGCGGGTTGTTGGCGAATACGACCCCTGGAGGAGTTACTATCATCTTGAAGCTGTTCCACATTAGAAAGGTGCGTTTTCAGATGATGTTTTAACTTTCATGACAACATAAAGATAAGCTCACAGATCATCTAAATACTTCTTTTAGGATCATGATCAACTTAGCTTGATTCTGAGGGGGTTTACTACAGCCCATTGCTCATTGTGGAGAGAGGTTCACAAGCTCAGCAGGTTGAAAGTTGCATAAGACGTTCACTACTCCATTACTGAATGTTTCGTAGTTTTGATATAAGGATTTTTTTTTACGTGGCAGAAGCTTCCTTTGCTCGAAATTCATAAAATTTCAACAACACAAAGTACGCGCGTTGCAACGGACGATATTGATTCTCAAAATTTCTTGCTGCATGTTGGCAGAGACACTTTTGAACACTTACCTCTTTTCTCAGAGGAGCATCTCTCCCATCAGCATGTCAAGGATTCTGTGTGACATTGAGAGTACTCCTCACTCGCTTGTATGCCACCTGGCAAATTACAAAGACAAAATTTGAATCCGCACTAACCATGCCGTTTCGAATTATCTGCAGATTATTTGAAATTGAAAAGTGGATCGGTACGTTGAGCTCATATCATCTAATTAGGAAACCCCACTCGGTTATAAAACGCGAGGAAATCATTTGATCGATATTTGTCATCCCTTCAACTTCCTTAGCTCCACTCATCCCACCAAGCACCGTCGCGACCTCCTATTCGGTGGACACATGTGATTTCGTTGAGAAGATTATAAATTCAGGTTGTTATAAAGGAACCTGCCCAGCCTGCGCTGCGTCGCGTGCGGATACGAGGAACGTGGTGATTGATTGGCGCACACGACAGGCGCGCGGGCTGCTGACTGGTCCGCAGCCACATCTTTCGTGGATACACCAAACATGTTTAGCACCCTATGGTGGACCAGTTTCTGTTGATATTGTGGTGGATATGGTCCGTGGTGATGAGTCGCAGCCCAGTTACTTTAAAGGTATGTTACTTCATTTGTATGACTCAAAACTGCAGATGGATTATCTCGTTTTTAGGACTAAGGAGTTACAGGCCAGGGTAGACTCACATACGGCCGAGGATGTGAGATTGACAGATTTTTTAGATAAACGCCAGTCTGTACCAGTATTTGCGCTGTCTCAGAGTCCTGTTAACGCTGTTGCCACTGCACCTATTACTGCTGTTTCTGAGTCCTCGTTTGAAGAGTATAGGCGTCGTAGGTCTGTTTTCGTGTCTGATATTACTGTCCGTAGAACAAGTGCCTTCCAATAGGAGTAGCTATGACGTGGTTTGCATCCGCAATATTCTTGACCATTTAGGAGTTGAATGTCAACCCACTTCTATTTCCAGGATGGGCCGACCTAATCCTGCCAGGCCCCGGTTATTGAAAATTGTTATGCCCGCGTCGTTTTATAGAGGTCTGATCCTCCGTGGAGCTGACTGGCAGAAATCATTCACGAGGATGAAAGATGTCTATATTAGACCCTCTCTTCCAAAAAGTGAAATAGATCGGCTACGAGCTCAGCGGCGTGCATCCAATCCAACTCCAAACAACGTAGCAGCTTTTCCGATATCTTCGCATTTGTCTCCCATATCTTCTCAGCTGTCTATATCTCAACATGTAGCGATTTTAATGAATGTGAATGCAGCCACTCAGGGTTTGGAAAACCTGTAAGCTAGGTTCCGTTAGGTTGATTGATGCTGCTATGGGCATTTTTCCGTTTCGCTATGTTGTTTTTCTAATTTCCACGGTTCAACTTCTTATGGTTTATTCGTATTTTGCGGTCGTTTTGACTACGTTGGCTTGCCTATGTAATGAATAATAGTAATAGTAATGATAATAATGATGATAATAATACCAACAAGTTTGCGAAGGATTGTATGCGAAATCACGTTGAAACCACACTTCGAAGCAGTAACCTCTGGACCAAACCTGTCAAAACACGTTGTCTTCAGTAAACGTATTGGAACACCTAAATTTCATTGTGGAGATTTCTCCCAAACAACTAGAATTTCTAATCCTCTGGTCAAGTTGTTACTGGAATCACTCACAGATTTACATTTGTAGTCCGCAGTGATGGTGAAATTTGCTGCGCCGGAAGCATTGAGCCGTTCGACCAGCTGTCACCATTTGCGATGGCAAACAGGACAAGGGCAGCAGAAATGGAATGAATTGTATCTGAAGTGGAACATTGGAACCACTAAAATGATCGCTCTCACTACCAATGAACCCTTTCCTGGCTTCAAAAAGATTCACAACAACGAATCTTCTGTGTATTAGAAGCCGGAAAGTGTGGCTAAAGCCTCTTTCATAGTGTGCCGTCCGACGTCGGATGACTCCTTATCAAATGTGATAATCTAAGATAGATAAGATGGGTAGGGTAGGATAGATAGATGTTCCACAATCGATAACGAGTCGTCCGACGTCGGTTGGCCGACTATGAAAGAGGCTTAAATCCGGCCCTCCAGTGTTGTCAATTCATCGAAAGGAGTTCGGTGAACGAAATTGGTGTCCATCGAAACAATAGCCGTCAGCTTGTTTGTCTAGGCAAGCTCATCACTAAAAAAAGGTAGCCATCCAATCCACAAATTCTCCTCACATGGATTGCTCCCTCATCCTCTAGTCGACCATGGATCTCACAACCAGAATTGACTCACAACTACAACTGGGTTCGTAGAATCCATCATCACTGGCTACAAAGCTTGAAAGAAATTTTGCGAGCACGAATTGACGTCCTAGCTTGTTTGTACCCGTCGACACGCCCGCAAGCGTCGTTTAATAGTCTCACATACGTCCACTGCCACCTTTATTAGTTTCCTAGTGCAGTATCGAAGAAGACAGGAGGCTTGTGGAGGCAGAAACAATTTTGATGAAGCCAGAATTCCTCGGAGGTCAAACCACCTAAGAAAGCTGCTTATTGGCTGAACTGTAGAGCGTGGTTGGAAACCCACTCGTCCTGATCTTGTCCTAGATTAGTTGTTAGCCCGCTGTGCCTCGCGGAAAAAGAAAAATTGCATTTTCAAAGGTGTGCTCTAAATTGAGCATTATGCGACTACGATAAATCGTTTCACCACTACCGATTCCCTTCTTGCTCCAATCCAAAGTCGAGAAAAACTTTGTTATGTCACGATGAACGACATCGAGCTTCAGACAATCACTGATGCGTGTTCAATTTCTTGATGAATGGTGCAATTTGATTTCTAGCACAGGGAACGGCGTAGACACCGTTATGCGTAAACGTGCTGCATTACGCGTCAGGCAAATGCGACTGGCTTGGAGTAAGGGGTATTCGTTACCGGTGAACAGACTTGTCATAGTCGCATTATGCTGAGTTTTAGGGCACACCTTTGAAAAGCAAGTTTGGAGATGAATTTCGCACTATCGGAGAAATTCATTGAACCAGAACTCAAGTGTTTGGCTTCCGTACCCCCAATATATGATTGCCGTTTTCATTTTAGTATGACGCATGGAGCAGGCGGCTGACCCTGCGGGGTTGGCTGCCTCAGTGGAGAATGGGGTTTCGATTGGCGCGGGGTGATCTACCGTCGCAGCCCCGTCCATTCTTCAGACTAAAATGATTGCGCGAACTCTATGTAGCACAGTTGAATTGTTAGAGATTTATCATGAATTTCGAAAGACTTTGCGGCGCATTTCGCCGGTGGTCCAGCGGGACACTTCCTGTTCTGGGCGGGTTGGTTTCAGTCCATACTGTACCATATCAGGGAATAAAAAACATATGTTAGATTTCTGAAAGCTGGGTTCCGCAGAAAAGGTTAAGGATTCGGAATCGCTCCAAAATGTCGTGAATTTGTTCCATTAGATTTGGCTATCAAACTGATTTTCTAAATGTAGTGAAATTGTTGAATTGATTTGGCTGTTTTTGGTATGTGCAGACAACGTAATCATTGAATGTAATGAAATTGTTGCAAATGGATCTGGCAGGCGCTCTATGAATTATCAGAGTCAAATCACGCTTCAGAAGGGACTTTGCTCGGAGCGTATAGTGATTCAGATCAGAACAAGAATAACTCTAGCGACAAACACGTTCCCATACAACGTGAATCGTGAAGGCACTGAGGACACGAAGACACGGCGTCAGTAGCTAATATATTGTGCTAAATTTCGTTTTCGTGATTTTTATCTAATCGGTGAAGGAAGGTCTAGTACCTTATTGTTAGTGGGAGCTACACTGTAAAGGCAGAATAACATTCGAAAACCTTATTTCTAGCCCATAAGGCCACATTTCGTTCAGCATTCTTAATTGAGAATTAATTTTTTTTCTTTTTTCTGTGTTTACTTACTCGCCAGAGCACCTTCTGACGCATGACTTGGCTCTGATTATTCATAGAGCGCCGCCCGAATCCATTCGCAATAATTTCAATACATTTAATGATTATGTTGTCCGCGGATACCGACAACAGCCAAATCAATTCAACAATTTCACTACATTTAGAAAATCAGTTTGATTGCCAAATCTAATGAAACAACTTCACGACATTTCGGAGCAATGCCAAATCCTTAAAGGCAGTGTTCACGATGAAAATCGTTTTTCTGTTTTTCCGCCTATCTTGAAAACGGCCCCATGCTGATTCCAATGGTGTCTCTGGAATCATACAAGACCTTCTGTGAACGCAGGTATGGTCCCTCGAAGATTGAGCTATGGAAACATGGTGGACGAGTTGTCCGAGGCTTGTAACTTCCGTCTTTTGCAGCCGATCTATGCGAGCTGACCTGAGTAAAGAGAGAAGCTGAGAATGAAGGGAAGAACGAGGCTAATGATTTAAAATCATCGCTCCTCTCACGATCTCGAGCATTCATTTGTTCACGTCGGTGGGCGTGTGATGCGCTTTTGGGGTTTTCAATGCGCTCGAAGTTGCAACTTCGGGCTCTTTTGGGGCTCTTCCTGGCTCGTTTTCATGTGTTCTTTCGACGTTAACGTTACAGAGTGTCCATCCACTACCCAATCCTAGTGGAATTTTAAAAAGTTTTTCCATCGTGAACACTGCCTTTAACCTTTTCTGCAGAGCTCAACTTTCAGAAAGTTGACAAATTTTTCCATGGGTATCCCTTCTACATTAGCGTCAATCTTTAGAAGTCAAAAATGCTTTTCAGAGAACATAGTGTCTCCTACTTAGGTCCTGCACACCTCTACTGGGATACTGCACACGCTCCATGATGTCGTGCACACTTTGACTTAGGTCCTGCACACATTCCATGACGCCCTACTCATCTCTACTGGGGTCCTGCATACGTTCCATAATGTCATGCCAACCCCTACTGGGGACCTGCACACGCTCCATCATGTCCTGCACTCTCCTACTAAGGTCCTGCACAGATCGTACGACGACCTTCACACCCCCACTGGTGTCCTGCACAATTTCCTTCATGTTCTGTACACTCCTACTAAGGTCCTGCACACGTTCCATGATGTCCTGCACTCTCCTACAGAGGTCCTGCACACATCTTACGACGTTCCTCACACCCCTACTGGCGTCCTGCACAATTTCCTTCACGTCCTGCACACTCCAAGTGAGGTCCTGCACACATTCCATGACGCCCTACTCATCTCTACTGGGGTCCTGCACACGTTTCCTAATGTCATGCCAACCCCTACTGGGGACCTGCACACGTTCCATGACGTCCTGCACACCCCTACGGAGGTCCTGCACACATTCTCCAACGTCTTGCACACCTCTACGGGGGTCCTACGCACGGTCCATAATGTCATGTGCACCCCTACTGGGGTCCTGCACACGTTCCATCATGTCCTGCACACTCCTACCGAGGTCCTGCACACATTCAACGACGTCTTGCATACCCCTACTGGAGTCCTGCTTAGGTTCCATGATGTCCTGCACACTACTTCTAAAGTCCTGCTCACGTCCCATGATGTCCTGCACACTCTTACTGAGGTTCTGTGCACATTCTACGACGTCCTGCACACCCCTACTGAGATCCTTTACAGGTTACATGATGTCCTGCACACTCCTACGGGGCTCCTGCATACATTGCATGACGTCCTGCATACTCCTATTGCTGTCTCGCATAGTCAACCGACACTTCAGCACACCCTGCGACGCCTTCTTATCGATGGTGCTCATGGAACGAACCCGCGCCGCGCTCAAAGACATCCTTTCCGCACAGCGTCCTCTTCCGAGTCGGGCGTTTGAAGTACACCACCCTAGAGAGCAAGGTATAGTCTACGGCAATGGAAGTAGGACCTGGTGAGGTTGCGGACTCTTCCTAGCACACTATAGTGTGATTGTGTTATCACTCATTTTTTCGAAATAACTGAGATTGGTCGGTGAGTTTTTGTTTCCAATCTCATATTTTCCTCTGTTTTCATTCCTTCTACGATTTAGTCATATCGGTGAAAACACAGACTCATCGAATTATCGCAGCTGTTTCGGAAAAATGAGTGATACCACTAACAAGCTACCGTATGTTAGGACGAGTTCGCAACCTCACCAGATCCTACTTCCATTGCTGTAGACTATATTTATATGGAATCGCGGTGGTGGAGAACGTTTTTGCGTACTTTGAGAGGTCATAACTTTAGAAAACGGGAACCAGCTAGGATGAAATATTGCACACATAATTGAATTCTTACAGCGCATCGAATTATGTACAGCGAATACCTCTGGTGAAGGCTTATGCTCAGGAATTTCTGAACAAGTTACCCGAGACCTTGATGCAAGTTGCATGATGGCTTCACGCAACTTACTTTAAGTTCACAAGTAACTTGAAACGATGTTACGTGTAACTTGACCAGATTTTTTATTGAAGTAACATGTAACTTGTTCTAATAATCACAACCTTACGAGTAATTTACCCTGTCGTTACATGTTATCTGACACCCAAATGCGACACGGCCGTCACGCAACGCCGGTCAGCCCACCCACACGCGACATGCTCGCCGAGCATGACTGGGGGGCCAGCGGCTAGACGGGGCCTCCAGCCGGCATGAAAAAAAACTCAAACCTGGGTAATTGAGCCGACAACGCTACCGACATCTTAGACAGCCTCGAGTGTGCGTCGTATACCTCCCTAGGGAACAGCCCGCCCCGATATAAGTTACATGTGCGATAAATTAACACATTTAAGTTACACGTCAGTACTTTATGTCACGTGTAAGTTAACTAGCACCGTGCAATATAACTTTGTTGTAGGTCACATGTAACTTAAATCTATGAAATTAAGTCGCAGGTAACATGTTTAGAGTCGTTAATTCGCATTTAACTTTATCAGAAATTCCTGAGCGAGAATCTTACTTCTCACTTGTTGTCTGAAAACCGATGACGGCTCGAATCATTTTGTCATTCGAAAGAAAAATCCATTTATAGGATGGCTCGAGATTATTTGATGCCGAAGTATAGTACCCTTGATGCAAAGGAATGATCTGGAAAAATAATAGTTTTGAAAATGAGCGCTATGTCGTATCATTCTTCTCATCCTGAAATTGTTAAGCACAGAAAAGCAAGCAGGATCACTCCAATAAAACTTTAATTAAGATTTACCGACCTAATTTTAGCGCCAATTTAAATTCTAAAGGACAGACTCCCAGGTGGCAAGATAAATATGAGGTGTAGGTGACTTGAAAAGTTTGCGAAGTTTGAAAAGCCGAGTGTACTCATTCTGTAGTGACGTTAAGAACAGGTGTTTTCCACAGTCAAACTTCGAAATCGTTTTTTTTCTGTTTTTCTGCTCATCCAAGCCTGAAATGACAAAAGTGACTGCAGGCTTGTTAACACTCGGCATATAAAATCTACACAAATACCACACATACTGATAACTCAGGGAATGTTGTTTTGCCCTTTGACTGCTCTGATGTCTGCCGGCCTACATCCACATTTTATCCAGATCTTTCGAACTTTTAATGTAATGTAGTATAGTCATTCAAACCCAGGCAGCAGAAAACAAAAGCTGTGCACATATTCAAGTCTCGTATTCTGAAGTTCGTTTTTCTCTTGTTTTGCGGTCTAGCCACCTGATCAAAGTGTGCCGCAGACGGTATTCTATCAATAGATAGTCATGAATAGTCCCACGAACTCCCTGCCTCTGCCTGGGAACCTCTATAGACTGACCGTTTCTCTTCTTAATTCAACGAGAACGCAACATTCGAACTATTGACTCACCTCGATTAAACGTGAACGCCGCATAAGGCACCTTTTATATCCCTCACCGCAAGCGCGGGATGAGTGGTGGACTATGAAAGATCTCACTGCGCGGAGCGCGCGGGACGAGTCGCCCCTAACGCGGGTCAAGCGCGTGCTGCGCTTACGGGAAGGACTATGGAAATTGCCCAAGGACGACTGCTGTCTCCACAGATTAAGCAGCGGCGAATCTGTGAGGTCCTTTTACCGCCATAAAATTGATATGAACGGATCATTCATCACCAAAGTCATTAAAGCATCGGTTAAGCGTCGGTGGTGCTCAGCTTGGAGCGTACGCTATGCAAACGCGGCAGACTGTCCCGTAAAGCCATTTGAGGCCATAGGCGAGTCGAAAGTCTATTAAGTTGTCTGAACCGCCGTTACGGTGTCATCCGCGTTTCGTGCATTACAGTCCGGTCACATTTGGTGGAACACCACTCGTTCATCAGTTTTGAATGATCCATAGTTTCCATGAACAAAAATGCCTGAGGCTGTTTCCGGAAACAATGCATTTTAAAAAAACGAGGCGAAGCGCTACCGCAGCTGGAATATCCCTTGATTGAAACCCATAATGAGCCTTGAATAGCCATGCATCCGCTGCTGGTGCCTGGAGAGATCAGATTGGTTGTGCCCTTTTCAAGTTTAAACTCCCTGAACTGCAGAGTGTGTACTCCAGTGCATACTCAAACATTCAGGAGATTTGTGCTCCGTCATAAATATATTTACAGAAGAAATGAGCTGCGATTGGAGAAAGTGCGTATGCTCTCAAAGACCTGCACTGCAAAGAAATTATCATGCATGCATGCTTTCAATGAGTACTGTACTCTTTGTGCCCAAAAATGGGAACCCTTTGAAAGGGCATCTCTCAGAAGGTTCCCTGTGTTAAATACTTGATAGCCTGCATGCGAAGTGTAGACATTTCGAACGATCAAACGCCTGAATTCTTTTCAGTTGTCAAACACAATGAATGAAAAATCGCTAATGGAATTGGTAGGTTAGCTAACTCACAATCGTACAATCGCCATTTTCGGCTGCAGTGTGCTCTACAATAGTCCCCTACAGTGCGTTCTCTGCGGAAAACGCTGAAAGGGGTTCAGCTTGAACACCGCCCTAAAAAATACAAAAAGCGAATGTTTTCATGAATGCACACCAATAGTCCACACTACCAGAACATGTGGTTGATCAGGAGAAATGTTGAGTAAGTTACCCTCTTGCTATATACGCCCAAATATTGTAATTGACAATGGTGTCAGGCTGTGGAAGGAGGTGAAGGCAAGGTTCGAGATTATGATGATTCCTTACTTATGCTTTCCGCCACTGAGATTCGTGGGTGGACAGATTTATTATACTGACTTGAGCGTTTCGACGGGGATCGTCGTCTTCAGAGGCCTAGAAAGCAGTCCAAGGTCAGAATGTGCTGTCTAGACCACCAAATAGTCCCACATAAATAGATGTGTGAGTCGCTAGATCTATTTGACTGTACTTTCGCGCTCTCGGACAGTCGAGGCTTAGTACTTCGGCACAATACCGTTAGTACTCCAGGGCAAACCTGGCATACTAACGCTAGTTGTGTGCAGGAACTGCTGGTTGCAGCAGCATATACTGTCAACCTATGCTGGCGTACTAAGCCTGTTCTGCAAAGGGAAGAAAAATTTGTACTGCCACCCTCTTTACCGGTGTTGGGAATGATCCTCGTCACGGCCAGCAGCAAGGGGGCCAACCACGTTCCGATCCGCAACAAGGACCTCATCTTCGCCACGGTCCACAACGAGGAGGCTTCCCTCGCGATGGGTCATGGGGATGACCCCGCCTAGCGTTCAAAATTAGCATCCAAAAAGTGACACAAGGTCACCTCCTCGCACTGACCTCAAACGACCAACTGCCCCTCAGCGAGACTGGCCGCCTTGTATACCCACCGCCGTAGTACAAGAGGATGCTGCAATGTTCATTCGTATCAGACAAATCAATGGAGGAGAATGTCAGGCAACACTAGGAGAGAGGGGCTGGCAATAGCACGCGTACCACGATGAACAAAGCGTCACTACGCCAGCACAAGCAGCAGGAGTTTCTGGTCGTTGACACCATATCCTGCTGTTACCAGCAGCTATGGCACGGGTGCAGCCAATCCCTTTGTGCCGGCGTAGTAACGGTATTGTGCCGACGTACTAAGCCCCGACAGTCCGAGTCACTAACTTGAGGGCTATCGGAAACGCTAGAGATGAGGAACTATTCGGTGGTCTAGACAGCACATTCTAACCTTGGGCTGTTTTCTAGCCCTCTGAGGACGGCGATCTTCGTCGAAACGCTCAGGGCAATATAATAAATCTGTACACCTACGAACCTCAAGGGCAGAAAGCATAAGTAAAGGATAAATCAGTATGATGAGGTTGCAATATTAGAAAAGCTGGAGATTGTAAAGATTACTGCTGTGTCGTGCTCAAGAGAAGACAGATCTGGCCATCTCGGAAGCGTTGGTATGCGAAAACTAGGAGAAAAAAAACGGGCAGGAACAAGTTAAGAAAGCTAATCACGTGTGCCCGTATTCACGAAACACAGGGAGGATCCCGGGAAGGTCCAAAGTCCACCAGCGGTTGAACGAGTTTTTGATCTAGGTACCCGGCAGGTAGACAGAAAGGCTACCTGCTACCATGCGGGTAGACAGGAAGGTTCCTAGCCACCTAGCAGGTGGACCGAAGGTGTTGCGGCTACCTGCTATGTCGATCTCACGTGGCGGAAAATTATCAGTATGTGACTGACAGGCAGCGAGCGCTCTGCCCGTCCACTCGCACAGCTAAGGTCAGGCATGCTGTGCCCACCGGAATGCGCTGATAGCGAGGCTGAGACACAGCAGATTCCTACCCCGCGGTCTCGTCTCTATCCCCGCAGGTGGCCACCCATGTCTGTCTCTGCTCTAACAGGTGGCGAACGGGTGGCCTCCACTATTGAAATCTCGACAGGAGAGGCACAAAACTGGTGGCCACGCGTCGGGTGCGGGAAGGTTACGCTCCCTTCCTGCGCATGCCGTTTCATGAATACAGCCACTGTTGTCAACCAGCGTTTAACGAAATTTTATTGATGTTTTTTGGTCTTTTATTCTGCTCTAATACTAAATATTTCAAGAGGAAAATATAAGATTACAGAATAAGCGTTAAAAAAAATCTCTTTCAATGTGAGCGGTCGTTCACCCAGCTAATAGCCTTTCCAACTTGTTTCCGCTCGTTGTTTCTCTGACTTTCTATTCAATTCCACTTTCGCGAATTCCAAATCCGCCTTTTGACATATAAGTGCATTACAACATTTTTTTTATTGTGAACCTTTCCTTCAATTGTAGTTGTCGAGAGTTGTGCGAGCTGGAAAACGAAAGTTTATTACCAACATTTTTCAAACACTGCGCAGCCAAGTCGTGAGACTGTGTATCCACTTTTCCCACAAGTATAAAACCTACCCATTGAAAACGTCTACCACCGACGAGTGTGGCGGAAGAAGCAAAGATTTTCCAGCACCAGTTATTGTATCAAGAAGACGTCATGTAACAGAGCCACGAGCTGGAGATAAGCAAACCTTCCGTAGCACCCACATTGTTACCACATTGTCCCGTGACAGAAGTATGTTCTGATAAACTGCAGAAATTTTGCCGCACTCCAACGACATCGCAGCAGCACGTGCTTCCTTTGCACAGGAAGGCGTCTAGAGGCAATCAAGACGTTTGTAGCAGCCTCGACGTTACAGTACGATACTAAATAGCCATCACCACAAAATTCTCACTATAAACAAAATTGATGATACCCAAATGATAAAGGGTAGGGTGAAAAGAAGCGGAGAGTGGTGTGTCTTTATTAACACACCGTCTTTTTCCAGAAGTCAGTGGATGAAGCACTGAACAGACTAGGGAGTAGGAAAACAACCATGTCATCGAACCCTAAGCATGGAAAACTCTAAACAACAACTACTCTACTTCCTTGAGAATTTTGATATGACGGCAAATTATCAACTCATGAGGTTACACATATAGTAAAGTCCACAAAGAGTGTCTCATTCACTTATCAATGAGAAGCGGTCGATTGGAGATCAATGAACATGAAACCCGCTGCAGCACAACCGCTCTCGCTAAATCGGTATCGAGCGTGCTGGTATGGGATTCATGCACATTGATCCCCAGCCGACCGCTTCTTATTGATATGTAAATGAGACACTCTTGGTGGACTCCACTATATGTTATGGTGTCCATGTAGGTTTTAGATGGCGAATGGACGAGGCTGCTGCGGTAGATCATCTCGTGCGATCAAAACCCCACTGGTGGATGCTGTTGAGCACGCTACAGAGCCCGCCGCAATGTTTACGTCTCATCCAATCGCTATACAAAGTTTTCCAAAATGTCCTTCCAGAACCTTCCAGAACCGCAAGTGAACAGCGAACTGCAACTGAAGAAAAACTGATTAGCGTGTCCCATAAAGAGCATGGTAGCCATGAGGGCGTCAAAAGCGCAATGCGATCGCGTTGAGAGCGTATCATTTTCGAGTTGAACACCGCGTGTGTTTCAGACCGTGTTCTCATTTTGCACGCAATTCGGCCACGTGCTGCTAGACAATCGTGTCGTATTACTCTAGCTGTGTCCTACAGTGCGTTGCAAAATCATATGACATACCCAAATTTTAGCGGTTTCGAATTTTGCGTGAATTAGGGAGACAAATGGTAACGCCAATCGATGCAGCACCCTCGGAAACCTCTGGGTACGTATCTTCATACAACAGAGCTACCGGCAAGAAATTGTCAAAAACTTCCGTTGCTATATTATATGATGTAATAAACGTTCTTCGGCCCAGGAAAACATCTATCCTTCCACTCGTTGTAGTCACTCACTATATCAATCGCATTTACTCTGAAACAAACTGCATTCATGATGATACTCAATTTCGATAATCTTACCTCGACACAGCACAGTTAATTTATTGAAACATCTGTTTAATACTCCATCACATCTTCATAGGGCAGCAATTAATATAGATAATTATGGTAAAATAACAACAGGAGGGATTCCCAGGGTAAGCTAAAAGGGAGAAAAAGGAGAAGGATCGGTCAGCTGCGTACCCAGTCGGGGGGGGGGGCCTGTGACCAGGACGAGTGGGGAGAGGAGACTATCTTATATGTCAGAGTGGTCCTTAGAGACGGATCAGCATCTGCTCAATAAGCATTTGTGGGTTTAGTGTCAAACTCTAAGTCTCTACGATGAAGCTCTATTTCTGCACTGCACTGAAATAGCTGGCATTCTCGCTGAGATTTTGATTCTATACCCTCTGTCACAGTTTATTCATGGTTGGAGCCATCAGAAATAACAAGTTCGTAGGCCTTGTTCTGGCTCAGACACACTTCAAAACTGTTTCGCACGTTTCAACCCAGCTTTTTGTGGACACCGCATTCAATCGGCGCCAATTCGGTTAGAACGACCAGCCTAAGCGGAGCCTAGCGCTTACCTAACACGTTCTCCACTGGGTTGAGCTCCTGCGAACCAGCCGGCCATTACAGCAAATTGGGATTATCGACCTGATTCCAAGCCTGCGCCGTTATACTGACAGGAAGTGAAGGCGGATACGGGCCAGAAAGAGCTGGAAATCATTTCCCGACCCATTCTGATAATCAGTGAGGTTCATAGGCCATGTTGCAGAAACCTGGTCCAGCTTGCCACACCACTTGAATCCGGGTCGAGAAATTAATCTTTTTCTATTAAAGTTCCCACTCGAGGATAAGTTCTGGTCCTTGTGCGAATCCTTCAGAATACCTTTTTATTTGTCGGAAGCAAGCTCAGTCTCAACGAGCCTGATGAGTTTTAGTCTCTTAATTCAAGTTTACTATCCATTCTACGCATTGGAGAGATCCACATAAGGTCCCACATTTATTCTCGAGTAGGAACTCTGGAGAAAAATATATGTGGAAAGATTAATATATCAACCAGGATTCAGGTGGTGTACAATACCGCTCGTAGGATTTGGTCAGAAATCGAGCGAGGTCGGGTTTTCGCGTCTTTTTCGTTTTTTTTTGTATAACTCGCTTCAATGTCAACTGCGAGCGAAACTAGGGACATATTCATGATCCAGGTGTTGAGGGCTATCCAATGGTGTAGCTATTGTAAGGATTCCGTTGACAACCATGGAAATTTCGCAATCAATCAGCTCTCTATATACGGTAGACACAGGGAAACGCAAGCGGAGACGGTAGCGCACCACCCGTCACGGTACCGTAATCACAAACCTGGGTGATTGCGAAACTTCTGTACTTCTCAACGTAATTACCACAGAGGCTAAACCATTGGGTAGCCCTCAACGCCAGGGTCATGAATATCTCTCTCGTTTCGCTCAAAGTTGACTTTGAAGCGAGTTATACAAAAAAGACGAAAAAGACGCGAAAACCCGACCTTGCTCGCTTTCTGACCAAATCCTACGAGCGGTATTGTAGCAAGCTGAACCAGGTGTCTGCGACATGGCCTATAGACATGACTGCTTATCGAAATGTGTCGAAAAATCATTCCCAGTTCTTTCTAGTCCGTATCCGCCCCCACTTCTTGTCAAAAGGACAACGCAGGTTCTGTTTACAGCCGATCATGCCTTTTTTCTAAAATGACCGACCGGTTCACAGAACCTCAACCCAACGGAAAACGTGTGAGTTAATATTGGGCGTTGAGTCTACATCCAAAGCAGACATCACAAGCGCGTTGCTCCGCTTAGGCTGGTCCTTCTTACAAAATTAGCGCATATTGAATGAGGCGTCCACAAAAAGCCGGGTCGAAATATGCGAATTAGAGTTTTCGGAGTGTTTCAGCGTCAAGACAGCTCTGAAGACTATTAGCATAGTGTTTCTGACGATTCTTACCATGGGCGAACTTATAAAGAGGGTCTAGAATCGAAGTTTTAGCGAGAACTCCAGCTACAGTTGACCGCAATGTTAAAAGGACATGGTGCGGTTGCGGACTCGCACTAAAACTACAGTAGAGCCTGGCACCTTGCCAGATTTCGTCATCGATCGGCGCCACAGCTAATATTCTCGTGAGCAGAGAGACGACGGTTCGAGCCGATCGATGACGAAATCTGGCAAAGTGCCATATTCTACCGTAATTTTAGTGCGAGTCCGCAACCGCACCGTGTCCTTTTAACATTACGGTCAACTGTATGTCATATCATTTCGCAGCGGTCATTTCCAACTATTTCCGTTGCGAACTCCCTTCTAAATGCCCATATTTCATGACGATTCGTACCCAAGTGATGTCGAGGTTGCTGCATCGATTGACGTTTACGGCTTGTCCCCTTGATTTGTGCAAAGTCCGTAAGCGCGGAAATTGAGGTACGTCATATACTATCGCAACGCACCGTACTTCTACGAATATCAAAAAAATGGTTCTGCCAAACATTGCTGGAATTCATTAATATTGTAGGTAATATGAGACTGTTATAAAACTTGGATTCGTTGAAATGCTTCAGCCAGTTTCAAACTTCAATAAATATGAATTCTTTTAGCGTTTCGCCGGATGTGTTGGCAAAAAAACGGTTGAGATTCATCTGTAAATCTTCATAGGAGTCCTTTTCTGCTGAGCCAACTGTTGTCAAAGTGTTAATGACTCCAACTGACATTTTCGAAGAAAAAAAAGTTAATGGCATTTCTTATCTTACCTGCGTCAGCTTTGTTGAGTTGTTCTCGCTAGAGATTATCCATGCACTCTCGTTGACATTGTTCAAATCACGTTTTAATACACATGCATCTCTTCCCTGACGCAAATCACTAATTCAGAGTTTGCTAACTTTCGCCTTGCTATTGTCCGATTGCGACGAGCTATGAGCCCTTAAAGGCACAGTCCAAGCTCAGGGACAAAATCTGTGAATTCCACATAGTTGTTGAGTAGACCCACCCCGAATAACAGCTGCCAAGTGGGAGCTCTCGATTCCTTCGAATAAACGACTTTAGGAGGAAGCCATCCTGGACATCAGGACGCCACTTGGCACGCCCCTTCTACGAGCTTTCGAGCTCAACAGTGGCGAGATGGGCGATGGTTTTCGATCAATAGCCCCGTTCCTCCCTTTATCCGCAGTGTCGTGCCGCCGCTTACCTCAGACCACACGTGCAAAGTGGTTCACCAAGTGGTCGAGATAGACGGTGACCAGATGACAGTGATGCGGTACAAGGGGAAGGTCTTACACGCGCTCTGTGCTTAGCACCTTTCGCGCTTAATATAATTTTAGGCTGTACGGCCTTCCTACCAACCCAGCTGAGGGAGTGCGCGCTATGTGGGGGCATGGCTTCCTACACCTGCGCTATGGCCTACCAACCCTTTGACAATGAGGGGACCGCTGTTAGAGAAATCCCGAAAGTGTAGTCACACTTCGAGATTTTGCTTTCATCGCAAACCCTGCGTTTAGGCGGTGAAAAATTACCGGTACACCTGTGAAATTAATCATTCATCCAAACTTCTACAGCAATTAAAACACACTCAGTAGGTATTGACGCCTCATTTCTTTACATAAACATCAAAACTCCTAGTAGGCATACTCAGGTCAAGATTATCGATCACGGTTTGGTCATAGGAACGTGCAGGTCATTTCTAAACGGTAATTTTGTGCACCTCCAGCCATGTAGAAGGTGATTGTGACGCATGGATTGACGCGTTTTCATGTTGGGAACATGAAATGGTCGATATAGTTATGGCAATAGACGGTCACGAAGCCCTTCTAGTAGTCCAATCTACTCATGCTGCACGGAGCTCATTCTTGGGCAACCCGCTCGTGACCAGAGAATTCAACCAAGGCCATCTGACCTACTCCCTAATATCGTTCCGAGAATAACCTGTCTTCCCGCAAACCCCTAATGTAGTGTTCTACCATCCCGGCCATCCAAACTTCATTTTTTTGTGAGAAAATACGACCTGGAATGCAAATGCAGCAAATTTCTAAATATCCCGACAAAAAAAGCTATGACAGCTTACCTTCTTCCACTTTGTGGCACTGATGGTACCACCGAAACGCATTCTTGCTGACTGGTGGGTCCCAAACGCGGTGCAGGTCTCAAAAAATCACGGATGATGTGTGGGCAGGGTGGAAGGGACCGGAGTATTCCAAATTTCAAGACAAGAAGATCCAAGTTTTTTTCGGGTACCGTTCGCCGACCTTAACGCTGTCCAAGGCTTCATGAGCAATATCCATATCCATGCCCCTTAAAGGCCTCCTAAGTTGACCAACGTCATTCTTCTTCTTGTAGTGCGTCGGACTCTTTTGATGCAGTCGTGCGATCCTCCCTTCTGAGTAGCAATCCTTCTGTTATGGATAAGTGTTCCGTGCAGGGCGTCCGCCTGAGCCTGCTTAGCAGTTAGAAGCTTCATAGTTAGAAGCTTCATTCCCCTTGTCATTACTCGGAACAATCGTACATAATGTCTCTATGTCACCAGGTGCCAAATTCATACCTAACATGGATTGGAGGTTTGTCGAAGTACGAAAGAAAACAAGAATTACCTTCTAACCAATGAACTGACTGTTCTAGAACAGTGCCTGCAAGAGTTTCAAGCACTCATAAATCCACTGCTGCTCCTCTCGTATTACGAGCTCTGAGGCTTGGCCTCTTGAATGCACGAACTAGGGTGAAACCAAATATTCGCACTGCATTGTACAACTGTCGATAAGGAGATTTGAATTGTTCCGATTTTGAGAACGAGCCATTTGATGTTAAGCACTTTTCACTCTGGCAAACGCTGGCTAGTAGCCCCTGAGAAAATCACTTGTCGCCGAGGAGCTCCGGGGCGACTAGTCTAAAATTGGCAAGGTCGTAGCTAGACAATGGTGAGCTTGTCAAGCTGGATGGTGAAAAACTCTAGCTATTGTCGCCTAGTTTCATTGAGCTACTGGCGCCGGCCTTGTCAAGCTATTGTCGCCTAGCTTTGTGGAGCTACTAGCGCCGGCCTGGTGTCAAGCTACTGTCGCCTAATATTGTGGAGCTATTATCGCCGACAATCTCAAGCTACTGTCGCCCAGTGATATTAGGCCATTGACGCCGACTCCTTGTGAGGATACTCTAGCCTACTGTAGAATAAAATGCCACGAATTTGCCTAGAATTCACCGGGATCCTGGATATCAAGAAGGATTTTACGCAAAATTACCGCGAGCCAAGAAAAGTCCGCGAATTCACCGCACAAATGCCTCTAAAAAAACGGAAACTACAAATAAACATGACCAAATTCTGCGAGCCTGCCGCGAATTCACCGATCAGAGAGCGCCCTACTGCAGCAGCGACTGACACAAGAAAGCGATGAATTGGCAAATATCGTACTTCGAATCTTTGTATGCAATAGCGAAAACCACGGCAGACTTCGGTGCCATCGCTGCATCTTTGCGTGTATTCTTAAGATTCTCCCCTCTAGGAACATACTGGTTGAATTAACTATAAAAAATCGGACAATGCAATACTTCATGTCTGAGTACGGGGGCAAAATTTACAATGAAAAAAACATTCCCTACTGACATACGACAACCATAAAAAATCGATTGAACAATGATATTCACAGAGATCATATTACACCGTACGAGCAGAGAACAGCATCAACAGAACAGCATAACAACTAACGCCAAAAAAAATTTAGAGATTTTAGCTTCGAAAAAAAACAAAATTGAGAGAATTTAGCTTCGAAAAAAAAAAACAAGACTCGAAGCTCCACTTCTTAGCGATCTATTCTACACCACATAAGTATACGAACACCCTATTTTAGAAGATAATGTTTCGAGCGTGTTCTCGGCTTGGGCTTGGCGAAACCTGACGAAATTTTTTTTGTTGTAATGCATCATAAACCTCGTCTTACTCGCACACGAGCCTGAGTTTCCAACACAGTTTTTTTGTGTTTTCAACACAAAAACACAGTTTTTCAATAAAGAATCCATTTACAAATTTGTGGTAATAAATGAAATTAATGTTATTCGCTCAGAACATGGCTATTAAAAATTCATACACGTGCCACTTTTTTGTCATCAAACGACCGTAAAAATCGTGACATAGGACTGCGAAAAAATGGTGTCTTGATTCATAATTTTGAAGACGAGCTCGGAATAATTTTCTGCAATTTCGCACCTCTTCGGTATGTTGTTTCGACGAGAATTAAAAGGAGCGAAATCTACACATTCAAAAAATGCCCAATTTCGTTAAATTTTCAACCATCAAAAAATTGCCTTGAGAAATTATTTTCTCGCAATGTTATATTGTGTCTTTAAAGGTATGGCTAACAATTGATAAGGGTCTAGTTTTTTACGGTCATGTTCTGAGGAAACAGCCCTAACTTGATTTAATACCACGAAATCATAAACGAAATCGGTATCCAAAGGCTGAACATTCGAAACTCAATCTTGAGTGTGCGTAAGGCACGTTTTATGATGCCCTAAAACATATTAAGGTTTCGTCGCATTTCGCTAAGTCCTGGCCCAGTTACATTCAAAAAAGCATCTTTAAAGAACGTTGGTTCGTATGCTTACGTGCCTCACTAGCACTGCCTCACTAACATCTCATAAAGTGTGCCCGAATGAGAATGGCGGCCCTCGCGGTCGGCGTTCTTGGCAGGCGGCCGTCGCATGTGCCGCCCTCGGACGAGTGTTGGATTTCAACGACGGCCGTCCCCTCTCCCCTCGTCTGCAGAGCTGATTGATCGGCGCAGTGCTTGCTGCCAGCCGGTGCCGGCCCCGTTCGTAGTCGATGGCGGTGGGGACTTTTCGCATGCTTGTCCAAGAGCGGCGAACGCGACGGCGGCCTGCCAAGCACGCCGGCCGCATGAGCCGCCATTCTCATTCGGACGCACCTTACATGTAACAGGGGTTGCCGGCTGCAGGGTGAAGCGGGGCGTTGCGTATTTTCCCAAATCGTGGCGAACACCCACCATAATTTTTTTCCAGGTTTCTAAGTTTTTGCGATTCCCCGAGACGAAGTTTCTGGACAGTTTATAGCCAGACGCTGAAAATTGTTAAAAAACCTGAGCGATTCCCTTTCCTTTGATGACCAAAAATATTGAGAATTTCGGGGCATTTCCATCGAATTTTAGTTTCTTTGGACCAAAAATTCTGCAACCCTCCCTAACCTTCATTTCCGGGCCAAAACTTCTGAAAAAAAAATTCAAATTCAGACCACCCCCCTTGCGAAGATTCTCGCCTGACCCTGGCCGGCAGTCCTAGTCCTGGCTTAGGTCCTCCAATCGTTCTCGACCCCTGAGTCGTCCATTCGTTGCCGCTTTTCCGCATTGTCTTCGTCGTCCGCTTCTGTGATGATCTTCCTTGTTTTCTGAAAAAAAGGATAACATAAGACGGCCGAAGAAGTGGAAAAACATACAAATAGTAAGCTATACCTTCCGAGCTACCAGCTTGTGATGAAGTATGTGCAAGCTGATGATTCAGCTAAACATCAATGGCATTACTCGAATTGAGAATAAGGCAGCTTGTGATCTAAAAGCAGTAACGTGTGTGTTCCACTTCCGCGGTAACACAGCCGGATGCGGGTAAAGCCATTGATGGTAGGACTTCGGCGTATTTCGGCTACCATAATCCGGAAATCGCTTCAGGACCCAACGCTAAAAGTCCTATTAGCCCAAGCCATTTGCAGCTTTATTTACTTCAGAAGCGCGCGTTTCGCGTCGCAGTTTCGCTGCATAGCGCGCTTAGTCCCTATCCAGATAAAGCCAAAGATGGTAGGAATCAGCGCTTTTCGGATGCCGTTTCTGACAATAGTTTCGGGACCCAACGCCGGGTTTCCCTTTACGTCGGAACTGTTTTGCAACCTCGTTCAGTACAGTCGCACGCGTTTCCTTAATGGTGTCACTCTGGAACACACCATGCAGAGGTGGGATCAGATCAGAACTTGTCACCCAGCGATTTTTTTAAACTTTCAGAGCTAGAGTCCTCAAACTTTGGACGTGCTAGTTTAGAAGGAGACACTCAAAGTGAAAATCGCTTTCTGCATTCACCTTTAACTTCTTAGGCCCATTAGCTCTCCTGATTTTGCAAAGGGAGAAAGACCCCTGGTTGGCGAGAACATTGTGGAGTGTGAATAAACACGGTATATACCCTCTATAAAACGTAGTTCACATCATTCGAGGCGCGAGCGGCGCGCGTGATGCCTCAGCCTCCGTCTGCCCTCCGCTCTCTGACTGTCTCTAACCTCCGCTCCGCACCAGCACGCGTAAAAACCATGTAAATTTTGCCGTTTTATAGCCTGTACCCTCTGTAAAACGTCGTAACTCACATCATTCGAAGCGCGAGCGGTGCGCGCGACTATCTGGGCCTCCGTCTGCCCTACGCTCTCTCACTGTTTATAACCTCCGCTCCACACCAGCACGCGTAGGAACCAAGTGAACTTCACCGTTTCATAGCTTGTACATATATATCGTTTCAGGAATTTATACAAGGAACTACTCCGCTGCTTTCTCTTTGGGTGGAGCCATGAATGGAATCTCACTACTAAGAATTCCGATTGTTCGTGTTTTCGCGGCATTCTCGGCAACGAGAAATTTCCCAAGGGATTTTTTTCGGGCGCCTGTTCTACTCATAAGGCCTCCTAAAAATTTTCTCCAAAATCAGCTACAAGTATTCCAAACAACAGCGCATCGGTGTGAATCACACTATCTGATTGGTGTGATTCACATGCCTTACCCAGTTTATATTTCTGCTTCTACATCTCGGTATCACACACTCAGAAACGAAAACTTTTGACTCCGGAGTTAGCTTTTACGGACAAGTAAGAAAATTCCCCATCCCAAAATGATTAATTCATCCTGGAATATCAAAAATTCGTATTCATCAGAAAAAGCGACGAGCGCTGGCTGTAAATTGAAGTGAATGAAGAGAATGACTTTCTTTAAGGGATACTGAAGCGTTCAAACTCTTCATGTCGAGATGTCACAGTGAAAGATGATGAGAGCATTGAAAATGTGCAAAAACGATACTCTAGACGTGTGTTCACCAAAGTATTCCCAACCGAGAAGTTCCAGATTATGCAGCTCGTTTGGATATGCTAGGGTTAAATACCCTACGATATCGCAGAGCTGAATTCGATTTGCATCTGTGCTATAAGATCGTGCATGGTTTTTGCGACATTCCCTTTGACAGCCTCTTCGTGTTTACTCGCCAACATGACCGTTCTCGCAAACATGGATTCCAACTTGAACGGAAATTCACCTCTAAAGGCAGCATATTGAATTATTTTGCGTTCAGGGTTGTCAGAACATGGAACAATTTGCCTGCAAAAATCGCTGAATCCGGAAACTTTTAGATTTTTCGAAGTAGACTACCCAAGTACGATCTCAGGTCATTACAAGGAACGAGTGAGAGTCCCCTGTGATTAAAAGGGTATTACTAATAATCTGATGTGACGGGTTTTCCCAGCTTGTTGTGCTTTTCTTTCTCCCAGTAGCGGTGGCCTCAAGTATCTTGAGACAAGATTTCATTCGAATTGTAAAAAAAAATTTCCTCTGTAAAAAATCATATTTTGTCCCCTTCTCACTTCTGCCATTGTCATGCATCTTTTTTTTACTTTAACAAAGAATCTCATCCACATACGTGTATATGTATGTTTCTTTATTTCCACAATAAAGTCGTTGAAAAAATTTTTGAAAAAACTCTTCAGGCCCAGTTTGAAATGTTATTGACATCATCCGAAAAAATTGTCCAAAACCTTCTGCTTTAAGGTGGTGAAAAGTTCAGAAAAGCTAATCGATACCATGATGAATTGTGAGTGGAACAGGATGATGTAAACGGCGAAGGGACGGAGCACGTTTGGGTTCTGAAGCGATTGCCGGATTACGGTAGCAGAAATAAGCCGAAGTCCTACCATCAATGGCTTTAGGATGCGAGCAGTACTGATCGAAAAAAGCACGTCATACCAGATTACCGAAGGGCAAAAAGGCGGGGTTTCTCAGGCAGAAATACTGCAAAATTCTAACAATTTCGAGCACATATCTAAAGGTTTCGGAAATCTTGGGCTCCATTTTCGGCCTTTCGGGACCCTTTCCTCGGGAGAATGTCTGACAAAATAGAACCTTTTTCGGGTCTGCTAAATATTTTTTCAGCCTATGTGAGTAGTGGAGAATGCTGCCAGATAACTAGAAAAGTCTGCCAGATCACGAGAGAAATCTGCCAGAATGCGGGAAAATTCTGTCAGAGGAGGGCAACATCGTTTCGTAATCTGGCAGAAATTCCCGTAATCTGGCAGAATTTCCTCGTATTCCCCAGTCCGTATACGTAAGTATTCTGCCAGATTACTAGAAATATCTGTCACATCACGGAAGAATTCTGCCAGAATACGGGAGAAATCTGTCAGAGGAGGGCAACATCGTCTTGTGATCTGAGAGATTTTTCTCATATTCTTTCAGCATTTTCCCGTAATGGTCAGGCCTTAGAAGAAATGGGAAGAAATGGCAATAAATTGGCAGGAAAATGATAAAGGCAAGAGAAAGCGAAACTGAAAGAAACGAAAGCGCGCGAACTCTTATGCATGGAGGAAAGTCGGCTTCCCAGCGCGAGGCGAGAGACGATTTGAGAGTGTCTCCGATTGGCCGCTATGGAAATTCAAAACACGATTGCTCGTGTTTCACACCGTCTTAAACACGTGATTTAAGGCGCCATAGCTCGCCTCACGGGGACATTCAGGATCGGGTTGTAGCTTGATATCAAGCTAGATTTTCATGAGAAAATCACCATAATGACATCACGCCCGAAGGTCGGCTATTATGGTGAAAAAGGCGCTAGAGTTCAAAAAACGGACCTTAATATGGGGTTACTAGCCAGCGTTTGCCAGAGCAGATTGAGAGAATCCATCTATCAGAGATGCACACTCATTTTACAGAATTCTTCAGTAGAAATTGACAGTTCGAGCATTTTTACACAAGTGTGATGAATATAATGATATCAAAAAACCTGTGAGTCACAGCTCCAACTTTTTTCGTGGATGACCTACAAGGGATAACACACAGAGCATATAATGCATGGTTTTCTACGTACAGGCGAAGTGGTCGAGGAAACCAGAATCTGAAAACCTTTTCTCGATTTCGAAAGCATGGTGTTGAGTCAGCGTGAAATAAGCTACTCCTAAAACTCTTCGAAAATCGATTCGGACTCCCCCTACATGCGGTGAGCAACTCTTTAGACCATTGTTATACCTCCAGTCTGCGACCGCGACAGGTTCGCTCATCTGTTAGGAATCGTGTCGGGACCCACAATCTCACCATGAAACAAGCTGTCGCATGAGCACTTAGCACGCTCCGGTCGCGTCTCAGGGGCGCGGATGGGAGTTATACATCCAAATGTTAAAACCGTGCCGCAATCGGTCGCTGTCGCGAGCACCGGTCGCAGAGTGGCGCACTGCGACCGATGTCCGCGACGGAGACGGAGTAATTGGTTTAGTGCTGGTTTCCTCCGTTTTTCTTCTTTTTTTTTTGTTATTCTTTCCTTACTTTCTCTCCTGGAATCTTCACATTATCCTAAATGTATAAACCTTACAGCCTGCCTCTTTATAAAGCTGAAACTAAACTAATTTGCTGTTGATTCTTGGTTATTGATTTGCCTGCAATTGCGCGGGCTATAGCGCGTGTTATAAGGTAAGTTCGCGTGGTGTGTGGCATAGTACAACTGGCCCTCAGCGACTGCGATGTCGCTCTGGGGCGGCATGCACGTACGCGGCGGGTTAGGTTAGGGTTAGGCAGGGTTTGGGGCGTCGGCGCGTTTCATAATTGCTGCGCGAGTGCCGGAGATAATCAATAGTTGGGGTCTCAACGGGGTTTCGGCTGCCCCACCCTCCTAGGTAGGGTTTGCGAGGGAAAGACTTTTCAGTGCTAGTCTAACCCCCTTTCAGCCCTCGCGCCGCTATCATCAAATGCGCCGACGCTTCAAACTCTGCCTAACCCCAACGTAGCCCTCCGCGTACGCGCACGCCGCCCCTGGTCTGCGACCGGGACAGGGCTGTGGCAGAGTATAACAATGGCCTTACCCTCACTGATTTATAGCGTTCTTTGGATCCTCCTCAGTGAATTCATTACTTTTTCCTATGTAAAATGATTTCACAGTACTGATGATGCACTTTCTAACAATGTCGTTTCTTATATGTATACATTCACGCTTATGCAACACAGACTCAGAAAATTTCAGAATCTTAGAAGAGATTAGGGCAAGCTTCAGTCCATATCTATGCCCTCAACCCTTCATTCATTCATTACTCCCTTTGATTGACGCACTGATGCAACCATGCAAGGAAAATCTAGGAGAGCTCCTCGTTGCTGCATGTACTTAGGCAACACTTATCTCTGAGTCAACTCATCTGCGGAGGTTGCAAATCATCAGCGAGATTTCATAGAGCTATGGGATCGCACCAGAATTTACATTAGGAGGCGTGGCCTTGGCTGGGCGGGAGGTGGGATTGCAGGGCGATTATAGCAGAGAGGTCTACATCATACATCGAACAGTTGCAGCTTTATAATAGAGACTTTTGAATAGATGTAGTCTACTGTTCCAAATAAAATTCCCAGTTCTATTATTTGGCATTTTGCTAGGCGAATCCTTCCTATTTCTGGGGTTTTTCAAAATGGTCAACGTCCGATGGAGCATCCTTGTCACCAATTATTTCTCACCGAGATCCGCGGCTCCGCTACTTAGTCGAAATCGACCGCTCAGTTGAGATTCCCAGAGTTTACCTGCAGTTGCTTCCTCATACACTTGGCAAATTTTCGTCAACCACGGGAGATACAATACCCGCGCTAAGTTTTGTAAAAACGGGGAGCATCTGGCAAACTAGGCAAAAAAAGCGTCCGATGCATGTACTTTTTTGAATGAAGACTTTTTCTAATTCTGAAAACGCTATCATACTCACAGATCAAATTGCTTCCTAATTATTTAACCCGTGGGCCGAATTTCCCTAAAATCGCTTTGTTTTTGGGAGAAATACTTTTTGCAATCTGTTTTCAAAAACGTCGCGCGTGGCGAAGTGCGGCGAAACTTTGAGCAGTAATTGTACAAGTGATGGGAGAGCAATCTGCATGCTTTCTTCATAATTTAAGTGCAGGTGAAAAAATCTTAAGGATGGTGTTTGTTGAATTCTCGAAATCCTTCATTGAACATGCCTGACAATGAGAGCTACCTGAAAATCGGAGTTTTGCCGCGAAAGCCCCGGGTTCTCAAGCGAAGGATTTCAAAAATTCAACCTACGCAAACCTTGAGAAGCTCTTACCTGCACCTAATTTATGAAGAAAGCAGGCAGATTGCTCTTCCATTACTTGTACAATTACTGCTCAAAGTTTCGCATCACTTCGCCACGCGCGACGTTTTTGAAAACAGATTGCAAAAAGTATTTCGCCCAAAAACAAAGCGATTTTAGGGAAATTCGGCCAACAGGTTAAATAATTAGGTAGCAGCTGAATCTGTGAATATGATAGCGTTTTCAGAATTAGAAGAAGTCTTCATTCAAAAAAGTTACATGCATCGGACGCTTTTTTGCCAAGTTTTCCTAATGCTCCCCGTTTTTACAAAACTTAGGCTCTATTCATACTACTCAACGCCAGCGCGGCACGCGCGTGACGCGCGGGCGTGGCGTTAGAGTATCAATGCTTTCCAAGCGCGTGCGGAGACTATAAATACTCCAGCGGCAACGCCAAGGCGGAGCAGAAAAAAGTGGGCTCAACCATTCAAACAACCGAATTCTGTACATGCGTTCACCTCCACGGTAGCAGAGGATAGTAATGGAATCAATTATCAATAAATGAAATGAAATTTTTGATGATTTAGTTGTGTAAATGGTTAAAAAACCGTTACGGCCATCGCCGCCATGGCGGAGCGGGCTCCACGCGCGTGCCGCGCGGAAGAGGCGTCGGGTCATTCATACATAAACGCAACACCGCGTGCCGCGCTGGCGTTTAGTAGTATGAATAGCGCCTTAGCGCGGGTATTTACGTGTTACTCTTGCAAACTGGCTATCAAGTATGTTACGTTTTTGAATTTCCCGTAGGACTTCAATAGCGCACAGCTCTGGAATAAGTAATCTATTTTAATACCCATAAGAGTGCTAATTGTTTTGTTAAGAGTATGTTCAAGGTAGTCTATGGTGGATGTATCTGCGAAAGGGATACTCAGTAGGCGAACCACACAGCAGGCCGCGCGCCTGTTGCGTGCGCCGATCGATCACCACATTTCTCGTGGGCGCACACGATGCAGCGCAGTCTACTAAGGTGTTCGCAGCTATCCCTTTTCTGGTTACCCAACTCTACTTGAGCGTTTATACAGTTTCTCTCCGTCTAGAAGCCCATTGTCGGTATTTGGCCTAGATTCCGTTCCATGTCTGTGTCAGAGCTGCGTTCAACGAGCTTTAGTCTAGTGTTTAGGAAGGACAATTCACTTGTGGTCTCTTTAGTTTAAAAAGCCCATTCATTACGTTCTGGTCAGCTAAGAGGGTATACAACTCTGACCTAGAAGCCTCGAGAGAGATTTTTTTCTGAACCCTAGAGTAGGCTTTGGCTGATAAGAGACGTGTCCTCTGGTTCGGGGTGAAATTTAGCGAGTGTCTCATTGCGGACTCGCGCTGCGGACACGTGACGCATCAACTTCCTACGAGTTTCTCGGAACTTCATTAGTATTTGTCATGTTATTTTTCAAAGTTTTCAACTAAACTGAATGCTGCGCTTGTTATATAACGGCCATTTGCTTAAGTTTCAATCTCATGGTCAGGAATGCCGGGCATCATTGGCGCCGGAATCTTCAACCAAGAAAATCCTGCCATGACCCGTCCATATTCAGAAAAAAACGATTTTGGAGAAGCAAAACAACAGAAGCACACATGATGAAAGCAGTTTCGAACAAAAATGTTCAAAATGAACAAACCTACACTGAGGAGTTTTTTTAGAGATTCGGGCCGGCCTTGACTTACTTGACTTAATCGGTTGGCTTTCGCCTGACGCGGTCATTCCGCATCTTCACCGAGGTGTGCCGTCCTAGTAGTCAGCCGCGTCCATTTTTCACGGTCTTCAGCCACAATTTGAACACATTCCATCCAGCTGTCACTATTCCATTTCCTGCGAAATGAAACATCGCGCCTGAACTGTCTTTCGATGCCGAGTGACTTTAAATCCTCTTCAACCACATCCGTCTAGAATATTCGCCTACGCCCAGGTGGCCGTTTCCAGACAGGATTTGGAAGCATTTTTAAAACGTGTTGTACGAGACAATCCGGCGTTCTTCTTAGTATATGCCCGAGCAGTCGAAGTCGACTTTCCATTGCTGCTTGAGATGGCTTTAGAAGATGCTGGCACCTCCCTCGTGTCAAGCGTTGATGTACTGCGTCGATTTCCTTGTAAAGGTCTTCGTCATGACATACACGCGGCCAGAAATATCCAAGCAAACGCCTGAAAAGCTTCCTCTCCGTGCAATCCAACCTTTCCATCTGCGTCTTCGGTGCTGCCCACGTCTCCGATCCGTAAATTTTGATAGGGCGAATAGCGGATAGGTAGACGCGCAACTTGACTTCCTCCGCGATGGTGGTAGACCACAAACACTTGGTTAGAGAATTAAATGCAGACGTAGCTTTCGCACATCGTTGTCGAATATCCGCTGCATAACTACCATCGTTCTTCAGCAAACAGCCCAAATAACAGAAATCGTCCACCAGTTCGATACGTTGTCCGTCCACACAAACACCCGTTGGAGGCCTCTGAGAGACCCACATCTGCTTGCATTTGTCCGGACGAAGACAAAGTCCATAGGCTGCGGCATACTTCGAAACGAGGTTCACAATCCTTTGCAGTTTTGCGTTGTTTTCAGCGAATAACACGATGTCGTCGGCGTACTCCAGGTCGACAAAGGAGCGTCCTGATGGTGTTAGGGTCACATCCGCAGGAAACTGTTCTGCAACTCTACGCATGATGTCATCAACGGCGAAGTTGAAAAGAAAAGGTCCTGCAACGGCTCCTTGCCTTACTCCTGTTTTCACCTCGAAAGCTGACGTAAATCCGACAGGTGTACGAACTGCTGCTGTTGTTTCTTTGTTCATGTCCTCAAATAACCGAACATACTTTTCCGGGATTCCATCTGCTCGCAGAGCATTGAGCAATCGATCACGATGAGGAGAATCGAACGCGGCTTCAAAGTTTAAAAAAGCAAGCTGTAATGGCTTCGAATACCGCTGCCACGAAACAATTACTCTTATCACGACGAACACTTGGTCGATGGTCGATCTTCCAGGTCGAAAGCCGGCTTGCTCATCTCTGGTCGTTCTTTCACGATGTTTGATAAGTCGCTCGAGAATGATACGTTTTAAAACCTTGTACATGATACGAAGTAGAGAGATTCCTCTGTAGTTTTTAGGATCCGTGACGGATAGCTTCTTGTGAAGAGGTACAATGATCGCATGTTTCCACGAATCGGGTATCCTTTCGCTCATCCATATAGCACGGATGGTGTTGGTCATCTCACGAATCCCAGAAGGAGGAAGAGTTTTCAGCATTTCAGCAGTGATGTTGTCATCTCCACCAGCCTTTCCATTCTTCATTTTCCGGACACAATCCAAAACTTCAGACTCAGTCGGCGGTTCCTCACTGACATGGTAATGTGCTCTCTGAACATGCAGGAGCTCAGGCACTGATGGCGCTGGACGATTCAGTAGTAAACTGAAGAAATCCTTCCATATTGGCAGCGTCGCATCACCAACTGCAACTCCATTGGTAGTGTTCAAGACAGGAGAACATCTCTTCATCTTCCCGCTATACTGTCGCAGCAACGTGTAGGCTTTCCTCGGATTCTTCTCCTCCCAAGCCTTCTCGAACTCCTTAGCTCTACACGTCCACTCTCGCTCGCGGTCACTTTGAAGCTGCCGACACAACTTCCTCCTCAGTCGCTTTTTCTCCACGAAATTTGCTGCAGTTCGAAGAGCACATAATCTGTTGTAGGTAGATGTTGTTTCTTCCGAGACGTAGGCGAACTTCTTCTTAAGCTGTACAACCGGGAGTGCCTCTTTCGAAGCGTCCTGGGTGCACTTGACAAAAGAATCCGCGTCGCAAAGTTTCTTCTTAGTCCGTACTCCGATGTGAATAGAAACGCGTTGTCGAAAATTCCTTCTGCACTCTTCATCTCTGAGACTTGTCAAGTCAATCCTCAAGGAGAGGCTGAGCCCCTCGCTTCCTCTTATAATTGCTCGCAGTGAAGTTCGACTGAACAGGACGGTGATCCGAATCGAATGCGACATCCCACACAGCTCTAGATCTTCGAATGTCCGATACTGGAATATTCCTCGTCAGGACATAGTCAAGCTGTAAGTCCAAAGTTGTCATCTTCCGCTTCCGCTGCTCTTCTGGAGATAGCTGGGTTGGTCCCTGCCACGTAGGCTGATGGCGGCGCTGATTCTTCTTGAATGTCGATGCAATAATCAGACCACTGCGTTCACAAAAGTCGACAAGGCGGTAGCCATTGTCCGATGTTTGCCCCAATGGGTAGAACCATTTACCGAGTACTTCGGATTCCTGATCAAGTCCCATCTTCGCATTTGCGTCGATCCCCACGACAACAGCATGTTGACAGGGTATCCTGGCCAGCAACGTATTGAGTTCCTCATAAAACGCATCCTTCGAATTGTCTTCGGCGGTTTCAGTGGGCGCATGAGCACTCACTATCCACAGATTGAATCCTCTGTGATCCCGCAGTCGTAAGAAAGCATTCTGGCACGACGTTGAGCCGAATTCCTTGACCATACCATTGAAATCCTTCCTTACAGCTATTGCACAGCCTCCCACTCTCCTATCGTCGGCGTTACCGCAGTACATGATGTACTCTCCGACGCTGATGACGGGTCTTTCCTTGAGGCGGGTTTCCTGCAAAGCAGCAAGCGGTGCATGGAAATAGCTCAGAAGTCTGGATAGCGCAGTTTTTTGGATATCACTCGACAGCGATCGACAGTTCAGGGTGGCGAAACTGTGGCTCGTGACCAAGGACTCCATGAACTCCCTAGGTAGGGATCCTAAGGTGTTATGGACCAGAGGCCTTGGTGTGCCGGAAGGCGACACCTTTATGCAATGTGCGGGATACTTTCGCGATATAGTTGTGCACGCTATATCGCTTGAACGTTCCCTGTGTACACTCAAACGTCTGCTGGGTTCAGCAGAAGCAGGGGCACCAACGAGCAGGTTCCAACAGACTTGTATACACACCCCCCGGGCCAGCCTAAACTATAGAAATACTCTGAAAAAATTTACGTTCAAAGAACATCTTGCTGAGAAAGTAAAAAGCCAGTAACGATCACTAAATACAGGATCTAGTTGGGTAACACTACGAAATAAAGAAAATCATTGAGAAAAAAACTGACGGTCCCCACTCGTCGCCGACGATTTACGCTATTCCTGAGATGAAAACTCAAGCAAACGATAGTAAGATACGTAGAGGTTACAGACCCAAAACTGTTGAAAAAATGTGAGAAATAATAAAAACCATGAAAATTGAAGAAAACTGCTCATTATTAGCTAATGAAGGGCGGGCGCGAAAGCTTGTACTGTGCTTCTCTGGGCCAAATTCAGGTCCGCAGTTGCGTCTCGACACGCTTTGCGGCCGCACGCGCTCGAGTCAGTCGAGTTTCCGGCGCCAAAGCCGACTCGATATGGCTTTTTTATACAGTTTTCTCGCATTTTGTTCGGTTTCCAGTTTCTAAAACCCAACTAGAGTCAACAGATCGGCGGCCGCTGCGCTGGAATCTGTTCCGACTCAAAAGCGCGTGGCAGCAAAGCGTGTCGGGACGCGATCGCAGACCGGAATTTGGCTCAGATAAGCACAGTACGAAACCGATGCGTTGCGTACTCGCAGCACAAATCCGCAGTGACACATACTAAGTTCAACCCCGTACCAAAGGGAACATGCCCTAAGAAGCACGCAAATCATTCTGAAAATATAATTGACCAGCGGCGTGGGCCGGCCGACGCCGGCCTCTGCCGCTGGGGCTCGGCTGCGCCGGCCCATTTGCCGGCTTCGCCGGCATCTTGGATATAAGGCAAATAACTCGGTGATTTCTTTCTTCCTGCGCCGGCCCATAAGCTGGTTTAGGCGGCAACACTAAACCATCGGAAATCACAAAGCATTCCGAACCTTGCTACGCCCGTTTACCTTATCTGTACCGTGACACACCGGTCGTTCTTCCGTTTTATAAGATCCTGAAGTGGCCTTTGATTTATCTTAATATTTGTCATGATAAGGACAACCGCTGTTTGGAATTTACTAAACGTTTTCATGATCAACCGACCCCCTGCTACTTTTATTGCCAAATGAAGTAGAATGATGTTTGTGTTTCATCGATGCAGATTTTGATTAACTCTTATTTTCATCGTATATAAACCCGATTTAGAAAAGTCAGTGCATATAAACAGCTAAGCAGTTGAAATGAGTGGTGAAGGGTAGGGGACCTGAAGAAAGGAGTGGTGTACGCTCTCTTTTAGACGCACATAGTGATTCTGAAGTAACGCTCTCTCTCTCTCTCTCTCTCTCTCTCTCTCTCTCTCTCTTGAGTCTCTCACGTTTTCTACGGCGTCCAGCGCTCCCTTTTGGGTCTCACTTACTTCCTACGGCGCGATCTCCCTCGGGTCTCACACATTTTATGCGGCGCCCCGCGCACTCCCACTTCGGTCCCGCCCACTTTCTACGGCGGCCGGCGCACTCTCACTCGCGTTCCGCACACTTTCTACGGCGTCCGGCGCACTCTCACTCGGGTCCCGCACACTTTCTACGGCGTCCGGCGCACTCTCACTCGGATCCCGCACACTTTCTACGGCGTCCTGCGCACTACCACTCGGGTCCCGCACACTTTTTACGGCGTCCGGCGCACTCTCACTCGGGTCCCGCACACTTTCTACGGCGTCCGGCGCACTCTCACTCGGGTCCCGCACACTTTCTACGGCGTCCGGCGCACTCCCACTTAGATCCCGCCCACTTTCTACGGCGTCCGGCGCACTCTCACTCGGGTCCCGCACACTTTCTACGGCGTCCGGTGCACTCTCACTCGGGTCCCGCACACTTTCTACGGCGTCCGGCGCACTCTCACTCGGGTCCCGCACACTTTATACGGCGTCCTGCGTACTCTCACTCGGGTCCCGCTAACTTTTTACGCCGTCCTGCGCACTCCCACTTGAAACCCGCCCACTTCGTACGGCGCCCTGCGCACTCCCACTTGAATCCCACATACTTTCTACGGCGTCCGGCGCACTCTCACTCGGGTCCCGCGCACTTTCTACGGCGTCCGGCGCACTCTCACTCGGGTCCCGCAAACTTTATACGGCGTCCTGCGTACTCTCACTCGGGTCCCGCAAACTTTTTACGCCGTCCTGCGCACTCCCACTTTAAACCCGCCCACTTCGTACGGCGCCCTGCGCACTCCCACTTGGATCCCACACACTTTCTACGGCGTCCGGCGCTCTCCCATTTGGATCCCGCACACTTTCTATAGCGTTCGGCGCTCTCCCACTTGGATCCCGCACACTTTCTATGGCGTCCGGCGCTCTCCCACTTGGGTCCCGCACACTTTCTACGGCGTCCGGTGCACTCTCAATCGGGTCCCGCACACTTTCTACGGCGTCCGGCGCACTCTCACTCGGGTCCCGCACACTTTATACGGCGTCCTGCGTACTCTCACTCGGGTCCCGCTAACTTTTTACGCCGTCCTGCGCTTTCCCGCGAAACCCGCCCACTTCGTACGGCGCCCTGCGCCTCCCACTTGAATCCCACATCCTTTCTACGGCGTCCGGCGGCCTCTCACTCGGGTCCCGCGCACTTTCTACGGCGTTCGGCGCACTCTCACTCGGGTCCCCCAAACTTTATACGGCGTCCTGCGTACTCTCACTCGGGTCCCGCAAACTTTTTACGCCGTCCTGCGCACTCCCACTTTAAACCCGTCCACTTCGTACGGCGCCCTGCGTTTTCCCACTTGGATCCCACACACTTTCTACGGCGTCCGGCGCTCTACCGCTTGGATCCCGCACACTTTCAATAGCGTTCGGCGCTCTCCCACTTGGATCCCGCACACTTTCTCTGGCGTCCGGCGCTCTCCCACTTGGGTCCCGCACACTTTATACGGCGTCCGGCGCACTCTCACTCGGGTCCCGCACACTTTCTACGGCGTCCGGCGCACTCTCACTCGGGTCCCGCACACTTTCTACGGCGTCCTGCGTACTCTCACTCGGGTCCCGCAAACTTTTTACGCCGTCCTGCGCACTCCCACTTGAAACCCGCCCACTTCGTACGGCGCCCTGCGCACTCCCACTTGGACCCCACACACTTTCTACGGCGTCCGGCGCTCTCCCATTTGGGTCCCGCACACATTCTGCGGCGTCTGGCGCACTACCATTTGGGTCCCGTACACTTTCTACGGCGCCCTGCGCACTCCCACTTGGGTCCCGTAAACTTTCTAAGGCGTTCGGCGCATTCCCACTTGGGTCCCGCACACATTTTACGGCGTCTGGCGCACTAAAATTCGGGTCCCGTACCCTTCCTATGATGCACTGCGCACCACTTCTAAGGTCCTGCACCCTTACCCTGACGTCCTGCCCACTTTCGGAGCCCATCCCCGTAGGCTTGCCCGCCTTGAAAGTCAAGCCGAATAAACGGTCAAACAAACACACAGAGAAACGCACACATACATACATACACACACACGCACACACAAATTTACCAAAATATATATAGTAGGATGACCAAGAAAAATCATTGTCAGAGCAGAATGTCTGAGATCTAGTGTGTTCCTAAGGCACGTGGCACCAGTTTCTTTGAAGCGACGGCTCTGTCAAGCTAGCGTAGAGCGGACGCCTTGTAGATACAAACGGTGCTGAGTGCATCAAGTCCTCTAACAACTGCATTCAATTTGACGCTCACTATCTGCTTTCCACAACGGTTCTGAACGAGATGCGACTTCAAGTCAGTATGAACGCTTGAGGAGGATACATTCCTTGGAATTTTTTTTTGGTAAACAACTAATAATTCAGTTGGCACCCGGAAATAGGTTTGCTGTTTTCGAACCGTGCGGTAGTGAAGATCTATCGGCATTTCAAAAAGCGTAACGTGCCTAATAACCACCTTGCACTTTTTCAAATGCCTTTGCTCCCCTAGAGGCAATCAACTACATCTCTGAATAGGCCATTTCGGACCATAGTACCGATACACATACTGAAATATGCTTTCGGGTAAAAATGTTAGATGACATGGATAAGGAAGATTATTTGTCGGAAATCGCGATGGGCTCTTCTTTGCAAGGGCACAATTCAACCTCAGAATCGTTTCTCTGTTTTTCTATCTATCTTCGAAACGGTACCATGCTGATACGAACGACGCCTCTGGAACCGTACAAGACCCCTGGGAACGGAGTTATGGCCCCTCAAAAATTGAGCTACGGAAGCATCGTGGACGAGTTGTCCAAGGCTTGTAATTTCTGTGATTTGCAACCGATATATGCGAGCCGACCTGAGCAAAGAGAGATGCCATGAATGAAGGGAAGAACGGGGCTAGTGATCGGAAATCATTTAGATACTGGTGAGCTCGGAATATCGTAAAAGGCTCGAGCCGAAGTGGCTTCCTGATGTGGGCGCCCCAGGGTGGCTTCCTCCTATATATCGCTTATTCGAAGGAATCGAAAGCTTGCACTTGGAAGGTGTTATATAGGGTGCGTCTTCTTCACAACCATAGGGAAATCTCAGATTTCGTTCCTGAGCTTGAACTGTGCCTTTCATCTGAATTTGCTCATCTTTTTTTCTAGTCATCGGTATTTCCTTCGATGCTTCGACCAATTTCAGGAGCATCATTGTGATCAGCGTAAGTAGCGGAAAATAATTTTTTTGGAGTTGTCTGTGCCTTCAACGTCGTCTTGTTAGCTGGGAAGCCGGCGAAAGTTTTTCGATAGCTGAATTTCACGACATGAAGAGAGACTTCCTCGCGTTGACACCGCCTCCTTCGCCTTATAGACCACGGATATGCGGTCCTTGCGGGGTTAGCGGAAGAAAGTTTATTGAACTTTATGTCTGCCGAATTTCCTTCATGAGTCCAGTCTCAGAATGCATTTTATAATCTCCTGTGATCCAAACAGAAAACTTCATCACTAACTCACAGTAATGAAATATGACTACAAGATAGACTTGAAACCAGAGACGAATTGCTCAGAGAAGGGAGACCACGTGGTTTAGATTCAACCAGCAAAGCAATTGGTTCAGACGACTAGGCCTCCAGGTTGACTCGCGGCAGTCACCTACCGTTGCCTTTGAAGTTTAAAACCATCGTACGCGCTGAAAACCACTCACCGTTTATTTGGTTCAGATAACTTTCTGGGCCCACCGAAAAACGTAGGGAGAGTTTGTTTGATCATAAACACCTTATTCCAAAGATAAATGCGGTTGAATGTCTCAAATTCCGTCAAAAGAGGCCGGCCGTCCGTCCTTCACCTGACACAAATTGCTGTCAGCCATCATGTAAGTAAACGATCAACAATTGATACAGGACAACTGAGGGAAAGTTGATGGACTATACTATACGATTACGTGAAGAATGACTTTTCTACATACATCGATTAACCTTTCCTTCTCCACGAATCCTTACCTTACCTTTGATACCTTTGATGGTCCAACCTCATCGGTGATCTTCTCGATGTGGACCACATTCGCACCATTCTTCTCTGGAACTAGCAATAGTCATCCAGGTAAATCTCTTTGTTTGAATGATTTGCTAATCGTATCGGCCCAACGTTTCGCTGGTTGGCCAAGTGCGCTTTGACATCTCGAGGGCTACGAATCACTTTAAGGCAGCGTCCATACGTGGCGAGAGCGGGCGTTCCCGCTATTGTGCGCCTCTCGACGCTCCTCAACGCTGCCTGCAAATTAACACAGGCAAACACCCCCTACCCCGTGTTGATTCGATTGAAAACGTTTGATCGGGTGATCAATCGCTCAAGTCGGCGCAACAGCTGCTGATATCCCACGGTTTTCGACTTCCGTGGTGGGATTATGGAAAACAACGGCAGTGGTTCTGCGACAGGTTTAATGCTAGCTGCTTTACTGATGGAGTAGTAAGCTTGAAACTTGCTGCTTGCTTTGTGGTGCTGGCGTAAGCGCGCGAGAGCGAGCGGGCGAGGGCGCGCGAGAAGGAGTGCCTATGAGCGGCTAGAGAATCGTGTGCCCACGATGACCATTGATTTTGCGTAATCGCACGCTCTCGCCACGTATGGACGGAGCCTAAAGAGAGTTAAACTTGATTTGATCGTGAGGTCGTTGGTCAAAACAGCGATCTCTAACGATTGACTCTTCCTTTCTCTGAAGCCGATTGAGATATTTTCGGTCTGAAGAAAGGGGTTTTCAGGGATATTTTCGCGCTTTTTTCAACGTAGATGTTATACTGAGTACTAGAGCTCTCATTATATATGGAAAACTCGGAAAGGAAATTCATCGTGAACGATGCCTTTGAGCGATTCCCAGTGAGTCAAAAGGGCTATGATTCGATGAGTTGAATTCTATATCATTTCTTACTGTTTTGCCACATTATGTGCCCGCGAATGGGTATCAAAAAAAAATAACCAATAAAAAGGCAGAAGTCGATCCCTAACATTAGATCGACTTTCGCCAGTTTTTTTTCTACATATGTATGGGCAGTAATTCCTTGCAAACCTCGACATGCGGGCGTTAGAAAAAAAGGAGCATTGAATACGCTCTTCAAATGCTGCCTGAATGCGTTTAGTATTCACACATGTAGACTACGGTGTTTCAGCGTAAACAAAGGCTGTTTAATAAATGTCATGGCTTATATGTACCTCACGTGATTGTCATATTGACGTTGTCTAGACCAGGGATGTGCGTAATTACGATTACGACTAACGACTCTAACGAGCAACGAGGTTTTTGGGTGTTAAGTTAAACATTAAGCCATCCCAAAATTTGTCGGAAAATCAATAGTCATTCAATTAGGTTCCATCTCAAGAAATACATCAGGATAAATACATAATTGACTGATTGACATTGATATCGATGGTTTTTGAAAGGTTGACAGGGATCATGGAAGATTCCTGTCAATCTTTGAAAACCAGTTTCTCGCTTTGGAAATGTCACCCCAGGCGAATACAAATTCAATTCTGTAAAAAAGGGGTCTTCCAAGCAAAAGAGGTTTGGTTCGCGTTACAAATGTTTCAACAAAAAAGGAACAATATGAAAAGGGAATGAGGAGAGTCCACAAAAAATGAACAATATTCTCTAAAAACTCTTTTCTTTGTCAAAACTTCTCAACAGCGGAAACAAACCGTTGCGGTTCTCTATGAGGAAGCGCGTTCGGCTCCATGAAGAACTTTGATTATGTGAGTGCCGATAAAATATGTATATATGCATGTGTACCTAATAGCGATCATTAAAAAAGGAGATGATGCCAAATTGTTTTAGGAAACCATTCAATTCTTCCACGTAAAATACCACAACGGTTTGTTTCCGCTGTTGAGAATTTTTGACAAAGAAAAGAGTTTTTAGAGAATATTGTTCATTTTTTGTGGACTCTCCTCAATCCCTTTTCATATTGTTCCTTTTTTGTTGAAACATTTGTAACGCGAACCAAACCTCTTTTGCTTGGAAGACCCCTTTTTACAGAATTGTTCACTTTTTCTTGATATTACGCAGTAATATCCTATGCAAGAATTTCGAACAAAGACCTCTCCATCTCCCCACTAGATCAGTCCTCTTTCTGTGGTCACAAGAATCAATGACCCAACCTGTTATAAAACTATCTCAGAAAAATCACCCGATGTGGCTGACACGACCGATGTTCAGATGATATAAGCTAAGAAATGAATGATATCCATGATATCGTTTCCCATATTTCATTCATATTGATCGCGTCAGCCACAGCTGGCTGCATAGGGTGTTATTTGCAACCGCCATGTTTTTCATGCGTATCGAACGGGTTGGCCACGGTGGTTTTATCAACCAACCCTGATAGGAGCATTAGGCCCTAGTTATAGTTGCACGCTCATACGTAGCCAGCCCGGTCGATAATCATGAAAGCCAGCTGGCCTACAGCCGGATGCAGACTCTGCCCGCAGTTCTACGCTTTCGAATAAATTTAGCTCAAAACCTGCATAGTCAAAAACTACCTTTCATTCCATCTGGGCACTTTCATATCAGTGGAACGAAGCGGTTTCCTATGCTCATTATTTCGTTTCCGCCGCCCCATTGCTTCGCAGAACAGCCGCTTCGATTCCATGAATTTGGTATGGAAAAGCTCTGCTGAGCTGCTAATGGAGATAGTTCTAACGAATTTGTTTTCGAATTTGGATGCTGATAAACAAGTACCACTTATTGCAGAAAAAATCAGTAGGCTGGTGAAGAAGAATGAGATAGCACTCAAAATGGGGTTGTGTGAATGGCCTGAGCGCTTTACGAAACTGAAAAGCAGCCTGGCAACATGACCTACATAACATCTCAAGCTTTCTGCACGCTATGCTTGTCATCCTTACACATTTACAGAAGTTTTGCAAGGTGTTCTCAGACTCCTGCGCTAATTCCGATGCATCCAGCACACTATCTCAGACGACTAGCGCAAAGCTCAAGACTCTTGCTCATTCTTTGGGGTACCCTGTATGGTTTCTCGGATAGCTAGCATCGAGTCTGGGCTCTTGCTCACTCTCCGGGGTGTCCTGCACATTTTTACGGATGACCAGCGGCGGGTCCGGGACTCCTAATCACTCTACGGGGTGGTTTGCACAACTTCTCGGATGACCAGCAACGGGTCCCAAATACCTGCCCTTTCTACGGAATTCCACGACGTCCCGATGACGTCATCAGAATCCCGAAGCACTTTTCACGACGTTCCGATGACGTCATCAGAAGCCAAATGCACTTCTCACGACGTACCGATGACGTCATCAGAAGCCAGACGCACTTTTCACGACGTCCCGATGACGTCATCAGAAGCCAGATGCACTTTTCACGACGTCCCGATGACGTCATCAGAAGCCAGATGCACTTTTCTCGACGTCCCGATGACGTCATCAGAAGCCAGATGCACTTTTCACGACGTCCCGGTGACGTCATCAGAAGCCAGATGCACTTTTCACGACGTCCCGGTGACGTCATCAGAAGCCAGATGTACTTTTCACGACGTCCCGGTGACGTCATCAGAAGCCAGATGCACTTTTCACGACGTCCCGGTGACGTCATCAGAAGCCAGATGCACTTTTCACGACGTCCCGGTGACGTCATCAGAAGCCAGATGCACTTTTCACGACGTCCCGGTGACGTCATCGGAAGCCAGATGCACTTTTCACGACGTCCCGGTGACGTCATCAGAAGCCAGATGCACTTTTCACGACGTCCCGGTGACGTCATCAGAAGCCAGATGTACTTTTCACGACGTCCCGGTGACGTCATCAGAAGCCAGATGTACTTTTCACGACGTCCCGGTGACGTCATCAGAAGCCAGATGCACTTTTCACGACGTCCCGGGGACGTCATCAGAAGCCAGATGCACTTTTCACGACGTCCCGGTGACGTCATCAGAAGCCAGATGTACTTTTCACGACGACCCGGTGACGTCATCAGAAGCCAGATGTACTTTTCACGACGTCCCGGTGACGTCATCGGAAGCCAGATGCACTTTTTACGACGTCCCGGTGACGTCATCAGAAGCCAGATGCACTTTTCACGACGTCCCGGTGACGTCATCAGAAGCCAGATGCACTTTTCACGACGTCCCGGTGACGTCATCAGAAGCCAGATGTACTTTTCACGACGTCCCGGTGACGTCATCGGAAGCCAGATGCACTTTTCACGACGTCCCGGTGACGTCATCAGAAGCCAGATGCACTTTTTATGACGTCCCGGTGACGTCATCAGAAGCCAGATGTACTTTTCACGACGTCCCGGTGACGTCATCAGAAGCCAGATGCACTTTTCACGACGTCCCGGTGACGTCATCAGAAGCCAGATGCACTTTTCACGACGTCCCGGTGACGTCATCAGAAGCCAGATGCACTTTTCATGACGTCCCGGTGACGTCATCAGAAGCCAGATGCACTTTTCACAACGTCCCGGTGACGTCATCAGAAGCCAGATGCACTTTTCACAACGTCCCGGTGACGTCATCAGAAGCCAGATGCACTTTTCACGACGTCCCGGTGACGTCGTCAGAAGCCAGATGCACTTTTCACGACGTCCCGGTGACGTCATCAGAAGCCAGATGCACTTTTCACAACGTCCCGGTGACGTCATCAGAAGCCAGATGCACTTTTCACGACGTCCCGGTGACGTCATCAGAAGCCAGATGCACTTTCACGACCTCCCGGTGCCGCCATCAGAAGCCAGATGTAGTTTTCACAACGTCCCGGTGACGTCGTCAGAAGCCAGATGCACTTTTCACGACGTCCCGGTGACGTCATCAGAAGCCAGATGCACTTTTCACGACGTCCCGGTGACGTCATCAGAAGCCAGATGCACTTTTCACGACGTCCCGGTGACGTCGTCAGAAGCCAGATGCACTTTTCACGACGTCCCGGTGACGTAATCAGAAGCCAGATGTACTTTTCACGACGTCCCGGTGACGTCATCAGAAGCCAGATGCACTTTTACGACGTCCCGGTGACGTAATCAGAAGCCAGATGTACTTTTCACGACGTCCTGGTGACGTCATCAGAAGCCAGATGCACTTTTACGACGTCCCGGTGACGTCGTCAGAAGCCAGATGCACTTTTCACGACGTCCCGGTGACGTCATCAGAAGCCAGATGCACTTTTCACGACGTCCCGGTGACGTCATCAGAAGCCAGATGCACTTTTCACGACGTCCCGGTGACGTTGTCAGAAGCCAGATGCACTTTTCACGACGTCCCGGTGACGTCATCAGAAGCCAGATGCACTTTTCACGACGTCCCGGTGACGTCATCAGAAGCCAGATGCACTTTCATGACGTCCCGGTGACGTCATCAGAAGCCAGATGCACTTTTCACAACGTCCCGGTGACGTCATCAGAAGCCAGATGCAGTTTTCACGACGTCCCGGTGACGTCGTCAGAAGCCAGATGCACTTTCATGACGTCCCGGTGACGTCATCAGAAGCCAGATGCACTTTTCACGACGTCCCGGTGACGTCATCAGAAGCCAGATGCACTTTTCACGACGTCCCGGTGACGTCATCAGAAGCCAGATGCACTTTTCACGACGTCCCGGTGACGTCATCAGAAGCCAGATGCACTTTTCACGACGTCCCGGTGACGTCATCAGAAGCCAGATGCACTTTTCACGACGTCCCGGTGACGTCGTCAGAAGCCAGATGCACTTTTCACGACGTCCCGGTGACGTCATCAGAAGCCAGATGCACTTTTCACGACGTCCCGGTGACGTCATCAGAAGCCAGATGCACTTTTCACGACGTCCCGGTGACGTCATCAGAAGCCAGATGCACTTTTCACGACGTCCCGGTGACGTCGTCAGAAGCCAGATGCACTTTTCACGACGTCCCGGTGACGTCGTCAGAAGCCAGATGCACTTTTCACGACGTCCCGGTGACGTCATCAGAAGCCAGATGCACTTTTCACGACGTCCCGGTGACGTCATCAGAAGCCAGATGCACTTTTCACGACGTCCCGGTGACGTCGTCAGAAGCCAGATGCACTTTTCACGACGTCCCGGTGACGTCATCAGAAGCCAGATGTACTTTCACCAGCCTGCGTCCACCCTACCACTTTACCTGCCTGAAATTGACCGCCTGTGACCATTGGCAGTGGATACTAGCAGTGAGGAATGAAAAGCGTGACGGCCCACGGCCTACGGCCCACGGCCTACGGCCTACGGCTCACGGCCTACGGCGCACACCATGAAAATTTCTTAAGCTTTCGGGCTCACAACTTTGTTATTTGTGAACCGATTTGGCTGAAATTTGGATAGCAGGCGTCTTCTGGACCCCTTCACTTATATCCAGAAGAAAATCTTCAGAAGTTTTCTTTCAAAGATTCTATAAACTATTTTATAAAATTCTAAGTGATCACAAAGCCTAGGCAAAACCAAACCTCTCCAGCCGCTTCGCGGCTGGAGCGAAATGACTGTCAGATTAGTACTTCTTCGAAGGTTCGGGATCTTGGCATACATCTAGACAGTAGTTTGGACTTTAAAAATAATATTGATCTTACTTGAGGCGTTCGCAGTAATATTGGCGATTTTAGGCAACATTAGATATAACGATTCTTCTGCATTAATTAGTTTATACAAGGCATATGTTTCGGCTATTCTAGAGTGCGGATCCCAGATTTGGAGCCCATTCACGGAAAAATAGCAACTCAAGATAGAACATATTCAACAAATCTTCTCTCGCCTTCTATTATACATGTGCTTAGATGTACTCCTAACTAGGAATACCCGTTTTCGACGCCAAGTTACAGAGAAAGTTAAAACTTGTTCAAACTTCGTAGCTTACTTTATCGCCGTGTGCCCAACGACTTGGTGTTTTGTTTCAAAATTCTTCGAGGCGAATTGATAATAAGACCCAGCAAATATTGGACTTTTAGGACATGTAGAGGGTGAACAAAAATTTTTTTTTGTTAGATTTCAATTCTCTTCGTAGATGCCATCGATCTAAGCTATCGATGCAGGCTGCTGCAAAAGCTTCCGGACTTTTCACGACATAGGATAGAACACATTTACTTAAAAAACAAACAAGGCTCACCAAACAAAGTAATTTTCATCACATTCAAGGATCCTTCGCCACCGATTGCGCAGATCATGAATTCCCGACGCGTAGAACTCTGGCTGTTTCGAGTCGAAGTATTCTTCTAAGGCCATTTTGACTTCGTCATCGTTAGTGAACTGTTTTCCATCCAGGAAGTGCTTCATCGAGCGGAACAGATGGCTGTCGGAAGGGCCATGATCTGGACTAGATGGAGGGTGAAGAAGAACTTCCCAGCCCAGGTCCAGGTCCCTGGAATGAACACTGATCGCCTTCTTCACGACAATGCTCGACCACACGTATCTCGGATAACCCGACAGAAACTGTTGAACCTGTGCTGGGAAGTTCTTCCTCACCCTCCATATAGCCCAGGTCTCGCCCATTCCGACTATCCCGCTCGATGCAGCACTTCCTGGATGTAAAACAGTTCACCGACGATGACAAAGTCAAAATGACCTTAGAAGAATACTTTGACTCGAAACAGCCAGAGTTCTATACGTCGGGAATTCATGTTATGACTAATAGGTGGCGAAGGATCCTTATATATGATGGAAATTATTTTGTTGGGTGAGACCTGTTTGCTTTTAAAATAAATGTTTTTTATTCAAAGTCGTAAAAACTCCGGAAACTTATGCATCAACCTAATAATTCGCTATTCTTCTGTGGGACTAAATGGTTACAGATGTTACCAGATAGCGTTTTAGAGGCACAAAATGCATCAATTTCTAAGGGGCGCTTAAAGGCAGCGTTCACGATGATTTTCGTCGCCGAGATTTTCAGAGCGATTTCCCAAATCTGGAAATAGGTTTTAAATCAACCATTTCCCAGCGGAGCGCGAGCAAAGAAGAGTAGTATTAGATTGGGATCATACTTCCGACAATGGGCGACGCGACGCAACTCTTACCATTCATATCAACCGAAAGTCGATATGCTTGATATGCACTGACGCTGTCGTTAGTAGCGGAAAGTATGATCCCCACATTAGTAATGCTGGAACACTTTAGTGGGTGAAATTTTTGCTTTACTGCGGATTTCTATCGATGTTTCCCGCATTATAGGAACAAGCTCCAAATGACGCGTGCACTCGGCTCGCGACCTTGGACAACGAACAACCAGAGCAAAGTTGGTGCAGATCTCCAAGTCGTTACTTTGGGGTGGATTTCATGTAGCATCATATAGCGCAGAACGGCAAATTCTGCACCGAAAAATTTGAAGAGAATGGGTAGTCACGCAAATCTTAGTGTGGTCGTCAATGGATAAGCAACGTATCCTATTAATAAAAACTGCTAAGTACAAACTTTCGAAAAAAGCCAATTGCTCAATAAATCGGGAATTAGAATATTCGAAAAATATCTGAAAATGTAAAACCATATTAATAACTCCAGTAATTGGAAAGTAAAATTAGAAATATAGTGAACCAAACAGGAAGTGATTACTACGCGGATCTTTCTGATATTTAGAGCCTGCCTATTTTTTTTCTCGAGAGGACACATCTGAAGCACCTGCCGGTTTTCGCTTTCTTATTGTTCACTTCCTGACTCAGTTTTGACCTATATGTACCGTGCTTCTCTGGGCCAAAGTCCTGTCCGCAATTGCGTCTCGGCACGCTTTGCGGCCGCACGCGCTCGAGTCAGTCGAATTTCCAGCGCCAAAGCCGACTCTATATGAAATTTTCATGCAGTTTTCTAAAATTTTGTTTAGTTTCCAGTTTCTAAAACCCACCTAGAGTCAACAGATCGGCGGCTGCGGCGCTGGAAACTCTTTCGACTCGAAAGCGCGCGGCCGAAAAGCGTGTCAAGATGCAATTGCGGACCGGAAATTGGTCCAGAGAAGCACAGGAGTCTCACGTGACTTTATTTTTGTTCGTAGACATTTGTATTGAACTCATCAGTGCTCAGCCAAATCTTCATAGTTTTACCATCAAAAGACAGACATCTTAGAGCTTGGAAACTATGCAAAACCGCTGGGGACTGTTTGTTGACGCACAACTTATTATCTCGATTATTGTCACTCTGTATTATTCCTATATTCTTTATCTGATGATGTCGTCTCGATCAAAAACCTTCAGATCTGCTTTCTTTCGCATCTACATTGTAACAGGTACAAAAAATAAATAGATCAACTATTGGATCGTGGAAATGAACGTCTTTAGAAAAGCTGCTTTTCAAGGATAGATTCAAATCGGTAAGGACGTGACTGATAGATTCATTGCAACATTACAGGTGTATGTGATATACTCGGAATTATGGCCTTGGAATGGACTCGAGCAGACTACAAGATCGGCTTCGGTGAGTGATGAGCCATTCATTTCTGTCATTTAAGTCATTCCATCTGAATTCTGCGACGCTGCCTCCGAGACAAGAAATCAATCGAGTGATAGTAATTGGGACCAGAGGCCAGATTCATCAACGATAAAATCGTGGTTTAAGAGTGAAATTTACACCGAAATTTTCGGTATTCATCAAGATCTAGACTCCAATTTCGGGGTATATATGGGCGTATCCGATACCCGGCTGGAGGAGTCGATTATTCGATACTATTGCCTGAGCAGACGCACTCCATTGGCAGACATCGCGACTTCAACAACTATCATTAAAGGCACAGGACACCCAAAAAAAATTTCAGATTCCATGCTTATCTTGGAGAGAGCCACTCTCTGATCACAATGGTATCTCTGAAATCGTCCAAGACCCTCAACGAACGGAGATATGGCTCCTTGAAAATGCCTGCATTTTGAGGGCGAAAATTTCGCGGACGAGTTGTCTCAGGCCTGTATTTCTCTTCATTCGCAATCGCTGCACGCGTGCAAAACAGGATGAGGAGATAGGCCGGAAATGGACTGAAGAACGACGACTTGTTGGAATTCATCCATCTATCAAGTCGCTGCCGAGTTCGAAAATCTGGCTGGGGGCCGGGCCTGTGGTGGTCGCTTATATCTCGCTTATTTGGAGGAATTGAGATTTCGCATTTGGCACGTGTTATACAGGAGGGGTCTCCTACACAATCAGACAAAAATCACAAAATTCATGTCTGAGGGCGTACTGTGCCTTTAAGTTCTCCCCTCATTTTTTTTTGCATTTGAATTCAATTTGTTCTTTTGTTGATTTGCTTGAAGGCAGTGTTCACGATGAAAAGTGTTTGAAATTCCACTGGGAATGGGTGGTGGAGGGACAGTCTTTAACGTTAACGCCAAAAGAACGCATGAAAACGAGCCAGGAAGAGCCCCAAAAGAGTCCGAAGTTGCCACTTTGAGCGCAAGGCAAACCACGAAAGCACATTGCCCGCCCACCGTCGTGAACGAATGAAAGCTTGAAATCGTGAGATGAGCGATGAGTTCCAATCAAAAGCCCCGTTCTTCCCTTTATCCTCAACCTCTCTTTTTGCTCAGGTCAGCGCGCATAGGTCGGCTGCAAAAGACGGAGGTTACAAGCCTCGGACAACTCGTCCACCATGTTTCCTTAGCTCAATCTTTGAGGGACCATAACCCCGTTACCAGAATGTTTTGTACGATTTCAGAGACATCATTGAAATCAGCATGGGTCCGTTTTCAAGATAGGCAGAGAACAGAAAAACGATTTTTTATCGTGGACACTGCCTCTAACTATTTTTTCTATTCCTCTTTTGTACGATGCAAAAGACCCTACTCTTCAAAAAAGGCGGAAAGAAACGAAACACTACTTTTTCTATTCTTTTTTCAAAACCTATTTTTCTCACAACATCTTATTTCGGTGCTATTCTCTCATTGATCTTGAGCTTACCCGGGTTTGGTATAAGGCAAATCCCGGCCCCGAGCGCCTGACAGTTAGACCCGCCCCCCCACCAACATACGGGTCGGCTTCTGTTGTTGTCCGGCCATTTGTTGTTGCTGCTTTCTGGACCGCTGCTGTTGCTGTCCGCGCTCCTAAGATTGGCCCGAACAGCAACAGCAGTGACCTAGAGAATGGGGGGATAACAAGCAGAACTGTAAGGTGGCATCTAGAGTTCGCGAGCTGCGAGTTGCGACAATGGTAGGAGATGAAGGGCAGCTACAACGCTCCGTAGCTGCCCTTTATTCCCTATCATTGTCGCAACTCGCAGCTCGCAGAAGTCTAGTTGCCACCTAAGGCGGCTCCGATTCCTGTTCGGTGCGTTTCGGGAATGAGAATCGCCTGGGGTAGCTAGACATAGCATACTTTCGGAATTATCTCCTTTTTTATCCAAATCAAACCCTCCTTACTATCGCATGAAAAAGTTCCTACTTCGTAATTTTCTACTTCGCATCAGACCTAACTGCCGATCTCAGGTGCTCTTTAGCAGAAGTTCTAATACTCTCTTAAGAATTTAGGAGCTAGATAGAATTCTATTAGACTTTCACTAGATTCTCTGTGCTGCTCGTTGTACACAAGGGATCAGCTCAGTTCCAGATTTTGAGATTCCGATGTTTATATGAGATCAAATTTTGAAGGGCTTAGATAACGTCCGATAGGAGTAGTAAAAACTCTGAGAGTTTTGGCCGAGAATCAGCCGCGAAATAGCCGCCAAATAATGCTCACCGCGAAGTAGCCGCATAATAGCCGAGGAATAATGCTCTCCAGGCAGACACACAACTCATTCCAGAGGCATGGTTTTGATGTCAGCCGAGCCTGCGACGGTTGCGTCTTGGTCACATTTGTTTATTTCTACTTATTTCTAGGGTATATCTCGGCTATTCCTCGGCTACTTCTTGTCCGTTCCGCGAGAAGCCGAGAAATAGCCGCGATTGAGCCGGGAAATAGCCCACCAGAATCCGCTGCGGAGCCTGGTGGGCTAACTCGCGGTCAAAACTCTCAGAGAAGAACTGGCATTCTGTGGTAGCGAGGCAAAGAAGACCAGAAGTGCTACTCTCGCATTATCGAAACCCATCATCAAATTTCATCCCCGACCACCATAATGTTTTACAAAAGGCAAAATAACAGTTGTCAGAGAGCAAAGTTAGCAGAACTCTTAGATGGTGGCACGGCATACAAAATCGATAAGTAGCCCACCCGCGGGGTCCCACTGATGCTTCCCGCGGATACCTAGCGGCCGTCATATGTTTCTTCCACTCGTTATGGTTCTTTGTTGTTAAAGGCATCGTATGAAAACCATGTTTCGTTTTTAAGCGTTTTTGAGCTGTTAGCCCCCTATAGTGACTAAAGGTAGCGAAAAGCCCGCTCAAAAACGTTAACTTTTCAAGAAAAACGTTTTAAAAAACTTCTGAAAATCATTTGAAATTCGCGCCGGCATCGACTCGGGATAGTTACGCGGAGGGCGCAAGGAACAGTTCTACAATTCGTCCATTGGCGCAGCGTTGGAAGCTATCGCTCGTTGTGTGACGAGAAATTTCCAGTCTATAATGCCACTTTCGTCCGACGGTGCGTCAGCGTACAGTGGCATGCCATGTACTTAGCGACACGACGTTCTGCTCAAATATTGCGAAAGTGCCAAATGACTGACGGAAGGGCCGGCCCCTTTTGACGGAATTCCTTACTTTCCACTTCCTCTATGCTCACAATGGTACGTTTTTGAGCTGCCAAGCTCGTTGTACGTTCTCACAGGGGCCCGAGGAAAGGATTGAGCATAAAAAATGGAAAGGGGATTTTAGCGCGTACGATGCCTTTAATCTGTGTTTTTGTTTCAATTGAACGCCAGCATGAGTATCCGTTACTCTAGAGAGGTTAATTCGATGAATCGCGTGTGGCGTTAATTTGAGGGTATGGACTAGAGTCAAGTAGACCTGCGGGACAAAATACCACTGATGAACCCTGGCCCAGGTCCATCCGTAGCCTTTGGCTAGCTCGACTATCGATAGTTTCATGGACAAAAAAAAAACTAAAAACCTTTACAACCAAAGTTTCATGGACGCAGCTCGGAGCCGAAGAGTGCCACAGTGGAGGACTCCTTGAAAATGTCGAAGTGCAGGATTTAGATAAAAATTTTACAAGTATTTTTCCAAATTCTATATAAGACTCTTCGCGTTGCTGCGACGCTCCCCCCTCCTCCCCAGCTAGCGTCGAGGGGTCCGACCAGGGACGTGCGTAACAGACATTCTGTACTGTGCTTCTCTTGGCCAAATTCCGGTCCGCAATTGCGTTTCGACACGCTTTGCGGCAGCACGCGCTCGTCTCAGTCGAGTTTCCAGTGCCGAAGCCGACTCGATGTGATTTTTTAATACAGTTTTCTCCGATTTTGTTTCTAGTTTCTAAAACCCACCTAGAGTCAACATATCGGCGGCTGCGGCGCCAGAATCTCTTCCGACTCGGACGCGCGCGGCCGCAAAGCGTGTCAAGACGCGATTGCGGACCGGAATTCGGCCCAGAGAAGCACAGTAACTCGTTAGCTGTTAGTCGCGGAACCAGTCAAAACTGACTATCGATACACAAATTTTCTCTCGTGAAACGCCTAAAGGCAGTGTTCACGATAGAAATCGTTTTTCTGTTTTTCTGACTATCTTGAAAACGGCCCCATGCTGATTCCAATGATGTCTCTGAAACCGTACAAGACCTTCTGGTAACGGAGTTATGGTCCCTCAAAGATTGAGCTAAGGAAACATGGTGGACGAGTTGTCCGAGGCTTGTAACTTCCGTCTTTTGCAGCCGATCTATGCGAGCTGACCTGAGTAAAGAGAGAAGTTGAGAATGAAGGGAAGAACGGGGCTAATGATTGGAAATCATCGCTCATCTCACGATCTCGAGCATTCATTTGTTCACGTCGGTGGGCGTGTGTTGCGCTTTTGGGGTTTGCTTTGCCCTCGAAGTGACAACTTCGGGCTTTTTCGAGCGTTTTCTTGCTCGTTTTCGTGCGTTCTTTCGACGTCAAGATTACAGTGTGCCCCTCCACTACCCATTCCTAGTGGAAACTGAATCACATTTTTTTATCGTGAACACTGTCTTTAAAGGCACATACCAAGCTCAGGGACGAAATCTGAGATTTCCACGTAATTGTGAAGTAGACCCACCCCGTATACCGCGTGCCAAGTGCGAGCTCTCAATTTCTTCGAATAAGCGAGATACAGGAGGAAGCCACCCTGGGGCGCCCACCTCGGGAAGCCACTTTGGCACGCCCCTTTTACGATCTTTTGAGCTCAACGGTGGCAAGATAAGCGATGCTTTCCAATTGGTAGCCCCGTTCTTCCTTTCATTCTCAGCCTCTCTCATCATTCAGGTCAGCTCACACCCAGCGATTGCGAATGGCGGGAGTTACAAGCCTCGGACAACTCGTTGGGACACCATTAGAATCAGCGTGAGACCGTTTTTAGGATAGATAGAAAAACTGAAAACCGAATCTGAGGTTGGACAGTGCCTTTAAACAAAATGGAACCATTTGCGAAGCATTCAATTAGCACCTTTGGCACGGTAGGACGCCCATTATCGTTATCCCACTGGCGAACACCACCTCTATACAAAAAAATTTAGAAATTGTAAACTGAGGGCTGGACACGCACACCGACCGCGTGGGCGGAATTTCTCATTCGGGCTGACCTCAAAATATGAAAATTATCCTACACATAGAAATGAACTAAACTGTACACGCAAGCGCTCTAGTATGAGCCGTAAAATTCTATAGTCTCCGCTATCACAACCAGTTTACCGATGGCTCCTCTGTTCCAGCCGAGCGGACATGCTGCGGTGTTACTCGTCCATTCTTGCACCATAACAAAAATCAGGTTATTACTTTATTTGCTATCGCTAGTTTCCCATACTACCAGCCCCGAGTTTCAATTTAGGCCATAAAATCTATACCATTTTCAGGGTAGTATGCAGCCTTCAAAAACCCATTTGGATAAAAAATATGAACACCTACAACTAGGAAGGAATTACATGTACACACTAAAATCACAGCAGGCAATAAAGAAGAAAAAGAAAGGGCAAAAGAAAGACAACAGAAACATCGGCGACCAGAACAAAAACGAAACGAAAAATTGAAGACAAAACAAAAACAAAACGAAAACAGAAACATTACAAAAAGAAAACAAGAAGAGAACAAAGCAAAGCAAAGGCAACGCGAAAGCGAAACAAATATTTTCAGAACGGAAACAAAAGAGAAGCAGAAGAAAACAAAAGATAAGTGAAAAACAAAAGGAAAACAAGCGAGAAACAAGAGAAACATTAAAAAAACCCAAAATCAGAACAAAACAAATAGGAAGAAAAACCGAAAGAGAACAAGCAAGAAACAACGAGAACATTAACAGAAACATAAAAACAACAAAAGCAGAACAAAAGAAAAACTGAAGCGAAGCAAACAAGAAACAACAAAAACGTCAACTAGAATAGAAAAACCAGATAAAAACACAAAAAAACAATGCATAATTGAGGATTGATCTCGGTATGATCATTGACGAAAGCCTCGGAAGACGAATGGTTGTTTGTACTCTTTTGCCGCGCTGACAGTTTGAAAACGCGTTGAAAAAAGCGTGCCGTTAGAAAAAATTTGCTCGAACTGCAGTGAAATTTCCTTACTTTCCCCCCAGTGAGTCCTTAAAGGCACTGTTCGCGATAATCTTCGATTTTGAGATTAACAGCTAAATCGATTGTTTGGCCCCCGGGTAGAACATAAATGACGAAGGAATCGAGAAAAACGCACCAGAAGGTCACGAAATCCTTTACTCTCACCCCACCTCTTTACTCTCACAGGAACTGTTCGTTGTGACAATGAAATCATTTCTGGGCCCGTCCTTTACAATTATTTGTTTTCCGTTGCTCCGTTGTCTTCTTCGGACCCTACCTAGTACTATTTTGCCTGGATTATTCTTCCATTTTCGACTGATCCCGTTTTTCACCGGCGACAACCACCGTGAACATGTTCATACGACTGGACAACTAGTCCAGGCTAGAGATTAATGTCACTGAAATAAGACGTTTTAGTGCGTTTTTCGCCGTTTCTTCGTAATTTCTGTAACACTCGGTGGCCAACGCTTTGTTTTGAGTGGAAAACTCGGGAACGAAAATCATCGTGAACACTGCCTTTAAGTTTTCCTGACATCCCTGCTCGCTTCAAGCGGCTCAAATATGCCAAAGTTTTAGAGCGGCCAGAAAAGTGGTCGTAAGTGACGTCGCCCTCCGAAGCACCTCCAAAGCGTGTTTCAGAGTCGGCACTGCACCAACAGCATTGGCTTTGCGCTCAGAACCTTTCAGAGTTGGCCACAGTTCACGATTTATACTGATAGGCGTTTCCTCCTACATGCAGGGTAGCAGGCACCTTCCTTGCATCACATTGATATATCGCTTATGTTGACATCAGTTGCAGGTCCCGCATTTGAGCCTATAATTCGCCTCACAATGACTATGACTGGTATGAATTTCATGACGCACATCTTTGGATCTCTGCTAATGACATTGAACAGATATACGGCAGTCTCCCATGCAAATAGGCAGTTCGAAGTGAGTCGTCTTGAATTTTCTCCAACAGCTCCCATGTGTATGTGCATCATTCACATAATTTCCAGCTTTGGATCCCAAGAAATGTCTGGTTCCTTCTCGCAGCTGAAATTGCAATCGCAATCTTGATTCACATCCCAGCTCTCATGGTGGGATTCATCTATGAACCACATCCTGATGGTGGCTGGAGACTTGTTGGACGCAGTGCGTCGATAAATGTGAGAGGCCTCTAAGAGTGTATACTTTCTGGTCCTTCAATAATCTGCTTTTTAGAATATACGGGTTGTTGGATCTGTAATCACACTTGTTTACGAGGCCATTTGCATAATTCTAATATCTATAACAATCTACACCATGAATAAGCTTTTGGGCAAACAAGGCCGAAAGCTGACCCAGGATATGGTGAGTTTCACTCACATGAACACCGAGACAGGTCCTTTCCTTATCTCTTCAATGTCGAGTGTACTCGTGTACACTGGTGCATAACGGGTTAAGGAATGTGTATGCTGGTCTCCTCTTCTCTAGCTCACTATATCCCTATCATGAACCGTAGATCCGCTTCAGTTTGTAAGGAGGGAACCTTACTCACTGTGCTTATCTGAGCCAAATTCCGGTCTGCAATCGCGTCTCGACACGCTTTGCGGCCGCGCGCTTTCGAGTCAGAAGAGTTTCCTGCTCCGCAGCCGCCGATTTGTTGACTCTAGGTGGGTTTTGGAATCTGGAAACTAAAAAAACAGTGGAAAAAACTATGTATATAAGAAATCGACAACGACCCGGCTTTGGCGCTGGAAACTCGACTGACTCGAGCGCGTGCGGCCGCAAAGCGTGTCGAGACGCAATTGCGGACCAGAATTTGGCTCAGAGAAGCACAGTACATCGTGCCACAAAAATCGCGCGCGAAGTTATTTGCTCTGCGATGTACATCGCGCCAACACATCGCATCGCGTTAAAGACAAACCATACTTTGACGTCATTGTGCGTTCTCACCCAAACATGCTCAAATCTGAAAGAGCAGGGTTTCAGAAGTTTTCTAGCATATTTTCGCTGTTGTTTCGTTTTCGCAGATGTCTATTTTTCCTGAGTTGTCCGTTTATGTAATTCACTAAATTTGGGTGCATCTAGATTGGGTGAAACGCTGAAATTCAGGAAAGACGATGTTTCAAGGTCATGGTAGGTGTAGTCATGATCGGGGCACGTTTTCAGATAAACAAAACGTGATTCAAATTAAGGTTCTCTGTTAAAAGAGTTTAGAAACTGCAGTGAAAAAAAGAACTCATAATGTGCTCAAGAGAATGTTTTCGTAACGACTTTTTTCGATTGAGCCTAGGTTATTTTCACAAAAATTTGAACGTTGTGCTTTCGTGGAGCTGCCGACGGACCATGACTTCCATAGTCGAGCCTAGGTTAGGTTAATGCATTGATTATGAGAAAGCATGAAAATTCGTCCATATGGCAGAGAATTCGATTTTTGAAAAGCGTGCGGTCCGAAGTGATAGGCAACGCGTGCGGTCGTGAATGGGTTAACAGAGGTTAATGAGATACACAATGAAGAGGGAATAGACAAAAGGAGAGGGAAAGAGAAATAAAAGGAGGAAACTACGAAATATCAAAAAAAAAACTTCCGCGATAACTTCACATCGCAGTGCAGGGCGCTGGGATGTGGCAAAATCGCGAACGCGCGCTAAACAGCAGGCATCGCGCAAAAAACTATGGTTTAAACGCGATATGAGCGCGATGCCGTCGCGCGTAGCAGCTGCCACGCAAACGCCGCGTGCGACGGCTGACTTGACCGCGACTCCTCGATTCCTTTGTCGCGCGCGGCGACCAGTGCTAGATCACCCTTCTGAATGCGAGTAAGGTTTCCCCCTAATACAACATGGAGCACTTGCCCCCAGCAGGAGTTAGCTATGAATCAGGAAACAGAGAAGCGTGAGACTTTGACCATTGCGCTTATAATTGTGTGGTTGCATTACTGGATATATTCTTCGAACAGGTTGGTGGGGAAGTCCTCGAGGAAAATAGACCTGATTTAGTCGTTGTCAGTTGGTCAAACGACCCTGCCGGAGGGACCTCTAACTCTAACCGTGCTCACCTTCGAATCATTCACCACAAAGGACAATTGAGTCAGATGATAGGGTGAGAACGAGAGAATACCACTCCGCTGTGAATCTACTGGCTTTCCCCTCACGAGAAAAATCAACGCGGAAACAAAATCGCAACGTATGTAGTGATGTGGATCGCCCAATTCCTAGGTGGTCTCACACTTCGCGATTTGTGGGAGTAGAACTGCCTCTCAAGGACTGCATAGGGTTTCTCTCTCCTAATGTTAGAGTAGATGAGAAGCTTCTCCGTATCCGAGGTCGGAGGTCATAATTCTCGCCCCTAGTTAAAGGCAGTGTTAGCGATGAAAAATGTGTTTTAGTTTCCATCAGGAGTGGTTAGTGGTGGGGAAAACTGTAAAGTTAACGTCGGAACAACGCATGAAAAAGAGCCAGGACGAGTCCCAAAATAGCCCGAAGTTGCCACTTTGAGCGCAAGGCAGACCCCAAAAGCGCAATGCCCGCCCTCCGACGTGAACAAATGAAAACTCGAGATCGTTCGATAAGCGATGATTTCCTATGAATAGCCCCGTTCTTCCCTTCATTCTCAACCAGTTCCCAAAAGGTCTTGTACATATGATTCCAGACACCCCCAGACGGGTGGTCGTTTTGTGGCGTCAAACAATGAGGAGGGTGGGCGGGTCGAAGGGAGGGGCTAGGCACTGCTATTGGTCGGCGCCACTTCGGCAACCAATAGCGCTGCTTAGTCCTTCCCTCTGATCCGCCCAATCTTATCACTGTTTGGCGCCACAAGACGACCACCCATTCCAGACACATCATCGAAATCAGCAGGGGACCGCTTTAAAGATGGACTGGAGAACAGAAAAACGATTTTTATCGTGAACACTTCCTTTAAGATCTCTCGAGACAGGTATCTGTAGGAGAAGCAAGCGTTGATTAACTAATTTTTGATCCATTAATAGACAATGGGTGTTGGATTGCGACACAAGGGGGAAGACTTCCAGTTGGCAAATCAAGAGAACCTGCTGTACAAAGTTTCCTTATTACAGCGCTGTAGGGAGGTCCCCTTCACCTTCATCCCATTCTATTTTAAAATGCTCAGTTTTATCAAGGGAATCTCCGTCGTCTTTGTCCAGAACGTCTTCACCAACTTGTGAACCGCCAAAATCAATCTTTTAAGGGCAATGTTCTCCACAAAATACCCATGGCAAATCTGGGTCTTATCGCATTGTGCTAATATTCTCAGCTAGTTTCGTAGGGTCTGGACACAAGTCAGCAGAATTCGTGTAGAGTTCTCCTTTGACACGATCAGCGTATCACGCTTGAATTAGCGGAAGTTATCCAACTATTTGACCACAATACTTGTACGTGGGGCAGGAGTACACTTCACTAAACGTTTGTCTACATTAGAGCACTTTAATGCTGCTATGATGTTTACTTTCACAAACTATCTAACAAGAATAATAATAGCAGTTCAAGAAGCGAGCCAGGGAAACTGATGCCAGTGCCTTCCAAATCCATAGTTGTGAACCATAGCGTGACGCCCCCCTCCCCCGACTTAGAGCTGATGTGTTCAAACATTCATCCGGTAGGTTTGCCTCTAATGTTTCATTGCAGTCGAATTGTCAAATGAGTCGGTATTTTTCTAAATTGGAATCTCGAAGCCAGCGCACACGAAAAGAACGCGGATGTTTGAGGGGGACGAGAGCACAGAACAGCGCTGCCTGCATTTATGTAGAGAAGAGCTGAAATGTGGTCCCCCTGAAAGTCCGATTTTTTTGCTAAATACGGACCACGAGAGTAGGGTGTTTGAGACAAGCAGAAAAGATTCACCCCGTGTGTTCGCTCTCACCGTCTGAGATGGAGACTAAACACCGCTACAAAATGCCTTTCTCAGGCGTGATTCCGCAGAAAGTCGACAATTCTTAAAAATAGGAGTCACGACAGTAGGATATGTGCGTCCAGCGTAGTGCATTTACCCTTTATACATTCTGTCACCGTCCATAATGGACACTGAAGGGCGTTACACCACTTGCGTAGACGTCGAAAAAAAAGTTCAAGTCTTTGAAAACGTAGCTCTTCAAAATGTTACAAGTTAGGTAGTAAGTGACTTATCTGGGAAAGTCATAGCTTTAAAGGCACAGTACACCGTCAGATATAAATTTTGAGATTTTCGTGTAATTGTGGAGAAGACCCCTCCTGTATAACACGTGCCAAATGCGAGATCTCAGTTACTCCAAATAAGCGAGATATAAGCGACCACCACGGGACCGACCCCCTCCAGCCACCACCACAGGCCCGGCCCCTTCCTGATTTTCGATCTCAATAGCGGCTAGATGCATGGATGATTTTCAACCGAGTCGTCGTTCTTCACTCCCTTTCCAATCTAACTCCTCATCCTGTTTTTCTGTCGTGCCGCGACTGCGAACCAATAGAAATACAGGCCTGAGACAACTCGTCCACCAAATTTTGGCCCTCAAATGCACGCATTTTCAAGGAGTCATATCTCCGTACTGGGGGGTTTCGGACGATTTTAGAGATACCACTGTGATCAGAGTCTGGCTCTCTCCAAGATAAGCATGAAATCTGAAAAATATTTTTTGGGTGTCCTGTGCCTTTAAAGGAACTGGACTTAATACTCTACTGTTTGAAAACTTCCGCTCCCCTGGAGAGTGCCTCTGAAGGAAATCGAACTTATGTGGGTTAATCTGTGAAACGCACTGTGAGCCTACACCTGGGCACACACCTAAGTACTGAGAAAACGCGAATATCAAATAACTTATACCAGGAAAATTCCCTTCAAAGGCACTCTCCAGGAGTGCGGGGATCCTTAACGGTAGAGCACAGAGTTCACTTTCTGTAAAGGCAGTGTTCACGATGAAAAAAGTGTTTGAAATTCCACTAGGAGTGGGTAGTGGAGGAACACTCTGTAACATTAACGTCGAAAGAGCGCATGAAAACGAGCAAGAAAGAACATCAGAAGAGCCCAAAGTTGCCATTTTGTGCGCAAGGCGAATCTCAAAAGCGCATTGCTCGCCCACCGACGTGAACGGAGGAAAGCTTGAAATCGTGAGATGAGCGATGGTTTCCGATTACTGGCCCCGTTCTTCCCTTTCCTATCATTTTCTTTACTCAGGTCAGCTCGCATACATCGGCTGCAAAATAGAGAAGTTACAAGCCTCGGACTACTCGTCCACCATGCTTCTCTAGCTCAATGTTTGAGGGACCATAACTCCGTTCCCAGAAGGTCTTGTACGATTTCAGAGACACCGTTGGAATCGGCATGGGACCGTTCTCAAGATAGGCTGAAAAGCAGAAGAAGGATTTTTCATTGTGGACACTGCCTTTAAGCTAGGATTAACTCAATTAGACCTTGAGTTACTGCGGTTTCCAAACCTTAGTTTAGGTACGTGGGCATGAGCATTTTTCCATCTCCTCCCGCTATCAGTGTAGCGATCTTCGACCGAACGGAAAAGTTTCTATAGAGGGTGAAACGACTACGTCGGACTCAAATATCCTACTCACGAGACGCCTATTTTCAAAATTGTCGAGTTACGGTGGGGTAACATAGTGAGCCCGTATACTGTAGCGGTGTTCAACCATCTTACAAGTAGACAGTGAGAGTGAATACTCAGAGCGATTCGACCCGGCTGGGTTCGAATATCCTAATGTCGTGACTCGTACACTGCAACAAAACGTCTAGCATTCAGTAGGTCAACGGATATGATCATTTTATTTACACTGAGAATTCATATGACTTGACTTCCATTTTGGGACCGCCTTTACTATGACTTCTCCCTAAACATTCTAATTGAAGTCCGACATTTGTAACTCACAATCAGTTCAGGCAGCATCTCACGTGAATGACAATGCATATTTGAATTCCATTTGAAGAACTGCTCCTGACAGCTTTAACTCACACACAGGATTGCGCATTTAGTCTTCCCTCTCCCCCCCCCCCCTTCCACGCCTCCGGAGCTCAGACCCCATTGTGGGGGCCCACTCGCCGTGCCCTGTACATTGTACGTATTTGCGCGTTCTATATCAAACACGTCGCAAATCTGGTGTGTTATACGCGATATACATTCTAAGTGCATAGCAGAGCGTAAAAAACTGCCAAATAAGTAGCGTAGAGTAAACGTGGCAAAACGTCCGAGGTTTAACACGGCGTTAGCCCGCTATTTGTTCGAACTTCCAATCGTGTATGAGATCGCGTAAACAGAACGACGAGGGGGCGCTTTCTTTCGTCGTTATCACCATGCCTCCCTCCAGATTGTATACCCCGTAGGTATAAAGGGAGGAGCCGTTGACAAGTTACCATGCGTTCACATCGTCGCTAAGACTCCGTCCATAGCAGATGTCCTGGCGTCAAGTGACCGTTAAATGACGCTGGGAGTTTGCATCTTCAGCATTTGTTATTGATCTGAGTCGCCAGCTTAGATAGAGACGTCACACTTCCCGCGGTACCACTACCCGACGTCCCGTAACCCCTCCCGCGGAAGGCCAATAGAACGGTCGCGGGCAGTCGGCAGCGCTGTTTCGTTGACTGCCCGTGCACAGCGAACAAGCACTTTGTGGCCCTTCTGCCACGGCCTTACGGCTAATCTGATGACTTACTGAAGACAATCCTAAAGCAGTTTGCGGCACATTTAAAAATCACCCTTTAAGTAAAGGTCTGTTAAAACAAAGTTTGAAAAATCCGCTCCTGGGGATTTCATCTTTAACTGCTCTTGACAAGTAAGGAGTGAGCTTCTACGGGTGAGCTTTCTACACTCACTGCTTCTTGCAGCCTTTCCATTCGCAGATGCCATTGAAAGACAGTGGCTCACCTGCCCAAGGCCAGCGTCGCACACAGCGCGGGTTTTGGAAAGAGTCTCAACACAGCGTTCTCTGCTCAGCAATTGTTCATTGGCTCCACTCTAGTATGTGGTGCAATGATGATATCGAAGTGGGAATCGATGAGTGAGTGTTCGATGACCCCCAAGAATAGCCGACTGCCCGCCGACACTCCGCGGAAAGACGGGAAATCTTCTCTCTCTGCGCGAAGTGGGGCGCTGTGCCACGCCCACAAAATTAGAGCCGCGCGAAGTCGACTAGCCCGACTTGGCCGGCGGGAAGTGGGCTGGTTTTATCTGAGAGCGACTCGCCAACGACCAGTGCAGCCGGCCAGTCGCTGACGGTGCAGGCATAGTGACCGTAACGGCTGTCACTAATATGTATTACCAATACCATCGTTAACCACGTGCCGTCCTGGAACACGCTGAATGCGCCAGCGGTCGAGCGTCATGCGCCAGCGTTTGAGCGCTGGCGCATGAAGCTTTGACACCTTGACGCTTTGCCGCTGGTCGTCTGCTATGGACGGAGCCTAAAGCTCGTTTACCCTGAGGAACCCAACTGCTTCATTGACGGAGTAAAGCATCGCGTTGCTTCTCGTTACAACTTATTAGCTTCGAAAGTCAACCTCTCGTAACATTAGCGAATTTGCCAATGCATCAACACTTGGGTATGCTCAATCCTAAGACACCTCACCACAAACGAATATACTTTCAGACACTCGTCTTTGTGACAGCGATCAACTGCTTGCTCAGCATACTCGAATGTATATATGACTTATCCTTCCTATTCCATGTGGATAGCGAAAATAGGTTTATTAACTGGATAACAGCACAGGTAGGATGTACCCACGAATACTAATCTAATCTGTCGCGCAGCCCGCACAGTAGAGCAGGATGCTTTCATATAGAGAGCTGACCAAGGCGCCCTACGGAGTAGCTTCTTGACGCAACGACACTACTGCCGTATGCTCAAGCAAAATTAGTTCGCTCGGCTTTCTTGAATGTTCAACCCTGAATGAGTAAGATCCTCAAACTATTCGGTAAAGGCACAGTCCTACCTCAGAATCGTATCTCTGATTTTCTGCATATCCTGAAAACGGTCTCATGCTGATCACGATCATGTCTCTGGAATAGTATAAAACCCCGGGAATGCAATTGTGGCCCCTCGGACATTGCCTGAATTTGAGAAGCGAAAGCACGGTGGTCTGATTGTCCGAGACTTCTTATTTCCGCCTTTTTAAACCAATCTATGCACGCAGACTTGAATGAAGAGAGGAAGGCTGAGAATGAAGGGAGGAACTATTTATCAAAAACCATCGCTAATCCCGCCAGTGTTGGGCTCGTGAGGTTGTCAAGGGAGCCGTGCCAGAGTGGCTTCTTCCTAGATATCGCTTAGTCGGAGGAACTGAGAGCTCTCACTTGGCAGGTGGGTGTCATATAGGGTGAATCTACTCTACAAATAGTGGAAATCTTACATGTTGTCCCCGAGGCTGGACTGCGCCTTCAATGCCCTCTGATAATAATATTGATCATGAAGCCTACCGGGATGATGATCGAATCCACAGTGAAGGAGCAGTTCGGCTGGCACACGTAACGCGCGAGGCGGAAAACCGCTGCGCGATCGTCATCGCTGGGGCGCGTTAACCGTGAGGCCTCCGACGAGAAAAATAGCTTGCGCTCGGTTATCGCGCTCCAACGATGACATGCCCGCATTGGTTTTCCGCCGTGCGCGTCACGTGTGCCAGCCGAACTGCTCCAGCGCTGTGGATTCGATCAGCATCCTAAGCATACCTGTTGTCTTAATTTCAGTACGACATCTATTTCTTCCTGATACTGTCTACCAACTCCTTCAGTATCATGATCCTGAGTCGCTCCCTGCGGCAAGAAGCGCTGCGAAGGTGGTGGAAATCGTATCAAGTGCATTCAACATCAAATCAAACGGTGATACCTATCGGCACAATAAGACTAACCCAAGAATCTACAACCTGTATGAAACATATCCCTATCTACGCTTTCTGTGATAAATAGTTTCTGTGGGCATACTCTCTTGTTGCATCCACTGTTCCAGGAGATTTCGGTAATGATGATGTTTTTAAATATTTTCTGCCTTTTTATGACATGGTGTATGATCACAAGTTATCTCAAAGTAACTGAGAGGAATACAAAGCTTATGGGTCAGGCAAGAATCAAACCTGCATTGCATTGCTTTTCGGGCGACCGTGTTAGTACACACCACCGGCACCCGCTATGCATTTCTCAGCTATTTGACAAAACAGCATTCACCCGACAACGTATGATCTGGCAAGCACAAATTGGCATTGAATTCAGATAAAGGCAGTATTCACGATGAAATTTGATTGTCGAGTTTTCCTTAGTAAGGTCTTTCTTTGACTCGCTGTAGTACGTACGATCACAATCTATACGAAGATACTACCAAAAAAGCCTCATCTGAGATTGAAATAGCAAACTGAAATCGGCCAACATTGTGCTGGTGCTCGACTCTAGTGATGTTTTGTATAGTGTCAGGGGTCATCAACTGGCTCAAAACTGATCATCAGCAAAAGATTTCTGGTCGTCTACTTGACCTCTCTCCGGCTCCATTGTTCACATTTAGTTAATACTATGACTTTTGCTGGTTTTTTTAAAGAAAATGTTTCTGTGTACTCTTAAAGGCAGTGTTCACGATGAAAATCGTTTATCTGTTTTTCCGCCTATCTTGAAAACGGCCCCATGCGGATTCCAATGGCGTCTCTGAAATCATACAAGACCTTCTGTGAACGCAGGTATGGTCCCTCAAAGATTGAGCTATGGAAACATGGTGGACGAGTTGTCCAAGGCTTGTAACTTCCGTCTTCTGCAGCCGATCTATGCGAGCTAACCTGAGTAAAGAGAGAAGCTGAGAATGAAGGGAAGAACGGGGCTAATGATTGGAAATCATCGCTCATCTCACGATCTCGAGCATTCATTTGTTCACGTCGGTGGGCGTGTGATGCGCTTTTGGGGTTTTCAATGCGCTCGAAGTTGCAACCGGGCTCTTTTGGGGCTCTTCCTGGCTCGTTTTCATGCGCTCTTTCGACGTTAACGTTACAGAGTGTCCCTTCACTACCCAATCCTAGTGGAATTTCGAAAACTTTTTTCATCGTAAACACTGCCTTTAGAGTACTTTCTTGATTGCTGCGCATGTCGCAGAATTCTGACCAGGCACAATAGCGAATTGCACTTTCTATAGGCGGCGCTGTACACCTGTGCACGGATTGTCATTTTCGTGAATCAATACTGTTATCATTTTTTCGCCGCAGAACCTGTGCACTACTTCAGCTGCTTTTGAACGAAACAGATTTTTGCAGTTTTCTCGAATACTTTTTCCATCGTGGACACCGTCTTCAAGGAGAGTCCTTTAAGGATTGAATTTGTGTGTTCCAATGCCTAACGGAAGTGTAATGCTGACAAAAGATGGACACAAGATCCGTTTGCGACCGTTGCTGAGACCGTGTGAGAGGTCAGTGGTGCTGGTGGAGCAGCTTCGTGCAGCGTGGAGAGTTTTATATAAAGAATCGACGCACCACTGTCAATCAGAGCGGTAACATAAGCAGCTCCGAGTTTGACTGAAAGGCAGCGTTCACGATGGTCATCGTCGTTGACTTTCCACACTGAAATGATAGGCGAGAAGGATCCCAGAAGGATCAGTGTCGAAAGAACGGTAGAAAACGAGCCAGGAGCGGCAAAATAACGGCTGCAACTCTGAGAGTTTTCGCCGAGAAATAGCCGCGAAATGCCTGCTTGCGGCGTAATAGTCGCTAAATAGTCGCCAAATAATGCTCGCTGCAAAATAGCCGCGAAATAGCCGAGAAATAATGCTCTCCAGGTAGATATACGGAGCATTCCAGAGGCATGATTCAGATGTCAGCACCTCCGTCGGCTCAATTACCCAAGTTTGAGGCACTTGGACCTCGCTCAGTCTCTGGAGGCCCGGCCCAACCGCTGGTGGCCCCAGATGGTGGCTCGGCGAGCCGGCGACGGTTGCGTCTTGTTTAATTTTGTTCACTTCTGTATATTTCTCGGTTATATCTTGGCTATTTCTCGGCTACTTCTTGTCCGTCCCGTGAGAAGCCGAGAAATAGCCGCGAAATAGCTTGGAAATAGCCCACCAGGATCCGCTGCGGAGCCTGGTGGGCTATTTCCCAGCTGGGCCAAAACTCTGCGATAAACAAGCGTTTTGGGGCCCAGACACACCCCGCGCCCCAGATCCGCCCCCTCGAAATGAACAAATGAGGATTCAGAATACAGGAATGATCAAGTGAAGGAAGTGCTGATAAGTGAGCCGATCGCTTCATTGCACTGATAGATATCATCCTTCTCGCGGTCAATTCCTCCACGCTCAAAAATCAACGTAAACAAGGTAGGGTCTATTTTGCCTCAAAAAACGCGTCTTTCGTGTCCTTTTCAAGCGTGCTTCGCTATATAGGGCAACAGACCTTCCGTAAAACGTGGAGATATCGGAAGTGAAATTTATTATGAACACTGTCTTTAAGCTATCATAGCAACGTTGCGGCTCCCCCCCCCCCTTCATCCAGTGATTGGCGCTATTGTAGGAAGAAAACCCCTTGGAAAAAGTTGTGAAATTTCTGAAAGTTGGGCTCTGCAGAAAAAGGTTAAGAATTTCGCATCGCTCTAAAATGTCGTGAAATTGCTTCATTAGACTTGGCTTTCAAACCTATTTTTTGAATGTAGTGGAATTGTTTTGACAAGGTGCTGAGTTGATCGCAAATGCTGGGCTCCGGGCGAGATTGAACCAGCATATTCCCTTTCAGAGGGAGCGCCTTATCGCACTGCACCACTGAAGCCCCAGCGCCGCTCTTACTCAACTGCTCGGTAAATCTTCACCGGAGCAGGCGCTCCCGCGGGAAGGGAATATGCTGATTCAATCTAGCCCGGAGCCAAGCGTTTTGCGACAAACTCAGCACCTTGCGTAAACATATCATGGCGTGCACTGCGACGTTAAACTGCAATTACGGCAAAAAAAAAACATCCAAAATCGTGTAGTGGAATTGTTGAATTGATTTGGCTGTTGTTAGTATTATATGTGCAAACAACATATTTATTAAATGTGGTGAAATTGCTGCAAATAGACTACAAATTATCAGAGTCGAATCGCACGTCAGAAGATCCTCTTGCGAGCAAATAAGGACAAAAAGGAAAAACTATTTCTGAATCAACAATTCTGAACGAAATGTGACCTTATGGGCTAGAAATAAGGTTTTCGTATGTTTTTCTGTTTTTTTTTTCAGTGTAGCCGCCACTGATGGTACCAGACCTTCCCTCACCGATTAGATAAAAATCACGAGAACGAAATTTAACACAACTTATTAGCTACTGACTATGTTTTCATGTCCTCAACGCTTTCACGGTTCACATTGTATGAGAACGCTTTTGTTGCTAGACTTATTCTCGTTCTGATTTGATCCTAATTGCGCTCCAGAAAACTCCTTCTGGCGCGTAATATGACTCTGATAATATATAGAGCGCCTGCTAAATCTATTTGCAACAATTTCACTACATTCAATAAGTAGCTGTTAGGAGTAGGAAATACATAACATCTGAAAATTTGGCGTCAGAGCTTACATGAATGCCCTATAGCTCGTGTACAGGCTATAAAACGGCGAAATACACTTGGTTCCTACGCGTGCTGGTGCGGAGCGGAGGTTAGAGACAGTGAGAGAGCGTAGGGCACACGGAGGCCGAGACGTCGCGCGCGCCGCTCGCGCCTCAAATGATGTGAATTACGACGTTTTATAGAGGGTACATAGATGGCGCCTCCCTAGCGTTATTGACCTGATTTTTCCCCTCATGGTCCTATATATCATTCATTTCACAATCCTTTGCCGAAATAGGTTTTGAGAGTGCAACCCCTTAGAAAGGGTACAATGAGCTTTTTTAGATGTTAATAATGAATTGCCTTCACTTTCCGTTTTTTTTTTCCTTTTGGCTACTGTAATTGGTTGATTTGTTTTCGTACATTCTGTTCTTATTTTTCGACACATCTTAGCGTGCATGCTAACTAATAAATAAATGAATGAATAAATAAATTATGTTGTCGACACTATCCTAGACGGATGGGGGGGCACTCAGGATTCAAGAGAGAAATCAAATGAACCTCATACTGAAAAGTAATCAATCGAAGTATTTCTATACTGTTTTTATAACAACTCAAAAACGACAGTCGAAGGCAAGGTTCTGTCGAAATTCGACACTACCGAAGTTCGGGTTAGATAGATTGGGCTGAACATCGTCTGAACGTTCCATAAACTCTGAGTCCTTACTTCTGGAGAAAACATCCGTCACATCAGGGGTTACGGTATTCACAATTCGTTGACAGAATTACCGATATTTACACTGTATTTTCAAACAATTTGTCGACCATGGGTAAAACATGGACGATGGACACACTTTTCGACTTTTCTGACAGAACCGTCGACGAAAGTGGCTGGAATAACTGGACGAAGACCGGTTTTCACGCGGATTTCGCATGTTCCTTTTGACTACCTGCAGCATGCGCACCGATTCAGCGGAAAATCTCTAAATCGAAATTCTGTCCGAACCCTGTCTTTGAAGGCAGTGGTCACGATGAAAAACGTTACCGAAAAAATCTACAAAAATCAGCTTAGATCAAAAACAGCTGAAAAACTATGAAAAACGGGCTAGAATTAGAGTTTCTAGGGCTCAAAGAAGCCAGTTCGTGCACACGTGCACAGCGCCAGAAAAGGGCTTAGAGAGTAAAGGACGACAAGCATATTTGATCGCGACCACTGTCTTTAAAGGCAGCATACACGCTCGTAAGCATAGTCGAGATAACAGCATAGATCGGTCCGCACGGCCCGTACTATGTCGTCAACGACGATTGAAGCGCTGAAAACTGTCCAGGATGACAGTATTTGACAATGTTTGAGCAATCTTGCCTTCCACGCCCGTATTTTCACACCCCTTTGAGTAACAGAATGAGAATCGATACTTGTGAAAACGTGTGATAATTGAGAGTGATAGCACTATCAAATGGGAGTGCACGAGAGAAATAGCTTGGTTTACTTGAGTATAACATGTCTGCATACCTAATGACTCTCGTCCACTTTCGAGAATGCCGCTCTACTTTGGCTGACCTCTTGAAATGGAGGATTTTATCAGTGCACAAACATGTTATACCCAAGTAAAAAAAGCTATTTCTCTCGTGCACTTCCATTTGATAGTGCTATCACTCTCAATTATCACACGTTCTCACAAGTATCGATTCTCATTCTGTTACTCAAAGGGGTGTGAAAATACGGGCGTGGAAGGCAAGATTGCTCAAACATTGTCAAATACTGTCATCCTGGACAGTTTTCAGCGCTTCAAACGTCATTGACGACATAGTACGGGCCGTGCGGACCTATCTATGCTGTTATCACGACTATGCTTACGAGCGTGTATGCTGCCTTTAAAGGCACAGGACACCCAGAAAATTAATTTTTAGATTTCATGCTTATCTAGGAGAGAGTAACACGCTGATCACATTGGTATCTCTGAAATCGTCCAAGACCCTCTTTGAACAGAGTTATGGCTCTTCAAAGAAGCCTAGATTCTGAGGGTAAAAAATTGGTGGACGAGTTGTCTCAGGCCTGTATTTCTCTTCATTCGCAATCGTTGCGTGAGAGAAAGTCAGGATAAGGAGACTGTCCGGTAATGGACTGAAGAACGACGACTTGTTGGAATTCATCATTCCATCGAGCCGTTATCGAGTTCGAAAATTTGTTAGGGGGTCGGGCCTGTGGTGGTGAGCGAAGGGGTTCGGGCCTGTGGTGGTCGCTTATAGCTCGCTTATTTGGAGGGAATGAGATCTGGCATTTGGCACGTGTTATACAGGAGTGGTCTTCTACACAATTACATGAAAATCTCGAAATTCATATCTGAGGGTGTACTGTGCCTTTAAGTGCGCCAGAACAGGGCTACCGTATCAATCAATACAGCAACCCGTCATAAGGTCACGTCGCGCCGCGAAGCCACTCTGCTAGGCCCGATACACTTTCTATACTTTCCCTGTAAATTCGGGATAGAACCCGCAAACAGAAAGCGCGATCATGTAAACATCATAATGAATCGCTCATTTTCAATGTTTGCTATTCGCAGGTGGTTGTACGCGTATGGAAACTGCTTCCTCTACGCTTTTCTGGTGAATGTTGCTGTATTTCAGTGGACAGTTCAATCAAGATGATGAACATATGCATTCTTTCCAGGCGACCATTATCGTTCACTTCAAATACGGCCGTAAATATGTGGAGCAGTGGTCTTACGCCAATGAAGAGCAATCAATGTCAAAGGCAGAATTTATAAAGCTTTACCTGGAAAAGTATGAGAGCTGGAGGGCTGTGTGAGTTTTCTCTGAACAGTTTGGTACGGGGGTCGTATGCAAGAACGCTCCGGTTGGGGCAATGCAGTCGGAGCCTTTGAAGATAGCCGTTACTTACAAGACAGGACACGTCTATCGTGGTGGGTCACAAGTCAGGACACGTGTATTGTGCCCGCATGAGAATGGCGGCCCACGCGGCCGGCGTGCTTGGCAGGCGGCCGTCGCATGTGCCGCCCTCGGACGAGTGTTGGACTTCAACGTCGGCCGTCCCCTCTCCCACCGTCTGCAGAGCTGATTGATCGGCGCAGTGCTTGCTGCCAGCCGGTGCCGGCCCCGTTCGTAGTCGATGGCGGTGGGGACTTTTCGCATGCCCGTCCGAGAGCGGCGAAAGCGACGGCCGCCTGCATAGCACGCTGGCCGCACGGGCCGCCATTCTCATTCGGACGCACCTTATGCTTTGGTTTCCAAGTTATAAAATAGCTGAATTGCTGAGCAAGTGGCCCTCCTTTTTTTCAATCACGCCGGATTTCATTCCTTTGTTCTTCACCAAACAAGTTCTTTTTGAAATAGCCTATCCGCTACAATATATTTTCAATCTGTGCTACATGAGGGGTGAAGTACCGCAACGTTGGAAGCATTCTCTGATTTTCCCTATACCTAAGAAGCCGCCATTTACTGACGCAGGAAACTATAGACCAATTAGTATTACTTCAGTGTTTGCTAGGGCCTACGAAAAGATTTTGAAGGAGCATATTGTTAGTCATTTAACTAAGTACAAAATCATTCCTGATAGCCAGCATGGATTCTGTCGAGGTAGATCGGCAGAGACGGCCGTCTTGGTTTCCCTAAATGACTGGACAAAATCTATTGACGAGAAAAATCAGGTAGACGCTATATATTTTGACTTTTCCAAGGCCTTCGATAAAGATTCAGATTCAGGCTTCTCAGTAAGCTGCACATGGTATTCATACATCCTAACGTTACTAAATGGATCAAAAATTTCTTGACGAACCGTACTTTCCGGGTTCGGTTCGATGATAGTTTTTCTTCGGTTTATCCGGTCTTTAGTGGTGTCCCCCAAGGTGGGGTGCTTTCACCGCTATTGTTCCTAATTTACACGTACGATCTTCCCTCTGCGGTTACTAGCCTGGATGTTTCCTGTGTTATGTATGCTGACGATATCAAAATCTATAAAAGTTTGCTCAGTTTGAACGACGTAGACACCCTCCAAACCGCAATACATCGCGTTTGTGAGTGGTCTCGAACGTGAGAACTTCCTCTGGCACCTCATAAAGCAAAGGTGATATCTTTTTATCAAAAAAGGTATGACACTGCATATCAGCTGGGAGGGGCAGAGCTGGCTAGGGTGAATGAAATACGCGATTCGGGTTTCCTGTTTTCGGACAAGCTGAATTTCTTACCTCATTACAAAGCGCTGGTCACTAGAGCCATGTTTCGCACTTACAGCCTGTTTAAGGCTCTCCGGACCAAAGACCCCAAAGTTCTTCTACAGGCATTCAAAACTTATGTACGCCCTACAGTTGAACATGGGACCTCTGTTTTCTCGCCCTATAAAAAGAAAAATATCGATGCGTTAGAGTGTGCAGAATAATTTTACCCGCAAACTTGTACTAACAAGCACGCTCATGCCGATCATTTTTTCCGCAGGGCTACCGTAACCCTCCTCAAAAGTTTTCCAAGTGTCAGCATGGTTATTAGCACATCTTAACAGCCAACAAACATGTTTGCACAATTTCGACCTCCTCAGCCACTCCCCAGTGGCTTCTCGAAGAGAGCGGTGTATGAATGAATGCATACCGCTTCTCCGCTCTTTTATACCCCGCATGTTATGAGCGTGTGTTTACATTCGTTATCATGTTTCGTTCAAGAATGGTTACGGTAGCCCTGCGGAAAAAGTGATCGGCATGGGCGTGCTTTTCTTGTACTAAGAACCACTGGGATTGGTTACCGTGATGTTCCATGCGCGACCGATAGGAGGGTTCAATTAGGACTTCCCACCCTACACTCCAGAAGAGTCAAGTTTGATCTAGTCATGGCATTTAAAATTCTGACCGGCAAGACACCTGTCCAGTCCAACAAATTTTTTATGGTACATTCCTCAACAACTAGAGGAGGTAGCTTGAAGCTCAGTGTAATCACAGCCGGATCTCAAATTAGAGCCAAGTTAAGCACTCTTTCGGAATAGACGACCCTCTTGGGTAAAAACGGTTTCTGCATGCAGCTCCATGATCATTTTCTCACGTTTTTGCTTCTAAACATGCAGAAGCATAGAACAACATGTAAAATTTGTGGAAAGAACATATATGAAAAAACTCGAAAATCCGATTCTTTCAGGTGGGTCGTCTATTCCGAGAGAGTACCCCAAGTTCTTCTCAAACAGAACTGTATCCGCTTTTAATACTATCATGAAAAGGAACAATATTCTTTCGCTATCTTTAGCACAATTTAGACGGCTGGCGAGCCGCGCTTCTCAATCGGTGACGAAATAATCTTTTTTTTTTCTTTTTTATTGTTATCGCAGTTACAGAATGTTTCTTCTCAGGTATTCTTTATTGTTGTTCAGAGTTCATTAACTGTTTGGTGTGTTTTACGTATGCCTTCGGCCACGTCTCAATAAATAAATAAATGTCGTGCCCCATACATAGCTGTGCTCTAGCCGCCCCAGCTAGGGGATTGGAGCGGCTGGGGGCAGCGAGAAAGGCTGCTGGGGCACGATATACGTGTCTTGACATGTGACCAACCACTATAGACGTGTCCTGTCTTGTGAGCAACGGCGATCTTCAAAGGCGCCGACTGCACTGCCCCTGCCCCATCCGGCGGGTTCTTGCATACGGCCTCAGGTCTATGAAATGCCGTTGATAGAAAATAGCCACAACAGTTTCATCCAGCTGTTTTAACATGTCCACGGCAGAGTGCATGTGTTGACAGGTTTCGAATAGTCTTGCTCTGAAACGTGGTGCCACCGTGTGAACACTCACCGTCCGTTTGTGTTCAAACGGGTTACGCACTGAATTCGGGGTGATGGTTATTTTCTATTCACAACAATTTATATTCTTGTAACTTCCACGTAATGAGACGACAGGGTGTTGATCTGACGATTTCAGTGATGGGCCAATTTGCCTCATGGATGAGGCATGTGTGTTTATAATGGATTCAGTGGATGACAGCGTAAATGGGTAAGCAAAAGCAAGTTAAAACCAGTGTTGTATGAGTGCATAAATTTTACTCAAGGCCCATCCTGCATCGTGAAATAAGGGAAGGAAATGTGAGAGTTTCTCGAGCAGTGCTGCAGTTACCAGACGGTAGGTAACTCGCTTGTTCACTGATAGAGCAGAAGAATAAAATAGGCAGAATAACAATGGGAGAAAATGGATAGTTATTACTACCGAGAGGAAGGATTGGAGGGAGAGTATGAAGAAAGATAGAAACATGGAATGTAATAGAAGAGGGCTGTTGAAGAAACAGTAGGGTAAAAGACAGAGGAGAGGAACTGCCGCTATTAAGATCAGAAGAAAAGGAGAAATCCAGAAAGCCTATGTGTGATCTAATGCGGATTTTTAAGATGCCTTTGGGAAGAGGAAAAGAGTAGGAGAAGAATGAGAAGGCTGGATGTGAGGAGGACGGAGAACATGAGAGAACAATGGGGAAGAAGAGAAGTAGGAGCACCCTAATATTAAAAGGAGACTGGCGAGATGCCGGGCAAAAAGTTTTTTTTTTGAAGGACGTCAACGTGTTAAGACAAAAGCATAAGAATGCTGTTAGTTTAAAAGGCTCGTGATTTCACCGTAAGCTTCAGTCGGCTCTTTGGAGCCGAACCTGGAAGGTGACGTCCATCACCCCAAGGCCCACAATGGGGCGCACCCCACCCTGGAACCTGGCGGTGAGATCACCCTTTTGTGGGAATCCTTGATACGGGTCGACCGCGAGCAGAATGCTTGTCGACCGCAAGTGTCGTCGGGCGTCACACCCACATAGCCCGCGGTCGACATCTGATGAGGTCGACCGCCAGCGAATGGCGCGTCGAGCGCTGGCAGTGCGGTTGTGAAGTCCGACGGCAGTAGCGATCGGCCGGCAGGTGGCTCGCGGTCTACATCTACGAGTGCGGGAGAATGCTATAACATTACACTCACTTTGAAGATATTGTGGAGAATGAATTTTGGTTTGAAGTTAATTATCAATTAAATGGTACGGTAGAAAACCTTTTTTTTTTGAAAATTCTCCCCAAAGTGGATTATACCAACTTGTATCCGACCGGATATCCGACTCGGATATACGGATTCCGACTCACCGAGAAAAGAGCAAATCCGAGTGATCCAAAATCCGAATCCCCGGAAAAGGGATAAAATTCAAATGATTCAAGTTCCGAATCACCGAAGAAACGTAATTTTCGGATTGATCCGAGATCCGGCTATCCGTTTAGCCTTTCTGTCCGAATGACTCGGATTATCCAATGTTGTTTTTCTGAATCTATCCGTTTGAGTCGGATATCCAAGACGTTTGATTTTTGAGCTACCGAAAACCCTAGTATCCGAAATTTTTTGATTCGGATCCAATGTACAGTAGGGGGCCGAATCAACTCCCGCCGCTGAAATGCGCGGCAGCATGCAGTTGAGGAGTGTTGATCATGCGACGCCGCACGATCGATTCCCCTTCATTGCATGTTGCCGCGCCTTTAAACGGCGGGAGTCTATTCGACCCCGTAGGCGGGGCATCGTCGGTTGGCAAATCGCCAATCTCTCCTTGCTTACGAAATGTAAACAGATTCTCGAAACCGCGTCGCAACACGCTTTCGCAGTCAGCGTGCACTTTGCGGACTGAACGCGATTGCGTAGATAAACTGTAGATGGGGATGCGGAATGACCGCGTAAGGCTTAAACCGGCCAATTAACCCATTCACGACCACGCCTAATTTTGGGTGGCTGCACGTTCGGACCGCGTGCAATATTGCGTCACCGTATAACGTGTCCCACCGGTGGGACACGCTGGCTTGAATAGCGTCCCACGGGTGATTGCTTTCCCTTTTTTGTGTCTATATTGTAGCTATCGACGAGGGTTGGACAGTATCAGAGTTTGAGCTTCCGAGACGCTTTCGTTATCAAGAAACAATTATTCAAAACCACAACGGGGTCAACTGAGCTGCGACGGTTTTAGAAAAGGAAACGTGTTTCAAACGATAGGTTCCTACAAAGCAACCTAAAAACTAGCAATAGACGACAAAAGAAATTATAAGGTGCTTTTGAATTCATTTTACAGCCGTTTTTTGCTCTACTTCAGCGCACCTGATTTTATGAAAGTCTAGATGTGTTGTTGCACTTGACCTACTGATGGACCACGAGGTTTTTATTCAAGTGTTGGGTAGGTCAATACATTGATCATATGTAGGTTCGAAGGTAGTTTCTTGTGACGGAGAACGCGATTTTGAAAAGGGTGCCCCACCGGTGGGACACGCGGTCCGAAGTGGTAGTCAACGCGTGTCCCACCGGTGGGACACGTTTTCGTGAATGGGTTAAAGGCAGTGTTCACGATAATCTTAAATTTTGAGATTGTTCGCTATATTGATTTAGTGGCCCCCGGGTAGAACTAAAATGGCGAAAAAATTGAGAAAAACGCACCGGAAGTACCCGAAATCCTCAAGTATCAGCCCGCCCTTTAAGTATCACAGGGAGTGTTTGTTGTGACAATGAAATCTTTTGCGGACCCGCCCTTGGCAATTCCCTACTCTGTATTGCTCCGAGCTTTCCTTCGGACCCTAGCTAATACTGTTTTGTCTTAAATATTCCTCCATTTCTGATTAGCCCCATTTTATACCGGTGACAACCACCATGAACATGTTCATCCAACCGGACAACTAATCCTATGTTATAGAATGATGTCACTGAAATACGACGTTTTAATGCGTTTCTCGCCGTTTCCTCGTAATTTGGGTAACACTTGGAAGCCGAATCATTGTTTTATGTGAAAAACTCGGGAACGAAAATCATCGCGAACACTGCCTTTAAGTCAAGTAGGTCAACAAAAGATAGCAATAGTGAGATAGAGCAATCAAAAAGAGATAGATTTAGGGAGAATCAAAAGCTTAGACACGGGCAATAGAGGCGCTGGTTTCAAACGTATCAAACTAGCGGTACGAATGAAGAGCAATTGGAATGAAGACAAACTCTGAGAAAGGGTGAGAGAAAAAACCAATAGAGGTGTATGTATTCCTTGGAATCTCGCCGACATCTGTTTCTTCGAATCTCGCCGGCAGCTCAATGATGCCTGCACGGTTTTCAAAATACTGGCCGGCATTATGAAAACAAAAATTTTTAAATTCTCCAAGCTCGTTCCCTCTAGGACCAGGGAAAGCACACTGAAAATCACATATGCAGCTCCAAAAGGCAACACGAGAGCCTTTTCATTCACTTGCAGAGCAGGATCCATCTTCATTTCTCTTAATCTTGATATCACGCCGCTGCCTATTCCATCTGTTCTGTCCAAATTCAAACGCCTTGTTGGCAAGAAGCTATTGAGCTTATATATGTGTGATGCCAATATGTACTCGATTTTCCGTGTATTTCAACTCACGCCCTAGGCATCCCTAAATAAATGTAGATTAGGACACTGATAGGGATAGAGTAGCAGGGGAAGAGAATGAAGTGGAGATAAAGATTGAGATAGAGATAGGGTCAGGGACAAGGTAGGGTTGGAGAAGAAGATAAAAACAGGGGTGGTAGTAAATGGTGTGTTAACCGCGAATAAACCGCCACCTCCAAGCCGCCTACATACCGCGACATAAATGCAGTAGAGCCGCCAAATTAGCGCGAACAAACCGCCACCTCCTGGCCGGCAACGAAAAGCGACATAGGTGCCACGGTTTGTTGCCGGTTCAACGAAAGCTCTGCTTACACTCCTCTGCTTACAGATACATTATGCGCGACCTTCGTCCGCATAGGTATTTCCTACACTTGGAAACGAACGACGTTTACTTTGGAAAGACGAGGGATCGGAAAGATTATACAAGTAATGCTATTTATTTTATTCATTAGGGAGAGCATTCAAAAGGAACTTCGTAATATTTCGCTTGTTCGAAACACGATCAGAACGCAATTTTTTAAATTTTCCTTGGAAATCCTAATTCTCGTAAATTTTTATGAGCCCCGTGAGTTTTCAGGACCATTCTCGAAAAGACATGTTAGGTTAATCATTAGCCTCATTCAATCAAATGCGTGTGATCTGACAAAAGTTTGCATTTGTAGTAACTTTGTTAACTTTTTTTTAACTTTTTCAAACAAAAGTTTTTTTGAAAAACAAAAAATTTCTCCAAAGGAAGTTTCGAGCGAACGAAAATTTGAAATTTTCTGGATGAATTATATACAACGTGTTCTTGGGAAGGTAATGAATGCTAGGTGCGAAAAAGACATTCCGAAACTCGTCGAGTAATGCATAAATTCAAAGAATGTCCTGCATTCAACTGAAATGGATAGTTAAAAACTTATAAGAATGATGATAAACTAGATAGTCTATTTTCGTTCTTGAAAAAGAACTGAAGTGTTTTTTTTGAAGCGTGCAACTGAAGTCTGGCGTCCGAGATTGGGGTAGTGGTGTGGTTTCGGTCATTGATGCAGTAGAATTTGTGAAGTATTCGCCGTCTTCTCAAAATGAAACTAATCCCCCGCCCGCAGTAAGCGCTGAAAATATATAGAAACACTGTTACATACTCATATGCGCATCGTGCAAGGAAAAGATTTTGTACACATATTTCAAGGTAAAAAATGGACCCTCAAAAAAATAAGAGGCCACGATGGCACTGATCTGGCAATGAAAGAGGAGTATTCGAATCTTGCAGAAAAAGGAGAACAAATACAGTTGGTTTAGAAATAAGTTCGCATTTCTTTCCCACAAAACTCGCCCGATACGCCCCGACTTATGCTGATTAAACATTACTAAAGCATCAAATCACTTGAAAATCAGTGGCGTGGGAAATTTTCACTTTTTTGCACTAAAAAAGTTGTGGAAACCTGTTCGAAACGCGAGCAAGCAAATAATTTACTACATACTCCTCATAGCCTGTGCTATGCAATGAATTACGAAAATGAAACTAACCTGATAATAGCAAAGCGGAAGAATTCCAGAAGGCAAATAGGAAAAAGGATAGAAGCGTCGGCGCTCGTCGAAAAATTAACAGCTGATTGGGAGGGATTGATTAGTGCCACCAAAGAAGACGGCCAACGTGTTTCATCAATGATCCCTGCTTTGTTTTTGATCGCTCATTGCCCTTTTCCCTGGCGGAAGCCGTTAAAAGATTATCCCTTGAAATACCTTTAAGTTTTAAAGATAGGCTGACGTCCTGAATCAAAATGGCTAACAGTGCTACCAGAATTCCTTAACCCTCTGCATCAATTAAACTCGTACTTGCCCTCAGTATAGATGGTCAAAACTTTTCCTACTGTATCTTGCTAACCGCATCCAAAAACTCCTCGGGAGGAGTTTTTCGTTAACCGCCAGTTCCTCTCGCATTTCAGCACTATTTCCGTGCTGTCTGCGAGAGTATGTTAAACGCGAACTTACCGCGAGGATGCCACATGTCGGAATTTTAGAGAAAAAACAGACCTGAAAACGTTTTGAAAAGACTGTTTTTCGTAACAAAGGTTACAATTGTCGCTTTTTCGAGGCGTTTTCATTGAAAGTGTATAAGGGGCCTACCACTGGGGGATGTTAGGGTGAAACTAGAGCGAGTTCTCTCTTAACTATCAAGAGTTATCATTACAATCTGGTGTGGTTAAACTCGCGTTTAACGCGAATTTAATTCCTGTTAACTCGCGTTTAACACCCCAATTACTACCACCCCAGAAGTAGAGCTGATTGAAAGTGACAGAGACAAGGTAGGACAGGGTATAAAAGATAAAGACGACAACAGAGCTAGAGCGAGGTATGTATAGACACAGACAAAAAATAAGAAAAGGATACATCACGAGAAAAAAATGCGACAGAATCAGAGAGCGGTGGAACTAAAGATAGAAGTAGAGAGAGAGAGAGAGAGAGAGAGAGAGAGAGAGAGACGGAGAGAGACAGAAGTGGAGGGGGAGATACAGGTGAAGATGAAGGTATAAGTGCACAGATGGAAATAGATGTTAAGGTAGGGATTGGGAAACATGAAGTTAGAAAGATAGGTAGAAACAGAAATTATGGCATAAATGGTGATGGAGAGAGGGGTACCCAGAGAAAAAGAGATGGAATTGAAGGTAAAGGCAGAGATGGAAGTAGAGACTAACTGGGGACTGCTTTCAACTTCCCGTGGAAATTTGGAAAACCATGTTGTCGTTTCTGTAGGTCTGTGCCCGAACATAAATGACCCGTGCTGGAAATTCCCTTAATGGCTGCGGGGATTCCGAAAAATAGAATTTTCATTGCTTCAAAAAAATTTTGAGGATAACTACCCATCAGGAAATGTATGGTGTGTTCAGGAAAATTTTCTCAGATTCGGCTCAAAATTTTTAACTGAGGGTTATTTAGGGCGCTGAACCCGAATCTGGGGGGGGGTCCATTCCACGCCAGACTTAGGGTTACTGTAGGTTACGGTAGGCATAATCCCTTTTATTGATTGATTGATTTATTTATTTACGTCTATTTAAGACCTGATTTTAAGTAGCGCTACTTACCTTGAAATTTCAAAAATCGAAAAATGGATCTCAAAATCGTGTTCAGCGTGCCAAATAACACCCACAATGAAATTCTGAGTAAAATCTGAGACTTCGACCAAGCCACCGTATACCCACCGTTAAATACCGTAATCCAAAAAAATCGAGAAATAGACCACAGATTTGCTTTAGACAGCCCAAATAACCCCTATGTAGAAATTTTTAAGACGATTTGATCCTTGCATTCTCGAAATCGTCAAAAGTCGCGTTTAGCCAGCAAATTTCTCCCATTTTGAAGATTCGGACCAATCAGACAGAATATTGACAAATTCGACGAACGTTTTCAGCTCAATCCGAGACAATTGTTTTGAAAATACTGAAAGTTGCCATTCGTGTACCCCTTTTATCTACGCAAAGCTATGAAAATGCCTACTTTCGGAAATCTCCTGTGAGCCTCTGAGGCATTTAGGGGATTGGGAAAACGGATTATCACTGCTGTGTCCCATACCTACAACTATCAACACATGGTTTGATAAAAGCCCGCGGGAAAGCTAAGATAAGCCCTAGTAAGATCGAGAGAAGGGTGCGATAAAAGAAGGGATTGTGAGGCTGAAATGACGAAGAAAAGGGACGGCAAGCGACACAGAATAAGGAAAATCATGCTTTCTTTTTGCAGTTCTTAATGAAGCCAATCTTGACTCTTCCAAGTGGATGATAGACAAGGGAGCGCCTTTTTCGGATAGCTACACGACCAAAATGATAGGTTAGTTGAAGCTTGCTAAGCTTCATTCAACACTGAAGGGTGCCGTTCAAGAAGACGCCTTCGACAGTGGAATACTGCCCCGACAACGTGATCTGAATGCAAAAGTGCTGTTCATAGGATTGGGAAGCGGATATATGAACAACTACTTAGAGCACCATTTTCCCGACGTGAGCAGTATGTTTTTCAGCTTTATTCAGGACAGTGCAAATTAAAGAAGCTTTTTGAAGGTTGACATTACCGTTGTCGAACTGGATCCGAAAATGATCGAGATATCCAGGAAATGGTTTGACTTGAAAACTGGAGACAAACATCGAGTGCTGCTGAGTGATGGTTTGAAGTTCATGGAGGAGGCCGCTGAGAAAGGTATCTACACTCGGCATTGATCACACTGATACCTTCCCCTTCTTATTGTTATTTGGCGTAGACTCAGTGCGCGTATACTAACATAAAAAGGCTATTGTGCTTTTGCGTATTTCCATGGAGCATGCTGCAGGTTGCTTTATAATCGACGGCAAAGATGATAATTACGTCTAAATACTGAAGAAGAACCTCGGGAACGTTGAAAAACCGTGAACTTTCCCCCACATATGTACGTATTCATCAAGCGACGTCGCGTCGCGTCATTGCTGGGCGTTCAAAGTGACGAGGTGCGGTACATTCAAAATGACGTGCAATTCGCCTCCGAGCGACGTCCATTGCGTCGCTTCCCAATGCAACGCGACGCGATGGACGTCGCGCGATGGAAGACTCGTAGCTGCTTTTCTTCAGTGCTTTTTCCTCAAAGGCAGTGTTCATGATAATCTTCAAATTCGAGATTATTCGCTCCATTGATTCAGTGGCCCCCGGGTAGAACTGAAATGACGTAGAATTTGAGAAAAACGCACCGTGAGTAGACGAAATCCTTAATTATCACCCCGCCTCTTAAGTATCAGAGGAACTCTTTGTTGTGACAACGAAATCTTTTGTGGACCCGTCCTTTGCAATTCTCTACTCTATATTGCTTCGTTCTTTTCTTAGGTCCTAACTAATCCTGCTCTGCATGAAATATTCCTCTATTTCCGAATGACCCCATTTCCCACCGGTGACAACCACCATGAGCGTGTTCATCCAACCGCACAACTAGTACTTGTTATAGAATAATGTCACTGAATTATGACGTTTTAATGCGATTCTGGCAGTTTCTTCGTATTTTTGGTACCACTTGGAGGCCAACGCATTGTTTTATGTGAAAAAATCGGGGATCAAAATCTTCGTGAACACTGCCTTTAACACAACCAAATCTAACAATGAAGGCAAGAAAATGAGCATACATAGTATCACTTGCACTCAAACGGACACGAAGAAACTGTTGGTATTGCCACAAAAATGCTGTTTCTTGTTTACGAGAAATCGCGTACGTACGCAATTTTGCGTAGTGCCCAGCATTCGCGCAGCGTTCACACCTAAAGACCTGCGCGACGCGACTTTTGCGTCGCACTGACATGCGCCAGCGCGTCGCCCCGCGAAATCTCTGAACGGCGCCTTTTATGCACAACAGTGTGGCTGAGCTGTCCTTGTGGCCAGTCCTGAGTATTTTGATCCACCATCAAAATTCCTCCAGTCCCGACCCATATATACGCTTGCTACAACTGTTTCCACAAATTCGCCTACAATTTTCATCTGCTTAAGGATATGTTTAAAGGCAGTGTTCACGATAGAAATCGTTCTTCTGTTTTTCCGCCTATCTTGAAAACGGGCCCGTACTGATTCCAATGATGTCTCTGAAATCGTACAAGACCTTCTGGGAACGGAGTTATGGTCCCTCAAAATTTGAGCTAAGGAAACATGGTGGACGAGTTTTCCGAGGCTTGTAACTTCAGTCTTTTGCAGCCGATGTATGCGAGCTGACCTGAGTAAAGAGAGAAGTTGAGAATGAAGGGAAGAACGGGGCTAATGATTGAAAATCATCGCTCATCTCACGATCTCGAGCATTCCTGGGGCTCTTCCTGGCTCGTTTTTATGCGTTCTTTGGACGTCAACGTTACAGTGTGCCCTTCCACTACCCATTCCTGGTGGAAACTGAAACACATTTTATATCGTGAACACTGCCTTTAAGGCATTGAATACGACATTGTGTTCATGGATGCCTGCACAATGGACCGGAGCCAGCGATATATGTGCCCACTCGACATCTTCACTACGAAAAGTGCACTCAGCACCCTGGGAAGAGTAATCAGAGCTAACGGTGAGAACTTTCTGCCATCCCAGGATTAGAGCATTTGATGATATTTGGCGGTTGTTTGGGCCGAATAGGGGATAGAGACACCGAGGTAACTACTTCTTCTATTTGTAATCGAATAAAACGGGATGTTAATCGAAGTCACAGCGCGGGAGCATTCCGGTTGGCACACGTGACGCGCGCGGCGGAAAACCGCTGCGCGCACGTCGTTGTTGGAGTGCGTTAACCGAGCGCCACCTCATTATCTTGTCAGAGGCCCCACGGTTAACGAGCTTCAACGGCGACGTGCAGGCAGCGGTTTTTCGCCGCGCGCGTCACGTGTGCCAGCCGAACTGCTTCCGCGCTGTGACTTCGATCAACATCCCGAAAAAAACTGTCAAACAAATTGAGGAGTGAAAAGCATCAGATATCACAGACACAACATGTGGAAGTGAAAAAAGTAAAGCAGTGAAAAAAGTAAAGCAAACAGCTAGTTTCCCACCCCTTCTCTGCCCTGTCTGCGCTCTAACCGTTCGGTCTAAACATTCCGCACCCTTTGATTATTTCCAACCCTAGACTGTAAGAATGCTGGACAAATTCAGGAGCAGCAATAACGAATCTGTTCACCATGCAGACCAATAAGGAGGAAATATATGATGAGGTGGGTGGCTTTTCTTAATCCAGTACGAGGTGTAACGTTTTGGAAAGTGGCTGCTGTATATGAATTCTTCTTGCAGTTGAGGTTACGCTTTAACGCTGCTTTCGAGAGCTGCACACTGAGGTCAGCAGCCTGGTCCAACAAGGTTAGCGATAACCCATGCGACCGTAATGAACGTTATGCGATCCATCTTCAGATACTAATTTGCTCGAGCCCTGTATCCGCTGGAGAACCGGAAGAATTCGTGAGCACTTGAGTAGTGCATAGAGAGAGAGAGATTTTCTTATTGTCATAGTGAAATAACTCACGTGATATACATACTGCCTTATAAATGTTTTTTTCGTGAGTGTTTCCAATTGCTATCACTTGGAAACTCTCATACTCGGGCCAAATTGGCAGTGTAAATTTAACGATTGTCAACCTCTCACAAGGGAAGGATCATTACATGCCGTGGCCATTTTAAATGAAGTATGCGTTCCTAGAATCAATTTTCGACGTAGAATTCGGAATTTTACTCTGTAGCTGCGAATCGTTCCTCTGAACGGAGTTATGAGCATTTTTACATTGATTTATATAGAAAAATGGCGTTGTACCTGCCGTACCCTACAGAAATCTTCCGAAAAACCGGAAACGGATCTAATATTCGTGATCAGCATCCCAATAAACCTCCCTGGACAGATTCAGAGCCAAATTTCTTTTTCGACCTTCGGACCCTGAAAAGTGGATTGAGTTACCACATGCGTGAGGCTACGAAGGTGGATATTTTTTTGCCCAAACGTCGTATAGGTGGGTTCTTTGGGGCGCTGAACACTAATATGACGTTCTTTTTTGATACTCATGTTGACTATAGGAATATGGTATTTTGGCTAATTCAACCTACGGTAGTTCTCAAAAAAAGAGCTTTTTTGAGAAATTATGGGTTTGTGGCATTCGCGTCAGATCAGCCAAATTTTTTGGAGGCCGTGATCTCCCAATCAATATTGATTATTGTCCGCCCGCTCTCACTCTAACCTGACTCCTCGAGCGATTTCTCTTGTAATGTTCTGCCAACAACCGTTCAGCTAGCCTATCATTGCTGTTTGGAGAAGCGGATGTCACGATGGAGAAGGAGTTGGAGTTCATGGAGTTCGTTCAAAGACCATACTGCTATTGAGAACGCCTTGCTTACTCATGGTATGCGGCAGGGTATCATGAAAACCATCCAGGACAGTTTGAAACTCCCGTTCAGTACTGTTTCCCCCCTCAATTGGTAGGCCTGTGTGATTTTGATGGTTGTTCGAAAGTTCACTTCATTCGTTGTTCTCATTGTGAGAAAATCCTTTGTTTTCAACATTTTGTTCACAATAACCACATGTGCTCGTAGCAATAAATTTGTTGCAAGTCCAATTATTTTCACAGTGAAACACCAGCCGCGGGAATAAGACATTCTTGACTGAAACGCTTAATACTCCCCAAAAAAGTTCTCCCACGATAAAACTGTTAACCTTCTACATTTTCAGTGATGGAAACGAGTATTTTTCAAGTGTGCAAAAATCTGCGGTGCAGCATGGATTTGAGCCTGTGACCTCTTTTTTAGTGCAGCAGCCACTTCCACTGCGCTAACAGTTCACGACTGCAAGGGCGCCGACTTCGTATGTGACGGCGCGCAGCCTCGTTCATCGTAGCAACATATTTCAGCGCTATAACACACTATGAGGTGATTCATGGTGTAGAAGTCACATCAGTGTATCTCAGGATGCGACAAAGACTCGTGGATTACGCATTATAATGCGTCTACGAGTGAAGCGTTAAAAACGCCGATAGCTCCTTTCAAAGGAACGATTCGCAGCTGTAGAGTTAAAATTCGAATTCTACTTCGAGAATTGGTCCTAGTAATGCACATTCTATTTAGAATGGTCACGGCATGTAATAATCCTTTCCTTGTCACTCCCTTCCCTTCCCAGATCACTAGGAAGGGTGCAGAACTACTCTAGGAAACTCTTGATTCGGTCTGAAGGATTCGATAATTTATGGATACCGTGTGCTAATATGAGAAACACTATTCTCATTCTAAACTCGTTGAAATCTCGTCCAAAGCTAAGAGACGCGTGTTTGGTGTTCAAACTGCTTTCGGGTCAGCTTAGTGTTAGGGTGTCCTGATACATTCAACAGTTTGATACGATTGAGAACCAGGGGAGGACAGGTAAAGATCTCTTTTTCAATGCCTAAGACCAACTTGAATAGGCATATCTTCACATGCGGGGCAGGCCTATGCTCCGTCCATAGCAGGCGTCCTAGCGTCAAGTGACCGTAAAGTGACGCTGGGGGTTTGCAACTTCACATTTGTTATTGGTCTGACTCCCCAGCGACCACTGCAGCCGGCCAGTCGCTGACGATTGAGGCATAGTGACCGTAAAGGCTGTCACTAATATTATCGATACCATCGTTAACTGTGTGACGTCCGCGGACACGCTGAATGCGCCAGCCGTCGAGCGTCATGCGTCAGTGTTTGAGCGCTGGCGCATGATGCTCCGACGCCTTGACGCTGGTCGTCTGCTATGGACGGAGCCTAATCAGTCGATGTGTATCTGATACCCCTGAGGAAAGGACTAGCCCTCGGTGCCCGCAGCAGAACACGCTGTCAGATTCTGAGACAGCGGACCAGAGTTGACCGGAAAACATTCATCATCTTTGAAATGGTGGGGATGGCCCTGCGAGGTTCCCTAGTAAGGAATCTCAGCAACCATCGCGTTCTTTATATACGGTAGACACGGGAAAACGCAAGCAAAGGCGGCCTCGCCTCCGGTTGGCAGATTTCCAAGCTTTTCCAGCTTTTCATAAAACTAACTGTTTGCACAATTTGGTAGCCCAAAACGCCAGGATCATGAATATCAGCAGAGCTTTGCTCAAAGTTGGGTTTGAAGCGAGTTACATATCTAGAGAGGGCGAAAGAGACGCGAAAGCACGTCCTCGACCATCAGTTGACCAAATCCTACGGGACAGGGGCTGTCTACACACCGAGGGCGGAGCTGTACCGCTTCTTGCGGATCTAATTCCACTCGGGACCACTTCGCTCGCGTTGAGTGGCGTGGCGTTTCAAACTGCAAAAACGGGACAACTCCTCCCTCGGTGTGTAGATAGCCCCTGTCCCAAATCCTACGAGCGGTATTGTAATGTCAAAGAAACTCGTATGCGTCGAACGTTTCGCATTCGCTTCAGATTTTTTCAACACTGAACACATCGAGTCCGCTCGAAACTTCTATTCACAAAGATGTGCACAGTAGTCATCACAGGCAGATTGAAGAATACCAGGAGTAACACAAGAGTTATAGCACTAACAATCAAAAGGAATCTGACCAAGTTCGAAAAGCAGAGATATGATTTTGACACGTTAATTAGGCACTGCTACAGAGGACCTACCGGGAAGTCTCAATTCTCTCAGAAGTTATGCAGCACGACTGATTTACATTAAACCACGTAACCTCATGTCAGTTGCGGGCTACGGTGAAGTGATAGGTCTCCTGGACCAGCTCCTATTGATGTCATTGAAAAATGTTAATCCGCATAAAGCTGCGGATATTCACAAAAATCATCACAATGATAGTGGAATAGATAACGAAACAGATCAAGAATATCACAAAAAACGGTGAAGTGGCAATTTCGTGAGACAAAAGTCTGACTGCGTTCCGCACAAACATAATAATGACCACCATCTGCCAGAGGAAGACGAAGAATGCTAGAACCACCACAACGGACGCTAATCGGAGCGGGAAGCTTATAAATGTGGTGACGGTGGGAAGTTCGTGACTGGTGACGTCGCCATGCAAGGACACACTGCCATTTGAGCAATGCGTCCGTAGAAGTTGTCCTTTTGGATTCTCCAGCACGAAAGTGTCCAGCAGCGGTTCCTTTAGCGCCAGCGCTCGTCTTGCAGCACTCGCATCCGCCCAGTCGATGCGGCCTTGTACACGTAGAAACTCCGTGTTCGACTTGCCATCCATGTAATCCTTAATTCCATGTATTGAAGGATAACATTATCTCCATCGTCTAAAGTACAAAGGCCAAAAGTCCAGATCACTCACAAAGAGTAGACGACGATAGTCCAGGAACCCTAACGGGCCCCGCCGGACTTTTTCCAATATCCATGTGATTCCTGTTCCCGCATGGAGCACAAAACTGGACAGCTGTAATTACTAGACATCTAGATATTCAACTGCGACGGCTAACCAAATTAACAGGCTCAGACTATTCTCAGCTCTCAGCCGGCTGACAGTTTGACTCGTGCTTCCCTCTGTGCTTTCGGGAAACTACTGTTGCTGTCAGAGCCACTTCTGCTGTTGTCCGGGCTCCTCCAGTTCGCCCGGACAGCAACCGCGGTGGCCCGGAGGTTCTTGAATCACTGGCTGAACTGTCACGTGGCTCGGGGCTGAGAATCGCCTGAGGGGGTTTGTTCAGAAATGTGTATGAGATGACCATGTTGAGATAAGCGAAACTCACAGTCCGATTCACGGAAAACGTGAGCGGAAACCGGAACGAAATGTGGGAATCGAGGTGAATCTGCTTTTTTTTTCGCCGCTAAATTTACTCGAGCTCATTTAACACTTTTACAATTTTTTCACTGAACACTGACGTTTTGGCCGTGTTCTCCAAGCTCCGCCCATTTCTGGAGCTGTTTGTGCTGTGTCCCCAGAGTCCGCCTATCTCTGAGAACGTCCTTATCAGACGAACTCGGTTTCCAAAATTCCGTAACCCATTGCGATTTTCGAAAATTCAATCCTCTACCGGGTATCATATCCTCTTCTCCGAAAATTCGAATTTTCCCTCAACTTTCGAAATGTTTGCTTTCCGATTTCCGGATTGTTGAGTTGTGACAAAACTTGGAAGCCAGAATTTTCAATTTTGCTCCGATTTCCGAGATTCGAATATTGTCGAGAATTCTGGAAATTGAATCTCCTTTGACTTCCAAAATCTTATTTTCAAGGGTTTGATTTTTTTTCAAAATCGGGAGTTAGATTTGAATTTCCCTGATTCGAATTCCGCTATAATTTCCAAGCTGAAGATTTTCTAACTTTCGGTTTCTTACTTGCGAACTTCAAATCTTGTTCAGGCCCCCTAACTTCGGATCTTTGTGGATTGGTAATTCTGAGATATTTTTACACAAACGGACTCACAAAAACGTGGAATTTTTTCCGAGTCAAAACATTCAATTACGTTCCAATACAAAAATCTCGAATCTCGCACCAATTACAAGAACTTAAACTTTCTTGAGATTTCCAGTTTCTTCTCTCCTAATATCAGAATTTTCAATTCAACGACTTGATTTTCCCTCTGATTTTCAAAAATTCATATCTTTTTCGGGTACAGTAATCTTGAGTCTCGTTCCAAACACTGCAATTTCAGATTTTCTTCACATTTCCGATTTTTTTTTCTAGAAGTTTTGAGGTTTTTCTGATTTCCTATTTTTGATCCAAGAAGATGTCAAAAAATTGACTCTGGGTTATAGGCTTTCTTTGTGCTCCAGATCATGAGCTGCAAACTCGCTCGATTTACGATTTTATTTGCGAAATTTTGAATTTTTTTCAATTCCCGAGATTTTTTACCTTTTCTGGATTTCCGTAGTTTTCATTAGATTACATGTATCTTCTGAGTTTCAATGGTTTTTTTTATCCTACTCCAATTCCTAGAACCGTAATTCGAATTCCGCTCCGATCACCGAATATTTAAATTTGTGATTTCCACTCAGAACAATTCGCGAAATGCAGTTTTTCGAATTTCAAAATTCTTAATTCTGTTCCGATTACTTGAATTTCTAGTCTGTTCCTCATCATTTTATTATTAGTCTGATCTTCCAGATTGAGAACTTTACCTACATCTTGGCATTTTGACTTGCATTAGGAAAAGTTCGTTGGAAAAAATCCTTATCTTACTTACACATCGGATGTGCTCGTATTTCAAAGCGCTCCACAACTCCACCGAGAAGTCGTCCAGATGCTCCACTTCCACAAACATTCTTTCTATGCCGCATGACTTCAGAAATTCTGATAAATTATCCGGAGTACATGAAAATGTGCAGTGACTGGATGCTAATACAGCCACAGATATTTGAGCCTTTTTCATAGCTTCTGCCAACTGACGAAGAAAATCCGCGTTCATGTCGGTCTGAAAACCGGAAAATTTCGCGAGATGCGACTTTTAGGAAACTTGGGAGAAATCTGTTACCTGAAAGAAGTATAACATAGAAAAGTTCGCTCGGTGGAAGTACTCCAGTTCTCGGCATATTCTAGACTCCTTGACGAAGGCAGCATCAAGCGTGAACGAGTCCTGAAACAGCTCACCCTTGCCATCTCAGAACATGCCAGTGGCGGACTGCTGACGAAAATATGCCAGTTTTCTTGCCTTGTCTAGAGATACAATGGAGGCTGCAAAATTTTATTGGCAGTCTCAAAACCCTCAAAACGGACTGAAACTTCCCGAAAGTTCCTGAAACTCCACTTCGCAATTGAGCTTTCTGCGCGTAACGCCTTTTTCAAACCTGAGCAGCTGGGCCAAACGGCCTGACCATCAAGTAAAGTGGTTACTTTACTTATTAAACTACTTCACTAGGTGGCCATCCCATTCTAGCCAGCTGTTCAGGCCTGAAAAAGGCGCAACGCGCCGAAAGCTCACCTGCAAAGTGGAGTTTCAGGAGCTTTCGGGAAGTTTCGAACCCTTTTTGATGCTTTGGAAACTTTTGAAACTGTCAATAACCTTTTGCAGCCGCCATTGTATCTGCACAAATTGTGAAAATGTCTGTTTGAAAATGTCTGTGAAATGTCTTTGTCTCGTTTTTTTGGCACGTTTTTTTGGCAGAGTTGACGACTACTTAGACCAATGATACCATTTATAAGCTCAGTCGATAATAAGCCGCTTTAGTCAATGGGTGCTCAATCAGACTTTGATGCCGGTCCTAAAAAGTGACCTGAAGACTTTTTAGAGGCCAGCATGTTTTTGACAGTAGTGAAGTATTCTGCATTAACCCGTCAGCTTCCCATCGGAATATTAAAGGCAGTGTTCACGATAAATTTCACTTCCGGTATCTCCACGGCTTACGGAAGGTCTGGTGCCCTATATAGCAAGGCATGCTTCGAAAGGACACGAAAGACGCGTTTTTGAGCGAAAGTAGGCCCTCTCTTGTTTGCGTTGATTTTTGAGCGTGGAGGAATTGACCGCTAGAAAGATGATACCTATCAGTGCAATGAAGCGATCAGCTCACTTATCAGCACCTTATCCACTTGATCATTCCTGTAATCTGAGTCTTCATTTGTTCATTCCGAGGGGGCGGATCTGGTGCACCAGGCGTATCTGGGGCACCAAAACGCTTGTTTGCAGCCGTTATTTTGCCACTCCTGGCTTGTTTTCTACCGTTCTTTCGACACTGGGAGCCTAGGATCCTTCTCGCCTATCATTTTACTGTGGAAAGTCAACGAGGGTAATCATCGTGAACGCTGCCTTTAAATGCAGTGTTCGTGATAACAATCGTTTTCGAGTTTCCACCAGATAACGAAGGTTTAGAATCTGACTGTTTCATCAGTGAAGAAAGAATCATGAAAAACGCTACGGAACTTCCAAAATCAGCTCTTCTTCTTGAATGCCACATTTCAACGATGGGATCGGTTGCGCGGGCATGGGCCTGAAGTAGACAGCGTGCAAATGCGCCCCAATGCTAAAACTCAGCCGCGCTCGCGCTCCAATGCTAATGTAGAAGCGGACCAAACTGTTCCTCGGCAAACTCGACCGCGAGCGGAAGGGCTAGCGCGAGCGGACTTCGGAGCAGGGATGTGCGGCAAACGATTTTGAGATTTCGGCAAACGACAATCGGCAAGAAAATCCCAAAAACGGCCGGCAAACGGCAAAAAACCTCTAGATGGGCCAAAAAGTTATTTACATGTGCCGCTCTACTTTTTCCCCTTTTTTCCATTATTTGTGTCAACATTCTAATATTTCTAATTCGAGGGGATAGTTTCGTTTCAAGACATTAGATGGACAAAAGATATAGAGGGACCTCATGGAAATCAAAAAAATCGCCGCTGCGGCTTCGGCTTCTACAGGCACCAAAGAGGCACTATCGCGGAGTAGCAGCGGCGATGTCGTGGCGGCCCCGCGATAGTGCCGCTGCGGCTCCGCGGTAGTGCCGCTACGGCTCCGCGGTGCTGCCGCTGCGGATCCGTGATCGGTAGCCGCGCTCTGACAAAACTAGAACCGACTGCGAGTAACTCATATGAAATAAGTCATAATACAACTGGGTGGTGATTTCGCGTTAGGTTCGCGCAAAACTGCAACATAACGGGAGCCGACGGAGAAAATGGAAATAGATTATGAACGAAGAGAAAGATGAATAGCTTTAGAAAAAGATCTCCGCAGGACTTTTTCGAAAACTATCCATCTTTCTCCTCATTCACACATTAGTTCCAATTTCTCTGTCAGTTCGCGCTAAAGGCAGGATTCGCGAAAAAAAAAACCGTATTTGAGCTCTCTTCATGAGAGTGTAGATTTGATCATCACAAACGTAAAAATACGCGAAAAACCCGGAAAATCGAGGGAAAAACGCTCAAAAACAAAGTTGAACGGCTAGTTACCGGTGTCGGCTGGCCCCCTAATTTACGAGATTTTCGTTAATGCTTATATATCCGCCTTTGATTTTGCTGCTAAAATAGTCGGTAGTCTCCAGAAGTACTCAGAAATTACTTAGGAAGCAAAATGAATGTTAGCAAAATAGGCTTTCATAGAAATCTTGATAACTGGGGGCGGGAGGACACCAGGCAATAACTTGTTCCTTGGCGTTTTTCTCCAATTTTTCACGTATTTTCACTTTTGTGATGGCCAGATCTACCTTACCATGAGGATAGCACAACAACCGATTTAATCGAGAACCCTGCCTTTATGTTGCAGTTTTGCGCGAACTTACCCCGAGCTGAAAAAAGATCAAAAAATCTTCAGAAATTTTTTTTCTGAATCAATATTTTACCCAGAAAAGACAGAATGAACCATTTGTTTGGAGAATTTTTTTACACTATGCGTATCTAGTGTCTCATAAGGTGGCATGCAAGTGCGTAGTTTCAGCAATGTCTGACAATCTTCAAATAAAAAGCTCGGGTTTAGGTGCCATTAACCGCGATTTTACCGTGAATTTAACGCGAGTTAACTCGCGCTTTCGAACAGATTTACTACCACCCCAGATAACTCGAAACCCCGGATAACGTTTGAGCGAACAACGGATAATCGGACTACCCCTAGTGCCCACACAGCCGCGAGCATAAGCGGCGTTTCCTTCCAATGTTTTGCCGAGTTTCGCCGGAAAAATAACCAAAATTTCGGCAAAGACAAACGGCAAAAAAGTCCCAAAAATGGCCGGCAAACGAAAAACGGCAAACGGCAATTGCCGCACATCCCTGCTTCGGAGCCGTATGGAGCTCTTTCGGGCTCGTTTTCGTTTGTTCTTTCGACCCCATCCAATGAGACCCAGAACTTTCGATTTCCGGCAAAAAACCAAGGACGAAATCGATCGTGGACACTGCCTTTAAAGAGCACACAATTCTAGCGTGTGTCTGATATGTGACGATGGCTCTCTCCAAGACAGGGAGCCACCCGAAATTTATTCATAGAAATGAACAAAAAACGTGAAAAAAGGCTTGATACTGCTATCAATCGTTGTTGTTATTGAAATTCTATATATAGTGGAGTCCACCAAGAGTGTCTCATTTACTTATCAGTAGGAAGCGGTCGGCTGGGAACAATGTGCATGAATCCCATACCAGCACGCTCGACACCGATTGAGCGAGAGCGGTTGTGCTGCAACGAGTTTCATGTTCATTGATCTCCAATCGACCGCTTCTCATTGATAAGTAAATGAGACACTCTTGGTGGACTCCAATATAAGTACTTCGATTGATAGCATTACCGATCGATACAAACCAGAAACGGTCAAAATCCACTGATCTGACCCCGTTCTACAGTAGCCCTGCTTTTTGCGAGACCAACATAGATTATGATTCTATGGTCGCTTGAGCATGATAAGCTTATTCAGAAGCAACTAGCCCGATCAAATCAATTGATTAAAGATCATGAAGCAGCCAAAAAATATTCTCACTTGGACAACGGCCACTGTGCTGATTCGTCGAGGCGGAAGGCGATTCCAGTTGCGTGAAATGAGGCCGTTTATTGAACGGCATACAAGTCGAAGAGATCGCAAAACGTCAACTGAAGACTGAAAACGGACCCATAACGATTTCTCATAAGACTTTTTCAGGAACTAAATCCATTCACCACTTCAAGTACTTTGAGCTGCACTTCAGGTGGAAGCAACAGAAAGGGGAAGGTCTCGGCGTCTGAACACTCTTCCCGCTCTTCGTCCGATGATGATTCGTTCTCCTGACCACGTTGCTCATCGTCCTCACTGGATGAGTAATCTGCAAAAAAAGTTTCTCTACGCTTCAGAGCGGAACGAGAGTTCGAGGAAATATTAGTCAAAGGCTCACCGCATAAGCATAATCGGAACTTTCCAGAATCATCACTGTGGATTATCCAGGGCAGCGATCCACTGTCCGTTGAGACCATACAGATTCCTCCGTCGGTGTGTGATCAGGGTACGACGGCAGCGGGCTAGATGAGTACGTGGAGAATGAGACACCATGCTGCTGGACCCTAGATGAGATCCAAATCCCATGTTAACAAATGTTATCCCATCTGATATAGCCTTGTTTACCAAAACGTGCACATCTACTGACAAATGAGAAGCGGTCTGTTGGAGATTGATGTGCATCAACCTCATTGCAATCCCACAGCTCTCGCTCAAACGGCGGCAAGCGTGTGACATGAATTTCCGTGCATATTGATCTTCAACCGACAGCTTCTGCTTCGTCTGTAGATGTAGCTCGCCTTTCGTGCTTTTGCGACAGCGGCAAATGCCGCAGATGTTCAATAGGAAAACGAGAAGTGCGGCGCGGCATTTGCCGCCGCGGCGCGGCAAACGCTGCGAAGTGTAGCTTTCATGCATTCGTGGCAGCGGCGTCGAGGATCGCTAACCCCGTAATGACTTTTTTCAGCATTTTCACTAATAATCCGCCATCAGTTTCATTCCTTTTCATGATAATTGATTCCATTACTATTTCAGACACTGGGATTGGCGGTCCGCCGGCATTTGCTTGGCGAGCAAAAACCATTCTCGCTGTCGGACAGAAACTAGCCGGCGGTCCGTCAAAGCCCTGCCAGCGCTCCGCCAGGACGTTGGCCGACCGCAGGTAGGCTCCTGGCTATTACCTGGCAGCAAGCTGTTGAGCAATCATTCGCCAGCGGTCCGCCAGTCTCTTGGCAGACCGATGAGTCGAGGTGGGTCCCTCACCGCAGATCGTTGCGTAGGAGATCGCCTACGCAGCGGTCTGAGGTGGGGGACCCACCCCACCCCTCCTCCCTCCCCTTAGCCGTGGGGACTTGCCCCTCAGCTGCCAAAAATATGCTAGCCTCTGTAGAGTGACTTCAGGTCACCTTTCAGGGCCGGCATCAAGCTGTCGAGTGAACACTCAATGGACTGAATCGCCTTATATAGCGGCTTGGCTTATCAATGAAATCAGAGATCAAACAATAACATGTTAAAACGTGAGTAGTCGTCAACTCTCTCGAGTACCAGCCATGTGACGACTCAGTGCCAAACAAAGGCCACTGGCCGGTTATGCGCCAGCCGAGTGCCGATTGTTGGATAACTGCGTTTTTATGCGCTCAATAAATTCGAGGTTTGATTGTCCTTGCCAGCTGAATGCAAGCTATCACGCAGCTTTCAGGCAGCTGGCACATTTTCGCCAGCGGTCAGCCGCTAGCTCCAATTGATGCCAAGGATTAACCAGCTGTCGGCCTCGTAATTGAAAATTGCCAGCTGAATGCCAGTTATCACCCTGCTGTTAGGCAACTGGGACATATTCGCCAGCCGTCCGTTGCTGGCATTAAATGACATGCCGAGTGTATGCCAACTGTTTGCCTCGTGATTGCCATTGGCCAGCTAAATGCCAACTGTCCCCCAACTGTTGAGCAACTGGCGAATTTTCGCCGGCGGTCCGCTGCTCCCAATGTCTGAGATCCTCTGCTATCGCGAGGGTGAACGCGTGTACAGAATTGCCTTATTTAGAAGGGGTTAAGGCCCTTTTATTCCGCTACGTCATAGCGTCGCCGCTGAAGTATTATAGTCTCCGCAAGCGCGTGACGCTCGTAGGAACTAGTCATACTCCAACGCCACGCCCGCGCTGGCGTTGAGGAGTATGAATAGCGCCTAAGCACTGTCGTAGAAATACACTTGCGGACAGCCGCTGTTGCACCACACAACACTATCATAGTCGTGGTGGAACAAAGGTGAACCGTGCCGGGACCACTTGGTCCTAACAATTTCATTATCATGTTGCGCAATGCAACAGCGGTTGTCTGCATGTGCGGATCGGAATTTCAATTCGATAACGACAATACACTTTCGTCAGCCAGATTTTCATAGCTGACTCGTTTTAGAAAGTATTGGGAATAAAAATTCACTGTTTACCAACCTTCTATACGCAGGACGCTTTTGAAATCCAATATTTATCACGAAAAGGTGTGACTATTACAGATAAAAACAAATTGATACCCATATGCAGCACATATACTCTACTTTCAACAAATTCCTTACAGATCACAAACAAAACAACTTCTTCAACACTTTACAAAATCTACTATATAGAACAAATCCAAACATCAACAACGAAAAAAGGATGGTTACATTTGTACAAAGCAGTGGCCTGCGGCAAACAGGATAACAATCACATACAACCCTAAGAAATGTTAAGTCAAGGTGAAAGCGAAGAAGGAACTTAGCGTTTTCGCAAGCAAACACCTATCCCGACAGGTTTTTCGGTGAGACTGAGACCACCCCTGCACCGAAATATTGTCTAGGTACTTTCAGCGGGGTTGAGAATAACCACTCATCGGTCTCTTCACAATAAATTTCCACGGAGGTTAGAAGCGATTTAGCATCCGATCTGTAAATTTCGTCATTGGAAATGTATTCAATGCAGTCAAGAGAAGGAACAGACTGACCCTCCAATCGCATAGATAGCGTTCTCACAAGTAACAACTGCTAAATATTGGCGCTTGGTATTCATCGCAGACACTGGAGACCAGCACATTGTATCAGGGTCAAAACATTCGACGGTATCCAGAATCTCCTTGCTATCATACCTGAATATTCAAATTCAAGTAGAAACATATGACACGTCTTACGTATGGCTGAGAAGGGAACGTTCAGAAGCATGCATGAACACGATCTAAAGCATCTTTCATAGTCCTCACCGCGAGTGCGGCACGTGCGTGAAGCGCGGAACAAGCGGTGGACTATCAAACCTTTCAACGCGCGGCACGAGCAGGAAGCAACTATAAAACCCACGGTGCCACCGCCATGGCATGCGGGTTATATACAGCATACCGTCGATCACTGGTCGAGAGATCGCCGCGTCGAACACATGTGGCACGCACGCAAGCGAGGTAATGATAGGATCATTACCTCCTCGCTTGCGTGCATGCCACATGAGTTCGACGCGGCGATCTCTCGACCAGTGATCGATCATACCCGCTCGTAAACGTGGTCGAGATAACTACGGAAATAGAATGGCATGGCGCAGATTACCAGGTTGTTCAATAAGCTTTGTCGTTCGATAAGAGAGTACGTTGCTACTAGCCCAAAATTTTTTTTGTTCTGTTGGTACACTCTTCATATGAACGTATGTGAAGTTTCATTTCAATCTGTCAATTCATTCTTTGTTTACAAGCCATTTAGTGTCGCCGTGTCACAGCAATGGAAGAAATTGAATATCGTGCAGTGATAAAATTCTTATTTTTGGAAGGTGTAGCACCAGAAGAAATTCACGAACGAATGTTAAAAGTGTATAATGATTGTTCACCTACAATTAGAACAGTAGAAAGATGGGTTGCTGAATTTAAACGTGGTCGTACAAGCCTTGAAGACGATCCACGTGAAGGACGTCTAAAAAGCGCATCAACACCAGAAATCATAGCCAAAGTACATCATATGGTTTTGGAAGATCGTCGATCGATTGAGAGCGATTTAGTTGAGGCTCTACACATCTCATTAGGCAGTAAGTCATATTTGAAGTGAAATTTTGGGTTTTAGGAAGCTGTGTGCACAATGGGTGTCGCATTCGCTAACAATGGAACAAAAACACATTCGAATGCGACTTTCTCAGCAACATTTGGAGCGTTTTAAAAAGGATAAAGTGGATTTTGAGCGTCGATTCATCACTATGAATGAGACTTGGGTCTATCACCATTATCCTGAATCAAAACAAAAGGCTAAAGAGTGGTGTGAACCTGGTTGTTCGGCTTCGACACGAGTTCGTGTCCGAAAATCGACCAAGAAGGTTATGGCATCAGATTTTAGGGATGCGAAAGGAATATTGTTAGTGGATTACTTGCAAACTGGTAAGACAATTAATTGTGAATATTATTGCAACCTTTTGGACCAGCTGAAGGAAAAAAATTGTGAAAAAAAACTTGGTTTGCAGAAGAAAAAAATCTTTTTTCATCAGGACAATGCACCGTGTCACAAGGGAAGCATTTTGACAATGGCTTAGATCCATGAATTAAAGTTCGAATTTTGTTGGAGCATTCACCGTATTCACCATATTTGGTCTGCAGCGACTTTCATTTGTTTCCAGAACTCAAAAAATTTATGCCCGGCAAGCGTTTTCCATCAAATGAAGAGGTCATAACGGCTGTTGAAGTGACTTTTGCAGACCTTCCGGATTCTCACTTCAGGGATGGGATGTTTTTCTTATCGAACGACAAAACTTATTGAACAACCTGCTACGCCTACTCATTTTGAAGAATCAGAAACGACCCACAATGCCGCTACACATGTGAGAATTTGACGCCGCCCCTGTCGTTCTCCGCCCCCTGTATTTACCGTCCCCCTACAAAACAGGGGTGCTGAGCCATTCCCACCGCCGATGTATGTGGTTTACTTATTGTATTTATTGTACCAGCCACCAACGTCGCCGACGGTGGGAATGGCCCAGCACCCCTGTTTTGGAAAGAGACGGCAAATACAGGAGATGGAGAAATACAGGGGCGGGGCCCCCTTCCTATTCGTGTAGCGGGTAATGTTGATCGAATTCACAGCGCGGGAGCAGTTCAGCTGGCAAAAATGACGCGCCCGGCGGAAAACCGCTGCATTCAGGTCGTCGCTGGAGCGCGTTAACCGTAGACCCTCTGAGAACAAAACTAGTTGACGCTTGGCTAACGCGCTCCAACGACAACATGCACGCAGCGGATTTGTGCCCCGCGCGTGACACAAGTGCCAGCCAATGTGCTCCCGCGCTGCGAATTCGATCAACATCCTTGTAGCAGCGTCAGGTGTCGTTTTTGAAGCTTCCAAATACGTAGGCGTTGTAATCTGAGCCATACCATTCTATTTCCATAGTGATCTCACACACGTTTACGAGCGTGTGAGCTGCCTTCAAAATTGTGCCCCAAATGAGACATGCACGGAAATTCCTGGCTTGCATTTGCGTATACGGCAGCATAGGACAATTCCAGAAATATTCATGGCTGGAGTGGACATAAGCTGAGAAGCGTGTATTGATAAAAAATTGTGAAACCGCTATGGCGGTTTGCGCGATGCTCGATGGTGAGAGGTTTCATAGTCCACCACGCGTCCCGCGTTCTCAGTGAGGACTATGAAAGATGCCTAAGCATGTAACCACACCGCGTTCCATGCGTACTACGCCCAGCGGGGGTGAACTCGGAGCGCGTGTGTTGCTCAAAGCTTAACGGATGCAAATGAGTCTAGGCGAGGAGCTTGTGGAGTGGCATGCATGAATGCAGCCGCTGGGATAGGTACGAGCAACGTCCCTTGCAAGCGCCACAATCCGAACTAAAATCGCGGCGTGTGCGTACGGCGTTGCACTCCCTCACCCTCGCAGCCGCTTTCTTCATGCCAACTCTACACTTGCATCCGTTTGGTTTCGTCCATAGCAGACGACAGGCGTCAAGTCGTGGTTGCCGCCGAGATGTCGTACGTTCACGCCGTGGCAGTATGGAGGAAAGAAGATCACCTCTATGCAAACCGACGTCACCCCCTCCACGAAGAGGGTTTTTGTCATGGGAGAGGTGCTGGCCGGCCGCGTCTCTCCTTCGGATTCTCCTGCTAAGGGCCGGCGTGGAAAGGAATCCTGGACCTGCTCAGAAGTACCCTTGCGCCACGTGCGGCAAGGATGTCACATGGAGGAAAACAAGCGTCCAGTGCTTCAAATGCCAAAGGTGGGTGCATCTCTCCTGTTTGGGTATCAGTTCTGTGAGGCATCATAGCTCTGCTTTTCGCTGTGTTTTATGCTCTTCACCTACCAACTCTGATTCCTCTTCCTCAAATCGCCCCCTTTCCATTGTACATATCAATCTCAACAGCCTTCGTGCCAAACTTTCTGAGCTCTCTCTCTTCGCACGTACTTACCATCCAGACGTGATCATGGTTCAAGAAACCAAGCTCTCTCCATCACCTACCCGTCCTCATCCTAACATCCCGGGCTACTCTGCCTTCCATGCTCCAAGGTCAGCTCTTTGCGGAGGAGTTACCTTTGTTTTATCCCCTCTCCCGTCCCACCTCATACCAAACACCCCCACGGATGGTACTCTCGAGAACCTTCCAATCCATCTCCCCCTTAAAACTCCCCTTTCTCTGTTCAACATATATATATATATACCCCCTACCACCTCATGCCCCTCCTCCTACAATCCCATTCCTCTTCTCAAACAATTTAACGATTGTTCCCTCTCATCATCAGTTGTTTTCGCGGGCGACTTTAACGCCCATACCTTCTGCTCGCCCCTTGGCTCTGATGCTAGAGAAGAAGAAGTCGAAGAATGGGCTGAGGAGTGCGACCAGGTCATCTTAAACGATGATCAACCCACTCGTCTCCCTGCCAACGGTCGATCTTCTAGCCCAGACAAAACTCTAGTCTCTTCCAACCTTTCCAACGCTTGCTCATGGTCTACCTCAACAACACTGTCTAGTGATCACGTTCCCGTCTTTGTGCACATCGATCTCTCAAATTCTCTTGCTCTTTTTTCTGGTGTTCGTCAACGTTCTTATCTCAATTTAGGCCAAGCAGACTGGTGCCTGTTCAGTGAGGTTGCGCTACGCCTAGCGGCTGATTACCCGTGGAATGGCAATGTGCACCAGAAGGAGCATCACTTATCTGATGCAATTCGCAGGGCCATGAAGGAGGCCATCCCTGTTGGCCGAGTTAAGACGTTCTATCCAAACGTCACCAGAGAAATTCTTCAGAAAATCAGGACTAGAGATGCCAGAAGAGCAGTTGACCATCTAGACCCTGTCGTCGCTCAGCTGGATGGTGAGATCAGAAAAGATCTCGTTCAGCACAAGAAAGAACAGTGGGAAAATTTCACAGAACAGTTGAATTTCAAGACGGACCGTGGAGCTCTTTGGAACGTGCTCCGGGAAATATCGGGAAAGAGCTCGCCAGCCACCGTCTCCACTATTGAGTTTGGTAATAACGTTTTCAAGTCAGGAAAGGAAGCCGCATACTCTCTCGGTAAAAGTTTCTTTGTCACGAGTACAAGGCGAGGCCCGCAGAATAGAGTGACAGTAAGAGAGCTGTGCCGCCTCCCGCTCATGAGCACGGCCGATGCGTTCACTGTGGCGCAAGTAGAGAAGATCATAAAGGACATGCGAAACTCCAAAGCTGTCGGTCCCGACGGCATTTGTCCTGCTGTACTGAAGAAGCTCCCGACTGAAATCCTCCCACTCGTCGTTGATGTGATTAACACTTCATTAAGCTCGTGCATTATTCCACAAAACTGGAAGACAGCCAACGTCATACCGTTGCCCAAGCCTGGCAAACCTCAGTCATCAGTAAAGGGATATCGTCCCATTAGCTTGATGTCACCTTTCGCTAACGTAGCCGAAAAGCTCATTCTCAAGGATCAAGCGGTGCACAACGAGAAGCAGTTGTTTCAACATGGTTTCAGGAGGCTACATTCCACAACTACGGCTTTGCTAGAAATTACCAGCTATGCTATCGACGGGTTCAACTTTAACAAGCCATTGAGAACTGTAGCTGTTGCGTTGGATCTCACCAAGGCATTTGATACGGTTAACCTTGGAGTCCTGTCAAGCAACATACTGGAGTCGTCAATACCATCTTGGCAGAAGCGCTGGATATCGGCCTTTATTAAAGATCGGCGGGCAAGAGTCATGTTTCAGAACCATGTATCCAACAGTATTCCTATGGCAGCTGGAGTCCCTCAGGGCGGGGTTCTATCGCCAGCCCTCTTCAATCTGTACCTCGAAGACATGCCTGAGCCTCCACAGGACATCAAGGTGGTCGCGTATGCTGATGACATAACAATCATGTGTCGAGATAGGGACTTACAGGTGGTCGCCAATAAGATCAACGAGTACCTGATCACACTGAAGAGCTTTTTCGACCGCAAGATGCTAAGGATCTCTGCAGCCAAGTCGTCAGTGTCAGTTCTCACGACGGACCCATCCGAGAACAGCGCTCATCCGGATGTCGTGTGGGATGGAGACCATTTGCCTGCTGCTCGCTTTCCAAAGCTGCTCGGTCTTGTGCTCGATCCGTCACTCAAGTTTCATAAGAATACCGAGCAGAGGCAGGTAGGCGTTGAAGCTAAGCTCAACGTTCTCAGGGCCCTGGGCGGCACTTCGTGGGGTAGCAGCAAGGAGACTATACTCACAACGTATAGGGCAATTCTTCAGCCCGCTCTGGAGTACGCCGCACCGGTATGGCAGCATCTCGTCTCAGAATCCTCCTGGACAAAGATGCAAAGAGTACAAAATGCTGCTCTCCGTATCGCCACCGAATGTCCAAGGAGTTCTCCAATCGAGCACCTGCATGCTGAGACCCGTCTATTACCAGTGAAGGAGCACTGTCAGCTCCAGGCCCAGCAATTCCGCATCAACATTATAAAGGAACCAAATCACCCGTCGTGGAGAGTGCTGAACCCCGTTAGAGAGAGAAGTATAAGAAGGCCATTCGCCGATGCTCCAAACAAAGTCAATTTGCAAAGATGACACGACTCACAGCAAGAACGACTCTGTCGTTTGCGCGGGGAGCACACCAAGTTCGTACGGTGTCATTTTATTTATTTATTTATTTTGTAGACGCAGGATAACCAACGTGAAACAACAAAGCAAATATTAAAACAGACAGAAAAAGAATTAACTCAAGAAAAATATGAAAGGAAGGCGGCCATAAATCCTATACTAGGAGATATGCCGCCCCCCGTCTGCACCTCAGAGTCTCAACTCGGGAGAAGGGCAGGATGCATGCTCGCATCATTACGCTGTGGTCACTCTACAATGCTAATGTCTTATGTCAGCAAGATTGACAGCAGCAAATCTGATATGTGCCCGGACTGCGGTACCATCGGCCACGATACAGCACATTTGTTCAACTGTCCGGAGAGACCTACCACGCTGACACCATTGGACCTATGGACGAATCCACTACTGGTCGCCCAGTTCCTATGCCTAAGACAAAACCCTCTATGTGGCTGCAAAGAAGAAGAAGAAGAAGTCGTGGTTCAAGCGCTGGCGCATGACGCCCGACGGCTGTCGCATGCAACGTGCCCGAGGACTGCACGGAGTCAACGATGGTATTGATAATATTAGTGGCAGGTAGCAGCCGCTATGTCTCCACCGTCAGCGATAGGCCGACTGCAGTGGTCGCTGGGAAGTGCGATCAATAACAAATGTTAAAGATGCGAACCCCAGCATCATTGGACGCTAGGACGTCTGCTATGAACGGAGCCTTACGCGCTGGGCAGCACACGCGCTACCGGGGGCCACCCCTCAACGAACGCCACGCGCACGTGGCGTGGGCGGTTACCTAACCACACTCGAATGTGTTCATGTATGCTGCCCTAGGGAACAATTTTAGTTTCTGCACCAATATGATTCAGTGACATGCTTTTCCCAAACGTTTTCATTGTTAACCGTGACATATTCGGTGTTCGCCTCGAATGTTCGGAGCAAGTGTCCTGCACTAAATCTGATGAAATGATTGAATACTCACCCCCCACATACGTAAATCTTTCCTTTCAACACCGTCGCTGCGCAATAGGCCCGCTTTGACAGCATTGAAGGCATGGCTTCCCAATATCCATTTTCAGGAGAGTAGCGTTCAACAGTGGAAAGATGCACCTCTCCATTGCGACCGCCCATAACTGAAAATAATTCAAAATAATTGAACATGCCGCAATTGGCTTTAGGATTCATGAAGGCGTAGCGATAAGGCCAATGGTATACTTTTGCGACACGCGGTCGCGTCGCTCTGTACACCGACAGCGACCGTCTGTCGCGGAGCTCCCACCCTTTTAATCTGCGCTGTTGCAATGCGCTGCGACGGACACGCGACAAGTGCTCCTACGACGGCCAGTGCCGTTGCTCCTATGCTGGTCCCGCCACGATTTGTGCTAAATGTCATGACTGCCGCTCATGACAGCGACAAAGTATACCATTGACCTAAGGCTTAATCTCAAGAGAGCCACATTTCCTGATCAGAGCTATGTGTTCGAATGTTTGCCGTAGTTATCTCGAATCGCAATAAGGGCGGGTGAAACGAGGAAAAGCGAAGGGCTGTGATTGTTGGTCAACCAGAATAGAGGTTACCAACTGTCTCCGTTTCTGACAGCTGTCTCTTCTTCTTACGTGTGTAGCCCGTGTGACCGCTAATCAAAGTCTTTCGCTCTTTTTGTCCTCCCTGCTGTTTGGACACATTACCACAACCACCAGGTTAACTGACGTAATTGAATGAAAACTACAAGGCCTAAATTTGACCTAAATTTATCGGTCGGCTGAAATCTGTTCCTGATTCTTAGGTCCCAATAGGTTTCATGGAGTTCTCCCAGGATGAAGCTTTTTTGTACATTTCAATCAGTGACGTCTTACCATTTATGGCGGATAATCTTCCAAATAACACTTTTCGTTTGGTTGGAAATCGAAACTAATGTGAATTTCGAGTTCTGACTGTACAGCGCATTTACATCGTTGCGAGAAAAAAAAACTTTTTCACAACTTTTCAACCCTTTCCTCATAACTAGGTCAAATAAGCATTCTTGGGGATGGAAAAGATATGGCTAGAATCCCCTCATCCAGGTCTAGAAGACGGTATGAAAAAAAATTCTGGTAGCTATAACTAAACGTAACTACGGAACACTTTCCAGAACAAGGGTGACATGACTGAGACGTTCATTTGCCTTTCGCTTGATTCACATAATCATGGCTTTGGATCTGGCAAAGCTGCTACGTGCCTACTACGGCCAGATAATGGTATCTCAGCAAGAAGAAGCTCGACGCCCACTCCGGGTCGCCCAATTTACTCGAGGCATGCGATGAGCACGTGTTAGCCCTCCTGACACGAGAGCCTGCCTATCGCGGTGATAAGGGCGGGTTGGTGCCTATCACGGGCGAAGCGTACCCCCAAAAAAGGCTCGACGCCCAAGACGCTAATTTCCAAGGAAAGCATACGATGTGCTTCTGAGCCAGGACTCAGATGACTGCTGTGCCGTCGGCTCAATTACTCAAGTTTGCGTTACTTGACCCCGCCTGACCTCTAGGGGACCCGCACACTCGCTGGCGTGCCCAAAATGTGTTGGGCGCGCTGGCCTCGTGCGTGTTGGCGCGCCGGCCGCATCGCGTACCGGTGCGTGTGTATAATTTTAGACAAAAATAATTTAGAGGGGTTGTCGCCCGGGTACGGAACAGCCGCTCAAAACCCCCCACGCCCGCGGAGGCCACTACCGCGGGCGACAAAGCTTGGGATTTCGGGCTCCATGGCCACTCTCCAGCTGGCGACGCCGGCTTTTCATCGGGTCCTGGAGCGGGATTTTGTCTGAGTGTCAAACACATGACTCAAATGATTGAAGTGCGCTTTCGAGTCTATGTGATTCAGAAAATAACAGCGAACAAACCATATAAAAATCCACCAAGCGCCGCAGCAGTAGATGCGTGTCGGGGCTTCCTCATTCGTGCACCAAAGTTCCACTCATCTTTCTCCGGGCAATAGATCTGGAATTTTTTCTTTCTGATTATCGTGAAGGTCTGTGAAAATAGGACACAGACCGAAGAAGCAAATACAAATCTTGCGATTTCATTCTGACCTCAACAGATACTAGGCTTTTTTCATTCCAACCACCACAGACAAACACTTGCTTACCAAAGCGTGTTACTGCAGGTAGAGAACGTTCCTCGGCCATCGGAGCTACCTGAGAAGCAAGGATCAACTTGTCGCCGCGATTCATGCAGTAATTCTACCTGTGTCCATTCGTTAATATTAAAGTCATAGGATTCCACAGATTTGGGACGGCCATTTCCATCATACCCACCTATCGCGTAAATCTGAAGTATAGACATGGAAGCGTGTATCCTCCAGAATGACCTACCGGTTTCCCTCTGCAACACAGACTTCGAAAAAACTCACTCTACCATTCAGAACAGCCGCGCCTAAATAGCCTCGAGGACGCAGCATGGAGCGAACTGGCGACCATCGCTTCGTTGAAGGTTTAAACACCTCCACTGAACAGAGTTCCCTCCGTGCAGCTGTACTGCCCCCTATAAAAATTTTATGAAAAGTGTGTGTTTTGATGCCAATGAGAATACTGTCCCACCGACTGCAAATATCAACTCCGGGAAGTTCTTCCAACATCTGGGCTTGGTGCGAATGGACAATAGTTGAGGTCGCCGCTCCGGAATCATGTGATATACAATGGAGTCCCAAACCTACATAAAATAGAGGTCCGACAGTCACTAGTCATTAAATCTGAAGAAAACAAACTAGTGAACCAACAAGATCTTTACAGGCAGGATCGTCTTGCACCAAATCATGTCCATACACTTCGTCCAGCAGAAATGAAGGCTTCAATAACGGGAGGCGGACACATGCCAGAACTCTTGAAATTGTTGAAGCTAGTGAGGAAACCTAGCATTATGCAAGATTGGGAATTTAATCTGATACCTGGCGGCGTGGGCCTTTCTTTCCTCCAGCTCATACTGGATCCATCGAACCGCCGCTTGGAATACCACTTCTTCCGATTCCACGTGGAGTCCGTCTTTACTTAGCAGCTCAGTAACGTCATCAATGGAGAGCTGATTGAATTCCTCACTCTGGGAGAGCATAACGAAATGCTTCTGCGTACATTGCTCAGTGGCTGATATGATGGACTTCAAGGAGTCTCTAGATCAAAATAGCATTGGAAAAGATGAGATGCCAAATTGCAAAGATGATCAAACAGATAAAAACTACAACCTTTCTTGTTCCTTTTCTCGAACCCTCTTCGCCATTCACACACAGTTGGAACCTTTCTCTCACGAAGAGGAAAGGTCACCTCAGGTAGAGCCTTTCTTCCAAAATGTGAGCAGGGTGAGTGGATGCAAGCGACCGCGGTGCGCTTTGGAAAAGGATCACAAAGGTTTTTCTGATCTTGGCCATAACTTTTTGATACTTATTTCCTACTTTTATAACCTATCGGACTGGATACTAAACGACTTAACTCAATCCATGAAAGGAAAGTGGCCAGCAGAAAACCATCCCTGCTTCCAAGGCGCAGCGCTGTCGCTTCCGTCCACCCGCTTCTTCTCGGTTTACTTTCTGAGAGAAAAGATGTAGCAGTTGACCTCCAAATTTACACAATTCCTACTCGGAAGTTAGCCCTGCTTGTTATTTTTTCGTTGAACAAGCGCCACAAATCGTACGGCAAGTGCTGCAAAACTAGCGCGGATCGTCCGGTGGAGTCATTGGCTTCAGTGAGGTGGTAAGACTATATTCTGCGGCACAGGACACTCAAAAAACTATTTTTCAGATTTCATGCCTACCTTGGAGAGAACCACTCTCTGATCACAATGGTATCTCTGAAATCGTCCACTACCCTCTACGAACGGGGATATGGCTCTTTGAAAATGCATGTTTTTGAGGGCGAAAATTTGGTGGACGAGTTGTCTCAGGCTTGTATTTCTCTTCATTCGCAATCGCTGGGCGAGAGAAAGCCAAGATAAGGAGACAGTCCGGTAATGGACTGAAGAACGATGACTTGTTGGAATTCATCCATCCACCGAGCCGCTATCGAGTTCGGAAATCTGTAAGGGGGTAGGGCCTGTGGTGGTGAGCGGAGGGGGTAGGGCCTGTGGTGGTCGCTTATATCTCGCTTATATGGAGGAAGTGAGATCTGGCATTTGGCAAGTGTTATACAGGAGGTGTCTTCTACAGAATTACATGAAAATCTCAAAATTTATATCTGAGGGTGTAATGAGCCTTTAAGGGGTTGCGCAGAGTGCCAACAGGGCGCGGCGCGGCATGATGATGGAGAGCCGTATTAATAGATCGTGGCGATATATCAATACGGCTCTCCATCATCATGCTGCGCTGCGCCCTTTTGGCACTCTGCTCAACCCCTAAAGGATCATCCCCGTTGGATGGCCGGCTGCTCCACCACTGAAGCCATCAAAGCGCCGATAATGCTATATGAATCTTCAGGTAAAATCAATCGCCGCGCTGATGCTTCGTACATAGAGCTACGAGCCACCAGCGGCAAGATGATGTTGACTCTGTTGCACTGCACATGCCCTAGGTCGGTGTGGGATTGATGATTATTCATCAATCAGCCACGGCATATGGCTGCAGCGGAAGCTAGCGGCAGCTGCAAGCCACTTATGGTAGCGTTCCTGCAGCTCTGGGACGGAATCAATAACCAGTGGTTAACATGGGAGCTCCCTGCGTCCGCTGGCGCTCGTAGCTCTCTATGGACGGATCATGATCATCATTCATAGCAGGTCGCTTCGACTAGTCGCGGCACTGCCAACAGTTACAAAAACCATCGCGCCGACAGATCTTGCATTGACTCGTGACAGTTTGGAACAGTTTGCTGTTTCAGTCGCGATCGCCGAGCAAATGGGGTGTTTCATAGCTGGTAGAAGCGACCTGCTTGATTTTGTTAGGTCGCTTCCATGATGGAGGCGATTCGTCTCGTCGAAACGACTAGTCCGCAATCTTTCGTCACAAACTTGCGTATGTGGCGCGAAATTGCAGACGTCACAGTTCACTCGCATAAAATACGGCATGTGAAAGGGGAAAACGGGTATTTATCATACACTCACAATGAGAGAGATGAGAAAATTTATCGAGGCTACCGAAAAATTACATTTCATTCCTGCTTCGAGCAACTAGCAACTTTAGCTTTAGTCTTATGTTCACCCCATCCTCTTTTGGAACCATTTTTTGTTTGAAAACTGGGCAAAACTCTTTTATCTACAAGGTGAGGGCAACAAGGGCAACAATGTAAAAAAAACAAGTAGAAATGCGCAGAAAAAAAGCTTTTTTTATTCCCGTAGCTCGGTCCGCAAATTGTCCGTCTATTTCACGCGAAATTACGTCCGCCCGAGCGTTTTGAAACGCTGGACGAAACGATTTCAATTCGCGACACGGAGCGATTTGAGATCGCGGCAGTATTATTGGTCGCTTCGACTTCAAGTCGAAGCGACCAGCTTTGAATGAGCCGCTCAATGTAATTAGGCGCAGCGAATCGCCCGGTAAAGTGATTTGCCTTACTGAAGACATGGGACGATACGTGGCGTTTCACAGGATTGTATCTGCGACTGACGATCAGATAATCCTTGGTAGAGCCTGTGAAGCACCGTGAACCCCCCTGCTAGAGCCGCGGATCGCACGGTAGACGCGGAGAATCATCCTGCACAGCGCGACGTATCGTCCTGCTTGAAGAAATGGGAGGACGATCTGCGGATGGTTAATCACCAAAGCTGGTGAAGCGCCGCTTAAAATCATAAATAAGAGTCAGCAGACCATCCTGAGGATACCGTCATACAGACGCTGCAAATCACAATCTTTTCAACTGGCAGTATGTCCGTAACTGCACGTGCTTATTCACTGGCACAGGTGAGTACAGTCGTGTAGCCTCTGTGGTGGTTATTCTTCTTGCCAAGGAACACTCCTTGCTGTTAGTGGCCCCCTACCACGGCCGAAAACTGCTACGCCATGCGTGTATTGGGGCGCAATTTGGCTTTCCCAGCCACAATTAGGTGGGCCTACAGCTGCCGCCCTTCACAGGGAATGGCAATGGTCCTAAAACGCCTTTTCTAAGGCATTTTCGAATGCTATCAGCAGTCATCCGCCTTTCCTGACTCGCACCGAATCCGTCGCCTCCGCTTCGGTGTTGTTAGTATGAGTTTTTAGCTTCAAAGCTCTGTTGTCCTCGACTGCAAACTTGGCAGTGGACCAATTTGAGTAAAGACCTCACGCTATGAAGTCCAAGCTCAGGCTATCGCCCCAGATTGTTTTTTGAAGACTTCACGACCCCTTCTCACTTTTGCAGCGTGTGGTTGGTCTTTTTGTTCTTTGGATAGTTTTCATGTAACTCTTTCAGACAGTGCAGAGCTTCTGAAGCTTATTCATTGGATTAAAGGCAGTGTTCACGATAATGTTCAAATTTCAGATTATTCGCTATATTGAATATGTGGCCCCCGGGTAGAATTAAAATGACATAGAAATTGCGAAAAACGCACCTGAAGCACACGAAATCCTTAAGTAGCACCCCGCCTCTTAAGTATCAGAGAAAGTGTTTGTTGCGACAATGGATACCTTCACGGACCCGCCCTTTGCAATTCTCCACTCTCTATTGCTCCGTTGTTTCCTTTGAGCCCTGAATGATCCTGCTTTGCACAAAATATTCTTCTAATTTCGATTGACCCAATTTTCCACCGGTGACAACCACCATGAACATGTTCATCCAATCGGACAACTAGTATATGTTATAGAATAATGTCACTGAAATACGTTTTAATGCATTTCTCGCCGCTTCTTCGTAATTTTGGTAATACTTGGAGGCCAACGCATTGCTTTACGTGAAAAAATCGGGGACGAAAATCATCGTGAACACTGCCGTTAAGAAAATGCGGTACTTCTTGTGTCCCCGACGGGCAAACTCGTGCTTGTGCTATCACTGCTTTCGAAAACTTCGCAGTGAGATCAAATTCTCCCTCTTTATTGCTGTATGTATTGACTATTAGTTGCCAAAAATCCCTATTCAGCAAAACTCTCAAAAACAAGATTAAACGGAAACCTGCAACTGAGAGTTTCGCAAAATGACCGGATCTCTCTGGCATTCGACCAATGCAGGCGCTGTTGCAGATAGTCGCCACATTCCTTGGCAATGAGATCCAACTAAAGCAAACGCCTTCTGATAATGTCACGAAGCAAATGAATGAATTACCATTTGCAGAAAATCGGCGGCAATCATTATTGCCTGCACATTCTCCAACGTGACGTCTAGCGCTCCACAATATGCGAATGAGACGAGCTGCTCGAGTACGTCAAAATCGATATCTTAAAAACAGAAGAGGAAAATTGTACAACAAACTCCATAAGTACAGAGCACCTCTGCACCGACGTTTTACTGCAGCAAACTAGCATCATCGGGTTCAGCACTTTCCCCCGAGATCAAGGCGTAAATATTACACCTTTTTCCTAATAGAGGCTGGAAATTCCGTAGTTGAACAAGGTGATGTAGGAAAGGTTACGTTTTTTTAACAATTTGGAACTAAAACTTTGGTATATTGGTGAAGTTTTCACGTCAAAATCAGACTAGATGCCTCCAAACCCCTGAGCATCTAGTTTTTCCGAGTGAGTATCTAGCAACCCATCGGGAAAGTAGCTGCGATGGAAAAAGCGCTTCTTTCTCATCAGTTCATCAGCAAGTAATTGTCGATTTTGCAGCATAGGTGTGGAGTCAACCAACGGAAGAAAACACAATAATTCATTCGAGAGATCAGCATGTTACTCCCTAGTATTTCCAGTGATTGAAAACACTGATGAGGTCACTCACTTATCCACTGACGGCGGAAACTTGCCGCCTCAGCTCAAAAGCCATTGTTATACCCCACGACTGTCGCGGTCGTAGAATACTGCAAGGTATCTGCCTCAGATAGTAAGCCGTCGCTCTCCCTCACAGTCAAAAAACTCCCGGCACGATACTCGGAAATTCGGAGAATACTGTGCTTCTCTGGGCCAAATTCCGGTCCGCAATCGCCTTACGACACGCTTTGCGGCCACGCGCATTCGAGTCGGAAGAGTTTCTAGCGCAGCAGCCGCCGATCTGTTGACTCTAGGTGGGTTTTAGAAACTGGAAAGTGAACAAAATTGGAGAAAACTGTATAAAAAACCATATCGAGTCGGCTTTGGCGCTGGAAACTCGACTTACTCCAGCACGTGTGGCTGCAAAGCGAGACGAGACGCAATGGCAGACCGGAATTCGGCCCAGATAAGCACAGTATTTGCTTATAAATTAGTTGATGCTCGTCTGATGAGTCGTCTTGACAGTCGACTCCACGGATCCCCCACCCGTAGGTTGAACATTTCGGATCCGCTCGATACTGCATTGTACTCACTGACACTCGTCGGACGGCCCACAGCGACCGATTACAGCAGTGTTTCCATTCCTCTTGCTGTAGCCCTTTTCTGCAGTGTGAACACATGATTGGTGACAGTTGCCCGAAACTTTCGCAATCGCAAACCTTCGGCCATACCAATGGCTTTGGGCCATTGTTGCACCCTATCTCGGGCCTGTTGCCAAATACTGCGAGGACCGTTGCGCTACGTCACAGCCAACCCTGCTACCATCGGTTGCAGGCAGGAGACCCGAACACTCGCGATCGCAACGCTTTGGAATAACATAAACCTAACGCTACCAAAGCCTTTGCACTGCCTCCCGTTGCTTGCCATTTCCAAACACTCCTCTGATATTTACCATCTTCACAGAACGTCAGTAATCTTCGAGGTCGGCTAGCAAATATTAGGTTGACCCAAAAGTTGGCAGTCTCTTCACGACTTTGAATAAAGAGCATTCATTTCAAAAATAAACAAGGCTCACCCAACAAAATAATTTCCATCACATTTAAGGATCCTTCGCCATCGATTGGGCAGATTCCCGACGAGCAGAACTCCGGAGTTTTCTTCGGAAGAAGTATTCTTCCAAGGCCATTTTGACTCCGTCATCGTTAGTGAACTGTTTTCCATTCAGGAAGTGATGCATCGAGCGGAACAGTCGGTATTCGGAGGGGGCAAGGTCTGAACTATATGGAGGGTCAGGAAGAACTTCCCAGCCCAGGTCCAGCAGTTTCTGTCGAGTTATGCGAGACATGTACGAGTGGCCGAGCATTGTCGTGAAGAAGGGAAGCAGTGTTCATCCCAGGGACCTGGGCCTGGGATGGGAAGTTCCTCCTAACCCTTAATATAGCCCAGATCTCGCCCCTTCCAACTACCATCTGTTCCGCTCGATTCAGCACTTCCTGGATGGAAAACAGTTCACTAACGATGACGAAGTCAAAATGGCCTTGAAAGAATTCTTCGACTCAAAACAGCCAGAGTTCTACGCGTCGAAAATTCATGATCTGCCCATTTGGTGGCGAAGGATCCTTGAATGAGGTAGAAATTATTTTGTTCGGAGAGCCTTGTTTGTTTTTCAAATGAATTTTTTTATTCAAGATCGTTAATAGTCTGGAAACTTTTGCATCAACCTAATAGATTATCGAGTAGCGTGTACAGGCTGAAATGCAGGATTATCCCAGGAAACCTTCGAGGAATGACGATTTCCTCTGCTCAACTTCGGAATTGATTCAAATTGTGATTGGTCAATTTTAGGACATGTTGCACAGCCTTCTTACTGTTCTTATCGGTGTGACATTTCACTCCGCGATGGCGGACAGCCGCGGTTGCAGAACGGAGCACGATGACAACAGTGCCGAGACTTCCGGGCACGAATAACCTTTGCCCCAGCACATTTAGCAAGATGCTGCGTGCCGTAGCAGCGAATGTCCACGAAAGCGGAGCGGATTTTTGTCTCGATAAAGACAGTAGATTATTCAAGACCTGGCACTGAAGCTGTAACCGCTGAATATGAGCGACACCTCTCGCAGATCAGTGCCTCGAGCCTCATTCACCTAACGTCATTTCGTTAAGAAGTAGAACAGTCGAATGACGAGATATAGTTCAACCCAAAACTGCTTGACCTCCAGGTTCTGCAGTTCAGATTAACAGTTTCGGTTTTCAAGAAGTCACCCTCTTTGAAGGCAGTAGTCGCGATGAAATATGCTTGTCGTCTTTTTCTCTCTAAACCCTTTTCTGGGTCTCAAGTAGTAGGACCTCCAAGAAAAAATCGCGAAAAAAAAACACTGTTTTGCGAAAAATTTGAAGCCTGAACTTTCCTGTCTTTCGATGGTGGACGAGCCCACTTCACATCATCGGCATCGATGACCTCTTATATCAAAAACATCAGCTGGCTTGAAATTGGATTTCAATCAATGAACCTTCGAATTTATGTACACATCTAGTCAAAAATATTGACTGGAGTGCTTGCTTTCACTGTTCAACTGTTTTGATTGGGTAAATTTGCACTTATTTCTTCCTCGGAATGTCGATGATTTTTGACTGCTAGGCATGAGACTGCGATCTTTTCGGGCGGCGCTGCGCACGTAGCACGAACTGGCATCTTTGGGCCCTAGAAACTCTAATTCTAGCCCGTTTTTCAAAGCGCTACCTTCATAGTTCTTCAGCTGTTTTTGATCTAAACTGATTTTTGTGGTTTTTGTGACAACGTTTTTCATCGTGACCACTGCCTTTAAATCGTTGTTACCAGCGCCTCATTCTATCGAATACAGTTGGGAAACCAGATGACTTTTTGGCGTACTGTGCCCACAATACTGTACTGTCGTGGCCGAGCATACGTTCTCGCAAATACCGCATTTCCTGTAATTGAACACCCGGGTGTACCAGGTTGTTCAAAAAGTTTTGTCGTTCGATAAAACAAACACAATCTTGTTGTTCAAAATACACTTTATTATTCAGCATAATCTCCCTGAACATTTATACACTTGCTCCAACGATCCTCCAATCTGTGGATCACACCCCTGAAGTGAAAATTCGGAAGGTCTGCAAAATGCGCTTCAACCACCGTTATGACCTCTTCATTTGATGGAAAACGCTTGACAGGCATAAATTTTTTGAGTTCTGGAAACAAATGGAAGTCGCTGGGGGCCAAATCTGGGGATGCTCCAACGATTCAAACTTTAATTCATGGATCTAAGCCATTGTCAAAATGCTCTTGTGACACGGTGCATTGTCCTGGTGAAAAAGGATTTTTTTCTTCGGTAAACCGAGTCTTTTTTTCACGAATTTTTGCTTCAACTGGTCCAAAAGGTTGCAATAATAATCAGAATTAATTGTTTCACCAGTTTGCACGTAATCCACAAACATTCCTTTCGCATCCCTAAAAACTTATGCCATAACCTTCTTGGCCGATTTCCGGACACGAACTCGTTTCGAAGCCGAACAACCAGGTTCACACCACTCTTTAGCCTCTTGTTTTGATTCAGGATCATGGTGATAGACCCAAGTCTCATCCATAGTGATTAATCGACGCACAAAATCCACTTTATCCTTTTCAAAGCGCTCCAACTGTTGCTGAGAAAGTCGCATTCGAATGTGTTTTTGTTACATTGTTAGCGAATGCGACACCCATTGTGCACACAGCTTTCTAAAACCCAAAATTTCACTTAAAGTATGACTCACAATGCCTAATGAGACGTGTAGAGCCTCTACTAAATCTCTCTCAGTCAATCGACGATCTTCCAAAACCATATCCTGTACTTTGGCTGTGATTTCTGGTGTTGATGCGCTTTTTAGACGTCCTTCACGTGGATCGTCTTCAAGGCTTGTACGACCACGTTTAAATTCAGCAACCCATCCATCTTTCTACTGTTCGATTTGTAGGAAAACAATCATTATACACCTTTAGCATTCGTTCGCAAATTTCTTTCGGTGCTACACCTTCCAAAAATAAGAATTTTATCACTGCACGACATAAAAATTTTTCCATTGCTGTGACACGGCGACACTAAATGTCTTGTAAACAAAGAATGAATTGACAGTTTGAGATGAAACTTCACATATGTTTATATGAAAAGTGTACCAACAGAACAAAAAAATTTTGGGCTAGTAGCAACGTCCTCTTTTATCGAACGACAAAACTTATTCAACAACCTTGTATATTAGGTTATACTGCTCTGTCAGGTGAGACATCACGCCACATTTATAACACTTCAAGGCACGGTCTCGGCAGTGCTGAACCCTAGAGTGCAGACTAACTGGTAAACATCGATGAACAATGGGTTTCAGGATGGCTTTGTACTTCTAAGACTGGATGAAGAGCAAGTTATGAACTACTCGGTATTTCGAACTCACCTCGAATCTCAACCTCATTTCGATCTGCTTCCGACATCTCTGTGGTGAACATCCCTCGGAAGTAGGGGATCGAGGCCGCTAGCACGATCTGAACGAAGAAATTTGTACCACGAATAGCACACAGGTGCGATCGTGCAGGGAGGTGCATAGAGACCGCTTTAAAACACATCAGAGGACGGGGTAAAGGCACAGTGCTTCGTGCTGCAAAAACCGTAAGCTCATCTACATTCATGAAATGAGCAGATTTTACCGAAAAAAAGCCGTCTGATATAACAAGGTTGCTGAGTTAAATATAAAAGTTAGGTGTCAGGCAGGAATCGAACTCGCATTGCATCGCTTACCGAGCCCGAGTGTTACCATTACATTACCGACACCGCTCTGCATTTCTCGGCTAAATTACACATGGACTATGTAGTATACTTGTTCCAAATAAAATTTGTTTCGAATATCCGACTTTTCGACGGTAGCCGGATATCGCACTTTGAACGAATATTCGACTTCTCGACTATAGTCAGATATCACACTTTTTCGCAAATTTAACTTTTCGACGGTAGCCGGATATCGCACTTTGAACGAATATTCGACTTCTCGACTATAGTCAGATATCACACTTTTTCGCAAATTGGACTTTTCGACGGTAGCCGGATATCGCACTTTGAACGAATATTCGACTTCTCGACTATAGTCAGATATCACACTTTTTCGCAAATTGGACTTTTCGACTGTAGCCGGATATCGCACTTTTTCGAATATTCGACTTTTCGAATAAAAAGTCGACTTTTTTATCCGACTGAAACAGTCGAATACCCATCCGATTATTCGATTCGAAACAAGTGTATGGTGGGTGAGTCCGCGGAAGGGATAGCTGCGGACCACTCAGCAGGCCGCGGGCCTGTCGCGTGCGCCGATCGATCACCACATTTCAAGTGGGCGCACACGAAGCGGCGCAGTCTGCTGAGGTGTCCCCAACTATCCCTTTTCTGGCTACCCGGACTGTTAACGGGTATGATCTGGTAAGCACAAGTCGGCATTAAAACCAGATGAGCTTAGGCCTTTAAAGACAGAATTTTGATGTTTTTGAATATTTAATGCCTTTTTATGGCATGGTATATAATCACAAGATATCACAAAGTTGCTGAGTTGAATACAAAACTTAGGTGTCAGGCAGGAATCAAACCCGCATCGCATCGCTTTCCGGGCGAATGTGTACGTTTTTAATCAGGATTCGGCGCGGGGTGTGGAGCTCCACAGTCTGTGCTGCGGAAAGTAGGTGCGGGGGAGGGGGTCTGAGCTCGGCCGGGAGACTAAATGGACGATTGGAATGGGGTGTACACTGCTTAGGAACAGTTTTCGAACCAAAAACTTTCATTTCTCTAAAGTTTACAAAAACAGAATAAGTCATGCTCCTGGAGACCGTTAAATCGACACAATATGACCAAATTATGCTCCTGAGGGGGTCTGAGAAAATCATCATAAATTCGAGGGGAGGGTCTGAGTAAAATTGGCCTCTTCCACACTTCGTGCAGTAAACTATTTTCCCATGACAGAAACCCTCTTCTCGGAGGGGTTGACGTCGGTTTGCACGGAGGCGATCTTCTTTCCTCCACACTGCCACGGCACGAACGTACGACATCTCGGCAACGTAAACTGTTTTAATGCTTATCGACAGGAAGGGCTCAGCCGTTCGGACAGCTCTAACGCGGGTATTTTGAAGGTGGAAAGATCGTGGACGAGTTGTCTCAGGCCTGTATTTCTCTCCATTCACAATCGCTGCGCGAGAGCGAGCCAGGATTAGAAGACAGTCCAGCAATGGGCTGAACAACGAAGACTAGTTGGGAATTCATCTATCCATCGAGCCGCTATCAAGTTCAACAATTTGTAAGGGGTCGGGCCTGTGGTGGTGAGCGAAGGGGGTCGGGCCTGTGGGGGTCGCTTATATCTCGCTAATTCATGTGTGAGGGTGTACTGTGCCTTAAATAGCCTCTTCATACGAGACTAAGGCGCTACTCATACTCCTCCACGCCAGCACGGTACGCGCGTAACGCGCGGGCGTGAACTTAGATTATGAATACTCTCTATGAGCGTTACGCGCTTGCTAAGACTTCAGAGGCCAAGCGAAGTCTGCACACGCGTTCACCATCACGATTGCAGAGGATAGTAATGACAATAATTATCATGAAACGAAATGAAATCGATGATGAATAAATAATGAAAATGATAAAAAGTCGTTACGACCATCGCCTCCCTGGCAGAGCGGGCGTCACGCGGGTGCCGCGCTAGCGTTGAGGAGTATGAATAATGCCTAACCGGTACCGCAACGCAACCGCATACGCTGGCAGATGTTAGTCAGCAGATATTCCAAACCCTCCCCCCCCCGCCAGTGAACTATGAAGACGGAAAACAACGAAATGTAAATAACCTTGTGCGCGTTGATTCTCCGTCCTTGCGCTACGAGTACAATATCGCACAGCTTGCCGTCCCGGCGAAGACCGTTTAGTGACGCAAAGCCCTGAACAAATGCACCACATTTACCCGAGTTCATCAAAGAACGCAGCATTCACGGTCACAAACAAGTTTGAGATAGCCTAGGTTTTACTCTTGTTGGGCTTTAACCAGAAACCTTACGCCATTAGGAGTGTCAAAAAAGGTCAAAATTACCATATTGAACTAGCCAGTTTGAAAGTGCCCGTTTCGAAGGCACTGTCACGCACAGCCACCGGTAAGCAGCGCAAACAAAGCCACCACTGTGGTCGGTAGCGTTACGCTTGCGCGTGCGGCCCTTGGCGAAGAGTACTTGAGTTTTTTGCACAACAGTACCTGCCGTCGGCACAAAACGCACTGGCATTTTTCAGTTCCCTATTGACGGTTGGCGCAAACTTGGTGCAAATATGTTACAACATACGTGCACCGAGTTTGTGCCAATACTCAATAGGGGACTAAAAGTGCCAGTGTCGACTGTCTGACAATGAGCCCTTCTAGAGGACGAAACGCGCAAATTGAGCCGACTCGACCTTCACAGGTCAAATTAAGCTGTGGGCAGATAGGAAATCGCGACTTACCTTGCTGAACATGGTTTCTTCTTTCACAATACGGAAAACTTTATCATCACGAACAGTGCGAGCTCCCAACTTCACAAAACGTTCTGGAACAATCTGAGCAACATTCATGCACTACTTCACAATTGTTCTATTCTAACTCTAATTTCATGAGAAATAGCTCACTTTTTGTTGGATTCGACATCTGGAAGAATTGGCGAATGGATCCTCCAGATAATTCGGTCGAAATCGCTGTTGAGAAAAATAGCTGCAATGGACTACAAACAAGGCTTCACGCAAACGCTGATACAATCTGACCGAGAACAGCTTGCGATGACTGAGTGAAAGCGTGACGCGCTACGCGCGACGGAAACGGAGCACTCAGAACTTTTTGAACAATTTGTTCCCCAATTATTGGACAAGTTACGAATTGTCTAAGTTAAATGTTTGTAGCTAGTGCTAAGGCAGGTCTAATGTCGCGCTGGACTAGGTGACAAATTGTCCGTACCGGTAGGAACTAACAACTAATCAGATGGTTGTCTTGTAAATGTTCACAACCTTGTCGGAAACATATTCGTGACGTTCACGGACTATTTTCCCACTACCTCACAAACAATTAACGCCGTGGTTTCCACATGTCGTTTTAAAATTGTTCATACCAAGTTTGATAGTTGTTGATGGCGTGATAGACATATTTCCCCCCCACTTACACATAACCAGCGCCAGGGTTTACAAATCTTCTTTTGAAATTGTCCACAACTCCATCAGACAATTTGAAAGAAAATTCGAAAGCCGTGAAGTCTCTAATGTGTAAGTGGGGAGAAATATATCCATTATGCCATGAACAACTATCAAAGTGTCGTCCACCGTACTCTCTGAACGACATTCACAATAATCTCTCATGCTCATATAAAAATGTCATAACAAATTTATTCAACAACTTCATCCTAATATGATACAGAGCGGAACCGAAAAAAAGGTGGATCCAAAGATCCAGAAACAGGTAGATTGACATCCGTTCATAAGAGGTCAGCACGACAGAGGTATTCCTGAGACCATTGCTGCGCGGTGGCGAGCTCAACATCGTCCTCCTCGGGCGCTGTACCATGCAAAGATGACGTCGCTTCGCAGCTCCCCCATGTCGTCAAATTCCACTTCACAGGGCCTGAATCAATTCATTCCCATACAAATTAAAGAATTTAATTAAACGAAACATGTGACACACGTAGTTTTTCGATGAAGAGCTCTTGAACTATTGAAAATGGCCTGTGTTCCTCACCTCATGTTGTCGTTCCCGTCAAGACATAGTTGGCCTTCGTTGTCTCATTCATCTCCGCTTCGTCAACATCATCCTCCTTGACAGAATCTTCATGGCCATCAGTAGGCTGCCTAGGCTGCTCTCTCAAAGGCTCGTCGCTGTTTTTCCGAATCCGACGTCTAAGGTTTATCCTGAAAAGCAACAATCAATAAGGCATGTAATAGCGAAACCATAGCTTAGCGGAATCATAGTTTGGGACGACGAAGAAGCCTCAAGAGGTTGGAGAACGTGTTTCAGGAAACATAGGATTCAGCGAGAATTGCCCTGGCAGTTGGCCAGGGCCACCCGGTCGACTCGCCCACAGGAGAAGGCTTGGCTTGTGTATGAGTCAGTCTGAACCTGGTCTGGTGTAACACCGCAGCGTCCCGTGCTGCTTATCTGTCTTAATAAACATTCCTGAACCATCTTACATTTTTAGCATAACGCAACCGACGAGCCTCACCACATTTTTGGTGCATTGGTCGGGAAACGAATCCGGGCCGCCCGCGTGGCAGGCGAACATTCTACCACTGAACCACCGATGCACCAACAATGTGAAGTGGCTCTTCGGGTATGCTATACCCGGTAAAAATGCAAAGTGGTTCAGGAATGTTTAACAGATAAACAGCACGTGAGGTTGCCGCAAGCCATCAGACCAAGTTCAGACTGACTTATGCGTAAGCCCCGCCAACCCCCGCCCCTATTAGGAGCTAGGTGACCGGGTGGTCCTGGCCAACTGCCAGGACAAGAATCATGGACTGTTCGTGCAATAAGAAGGCAGTTTCCATGCGATTGGCTGAGTGACACATGGGGAGTGATCGATATTGCCAACCAGCCCCTGCGCAAAATATAAAAGCATTTCTGGAGACGCAGGATTTGCACTTTCGTGATGAATCATGTTATTTGCGTCGAAGTCGATCCTGTCAGGGTTCCAGTCAGCCTTGATGCAGATATCGTACATCCTATTTTTCGGAGCCAAACTTACTCTTTTCTTCGCGCGCTTGTGCTGTGCGAGTGCAGAGACAGCGAGAAAGTGTGGGGAAATCTATATCACGCTAATCAAAAGTAACAGCGAAATCACACAGCGGTTAGCAGTATTGTCAATTGGACAGCAATATTATTCGGCGGGAAGTGATTACTAATGATTGCAGACTATTCAGATAAACGATTCTGATAAATCATTGACAAGGATTTCCAACTGGCCGAAATGCAATGAAATATACATGCGAAGTGGGGGTATAAGTGGAATGAGAGCCAGGAGAATAAGGCAGAACACTTGAGACAGTGGAGATAGAAAGCAAAACTAGAAAACGTGACGAAAATGCGGCAGCGGAGGCATCATCACCATCGCGCTATCGATTTATGCAAGCTGGGGCTCAACTAATCCGCCTTGTTGTTCGTAACAAGTGCGTTCCTAAGTTTGGGGAACAGTTGTTCAATATGCTGTTTGCAAGTGATCCGTACATCAGGCCGATTTAATGCCCAGCGTAATTTGTTCAATGTTTTTCCGCGGATTCCAATGTAGTTCGGAATATGTCCGTTCCCAAAATTTATTGCCGATTACTTGTTCGTGCCCTCATCCGCGGCACTTTTTCGATTTTCGTCGCACGTTAATTGTCCGTGCGCCGTTGCAACCACCAACAACTAACGTTTGAATTAAGTAATTGAACCGAACGTTGTTCACGCGAAGATATATTGTTTTACAATTGATCGCGGTGTTTTATGTCGTTCTCAAATTGTTCAAAAAGTTCTGAGCAGCTGCTATGCACGACCCCATCACTGTTCATTCGCTCACGTGTCATGCTTTTAGTCGTCGCGCTTTACGTTTAGGCCTAGTGCATACTTACCGCGACGCGCGACAGCGACAGTGCATATGGCCAATATCGATTCTCGGTCCATATGTATGACAGCCACTATATCGCGTCGGCCGTCGCGGGATCTTTATGGTGCAAGGTATCGTCGTGCACAGGGACTCATCGATACGGCGGAGGCACTATATCTTCTGTTTCAAAGTCAAATTTGCACTGTTCCTTCGCGCGCGTTTGTGAGGAGCGAGGGCAGAGATAGCGAGAAAGTGTGGGGGGAGAAGGAGGCGCAGCATACACACGCGCTGAACGGGAATACATTTCACTCCGAAAAAGGGGATAATCACGTCGACCCTCAAACTCAGTCGCGACGGCAAGTATGACCACAACCTCACCGTCGGCACAGATCATACTGATCCTTTGCGTTCTTCATTATGCATTCGGTGTACGTATGTTGTACAGGCCATAAAACGGCGAAATTCACATGGTTCCTATGCGTGCTGGTGCGGAGCGGAGGTTAGAGACAGTGAGAGAGCGAAGGGCATACGGAGGCCCAGGCATCGCGCGCATCGCTCGCGCCTCGAATGATGTGAATTACGACGTTTTATAGAGGGTAAGACATACGCACAGAGTTTGCGCCAACGCACAACATGGAATGCAAGGAATATGTACGACCCTTGCCGACTGAAGGTTCTACTCAATTCAAACGTCTCGCATGGAAATGCGAGACGTCTGAATACTCTAGACGCTTCAAACACAATATAAAAAAGTAAAAATGATGCTTGTGGTGTCACAGCGCACATTTTCGAAAGAAAACGCCGCATCGCATTTAAAGGCATCGTACGCGCAGAAAACCGTATATCATTTTTTCACGTTTTTGGTTAGCTTGGCCTCTCTAGTGAACGAAAATGTCGAAGTGGCCCATTAAAAACCTTCATTTGTAAAGAAAAGTCAATCGGACCACATTGCAAATATGAATTTGAAGTCACGCCAGAATCATGCTTGAAGTTTTTCTGCATTTGGAGCTTGTGCCAAAATTATTTTCCATGTTATTTGACGGTCGCATAAACATTTTATGAAAAAGTGCTAGATGTTTGGTGAGAACTGGTGGCGGACCCTCATCTTTGACCCCTGCCAACATCATAACTATACCTTTTTGACGCGCCGAAGCTCACAGGTGTGGTGAGCCGGGCTCATTCATAAAATTGAGCCTGAAAAAGAAAATTGGTTTTCAGCACGAATGATGCCCTTAAATACCGGAATCATTCGGGAAAAAAGTCAAATAGCACTTCACATTTGTGATCAGCACCACTAATTCACAAACCCTAGAGACGAATTTCGGACAGAAACAACATTTCTCCGGAAACTTTATTTCCGGATAAGAGGACCCGCTTTTGATTTCTCTCAGGAAGATCAAAAACAATGGGAAAATACGTCGAGCTCACCTTTCAAGAACTTCGCCACAAACAGGTACTCCCTCCCACAAAACGGAATTTAGCACCCGGGATATTGTGCTACCTTAATCTCCGATTAGCCGTGGAGCGCGCTATTGTGTCAAGGAAGGCCTACACCGCGACTTACTAAATTTCGAAATTAGGTACAAGCACCGGGAGCGTTCTTTCTTTTCTCTCTCTCCCTATCTATCTCTTTCTCTCTCTCTCTCTCTGTGTCGTGCCCAGATAAGATATCAGTCCTCAACACTCAGAAGCTTTATATCGGAAGAGTCAGCGTCAAGATGGTTCATGGAAATTTTAGGAAGCAAATGCTACAATTAGGATTCGAGGAGAATTCGCCCACAGATCAGGTTTCACCCACTATTGGGATTTTCAAAGCCTCTAGCGTAAACGTTCGCCAAAATTTACAAGGGTTTGGAGCCCTGGGTGAGCGAAATATTAAGGTGTGTGCAGAATTTCCTTCAACGTCCGTATATGTGAAATTAAATCAGAGTCCGTTGCAGCAGAACTAGCCTACGCCATTTTTTTTCGCTTCATAGCAACCCGTATTTTCCACTCCACTTTAGGCATCTCCAATAGTCCTCACCGCAAGCGCGGGACGAGCGGTAAACTATGAAACTTTTCACCGCGCGGAAGGACGTGCGGGAAGCAACTATGAAATCTCCGGCGGCACCGCCATGGCGGTGCGGGTTAAAATCGGGCCTTAACTGTGACATGCACAGTCCTGGCTTACATTTGCGTATTCGGTAGCGTAGGAGATAGTCCCAGAATTATTGAACGTCGGCATGGATCCTGAAGAGACTTCGCGTCCACTGTTGAAGATTGGTGCAAACTCAGTGCCATATGCTACAACACAGGTGCACTGAGTTTGCGCCAACCTCCAATGGGGAACGCAAAGTCTCTTCAGGTTTCATGCCAAGGTTATGTTGGAGTGGACTCAAATCGAGAAGCGGGCATTGATTCAAACGGCGAAACCGCTACGGCGGTTTGGCCGGCGCTGCTATCGCGGGGATGGATGGGCTACACGCGCGTACGTGCGGCGAGAACTTTCATAGTCCACCGCGCTTCCCGCGCTTGCGGTGAAGACTATGAAAGATGCCTTAGAGCCAGGGTTGAGCAGAATAAGGACTCGGCGCAACGGGGGACCGTAAAATTTTGCGACAACTCTGAAAATAAAATTTTGGGGGCTCACAAAATTTTTAGAGAAAAAAGGGAATTCTTGATAAAAAAAAATCCCGAAAGAATGACAAATTGGTATCAAATTTGACACAATATCAATTTTTTTCCCATTTGCCGCTCAAAAAAGCCAAAGCAATTATTCGGTGCTATTGCTGCGAGGAAAGTCAATTGAACACAGCGCTTGCCCACGCGCATTTTTGCGTGTAGACGCGGAATCGCGGCACCAACCCTGGGTTTTCCTCCCCCTGCCGAAATCAGGAGAGTCTTTGCGGCGCGTAAAAACGGGCGTGACCGAGTGCGATGACCAACTGCCCCCCCCCCTCGCCGCGATAGCACCAATTTTTTATTTCGAGGGGGGGATCGTGACAACTTTTCGAATTTCTACAAAGTTTTGGTCAACAGGAGGATCTTAGCTCCGCCGAAAATTGGCGCAACGGCCAGCTCAACGCTGCTAAGAAGCATGAAAGTTGAGGGACCTAAGGCGTAATATTTCCACAAAAGGGTAGGCTTCAGATTCGAGCCCAATCATCGCTCCAGCCGCAAAGCGGCTGGAGAGGTTTGGTTTTGCCCGGGACTTGCTGTTAAACAAATTCTCCAGAGATTTCCATCGGGATATAGGTGAGAGGATGCTGACAAAATATGTATTAGAGCCTACAAATTTTTAGATTAGACTACGCGGGTCGATTTTTCGCAAGTCAAAATAGTTTTGTCCGACATTGATGCTGACTAAAGGAATGGTCAAGCACATTCAAGAAAAAGGCTGGATCAAGTAACGTCACCCTAAGTCTTCAATGAAAAGGACCCTAGAGGAAAACATTCCCAGCGCCCAATCGTCTCTTTTAGTTATCCTCGAATGTCATTATCGCAGCTCCGTGATATAATGACCCGACTCGCGGTTTACCGAAGATCACGGTAGCACTCGAACCCGGTTTGTCTCCCTTTCCTTGCAAAATTTGCAGAATTAGACCGCGTAAAACGTAAATCTTCCAACAATAGGAACAGTGCGAAAGCGTCGTCTGGAAAAATACATACCATTTTTCGACATAAGGAGTCCGAAAAATGGTATGACAAAAAAATGGCGATGGTAAAGTGGCGATGGCAAATGAGGATAACTAGAAAAATAAAACACGAAGTGGATGGAACAGGACTAATAATCAGACGTCTGTCAGAAAATGGTAGGCAGAAAATGAGGATCCTGATTATCCGTCCCAGCCTACTGCGCGGCGAAAACTGCCGCGCGCGCGGCAAGACATGCCAAACGCGGCGGTTATCTCGTCGCGCGCGCCATTTCTCATTGGGTCGCACTCATGAACGCCAAATTATTCAACTAAGCCGGTCTCTTTGTTTGCGAGGTGACGATTGCTCAGAAGTGTCAACCCTAGTTACATGTTTTCCTCAGTAACATACATTGAAGGGCACGCAAACGGCCGGTCAGCATTGGTAAAAAAAGTAACTTCTCGTCTTTTTCTGCAGTTTTTCCTGACGCTGCTGCCACAGTAAGCTCTTGACCTATCATAATCTTTGAGAAACTGAACATCCACAATTTATCGTGAACACTGCCTTTAAGTAAGTTAGTTGTGCCCTTCAATGTATGTTACTGAGGAAAACATGTAACTAGGGTTGAAACTTCTGAGTAGCGGAGAAATACTACCATGGCACAATCACTCAAGATTTACCCTTAGGCCCCGGTCATAGTTGGATGAGCCGACGCCTCCAGCCCGGTCGATACACACAGAATGCATTGGAAATGGGATGCAAAAATCACTCGGTGTATCCGACGCGGTCGATATCCATGCAATACGTGGATGACGGCGGATGAGAAAATCACCGGGTGGGTGGGTCGATGATAAAACATTGCGTATCACTAGAAAGCTAACCTTACTGCTACCTCCGTGACTTCACCATACTCGCCTTCACTATTTCTCTGAACAGGTGCAATCCTGTTGGCCACGTAATCATCGTCATATCTAGTTGGATGCATCGAGTGATTTTCTCAACCTCACTCCATCATTTTAAACATACGTATCGACCGGGGTGGTGTTGGGGGGTGCGGGGGGGGGTGTTGGGGGGTGCGGGGGGGGGAGGGATGCAGATGCAAATAGCACCAACTATGACCGGGCCTTAGAAATGAAAATATTCATGCATGAAAATGAAATTTTCTTTCGTTATCGGAGGTTTGATAACGTTATCACTCGTAATTTCCTAGGAATTTCATGAAATGAGATCGATTTCTAAAAGCAAAGTCATCCATTTCTCACTTGGATTCCGAGTGCCCCCCACCCCCCGAACGAGTTTTGCACCATAATTACCACTTGAAAGACGGAAATGAGTAAATTTCAAATATTTGGAGCAAACACTATTTAGCCGATGATCAGGAGGTTATGTCAAGAATTTCGAAACAATACCTCCTATAAGTATTATTAGAAATAGTCTTCTCCGTTATGTTTTGGAGGAATTCATAATATTTCACACCTTGAATTCTAGTGGTCGCGATATTATTTTCGACCGAACATGTAATGGGTTATTTGGTATGTTTAACACTAATATGATCCGGTTGAGAGAAGTCTTCAGCAATTTCGAAGATGGATTTGAAAATGTCATCGAAAGAATAATATAGTCTACAGCAATATTATTAGGACCTGGTGAGGTTGCGGACCCGTCCTAACATACGGTAGTTTGTTAGTGGTATCGCTCATTTTTCCGGAACAGCTTTGATAGATGGGTGAGTCTGTGTGTTCACCGATACGACCACATCTTTGGAAGCAATGAAAACAGGTGAAAATGTGAGAGCGGAAGCCGAAACTCACCGACGAATCTTAGTTATTTCGAAAAAATGATTGATAAGACTATCAGGCTACAGTATGTTAAGAAGAATCCGCAACCTCACCAGGTCCTACTCCCATTTCTGTAGACTGTAACTGATATTATTTTCGCTGGAAACAGCGTTGCTGACCACTGTCAACGTTGTCATTTCCTATTGAGTTCCTTCAAAAGTTTGTGCATGGCGTAAGCCTCCACAACGATTCGAGCCATAATTAAGCTTTTTTGGATCAAATACGCTAATTTATACATGGCGCAAACATCAACTTGAGAAGAATAGACTGATGTATAAGTCGAAAATAGAAATGATATTCAATGTTCCATTAACAAGAGGACTTGCACATGAGTGCAAAGGAGTCTCATATACTGTGCCGAAGTGCCCAGCTAATCGAGATTTCCCCCAATTGAGACATGGCTCCAGTGTTCTGGTAACTGAAATCTGTCTTCAAGATCCGGATGCATTTCTAAAACCATCGTCGGTGCTACATAAATAAAATGAAAGAAATCCAGTCCGGCATAATAGAGTTGTCTAGTTCCTGTTTACCACCAAATTGATTGCTGGAAATGCTTGGGTCGGAAGCCTAACACCTAGGCCCACACTCTAATCATAATTCAAGGCTCCTCGAGTCAGATGTGGGGAGCTGCTGTCGCGCCCCAGTGAGATGTGTCGACACGCGCCGCAGGCGCAGCGCGCAGTAGGCTGGGACGAATAATGGGCATCGAAAATGAGTCGATGCATCTTTATCGATGGCTCATGCCGTTTAGACAGGTGGAACAAAATACACAGCCGTCAAATATATTGTGGCGTGTGCAACTGCACACCATGCTCACACTTTACGCGCAAGTATGCAAAAATCGCTCCATCAGTTGAAGTTAGAGTTTTGGGCGCAAAGTTACGTTAACCAGCGGTATTTCGCCTGTAAAAGCGTAACAGGCTGATTCGGCGACATTTACAAGCGTTTGGCTTAATTTGGAAGCGAAAACTCCCAGTGGAAGACAGGATAGTCGATACTATTTCAATATTAAGCCGCTGATGACGTTCATATTTCCTGCCTTGAGTCAATCGTTTGGTTGTGTAACTTTAAGTAGTACATCTGAGAAGGTTGAAAAGGCAAGAAGGGCTTTCGCAGAGTTTCGGCAGCCTTATTTGCACCAAACCTTTTCTGTGACGGTTTTTCTACGTTTTTGTACATAAAGTCACATTTGCTACAGTCGCTAGCTAAAACATCTAAACATATTTGATGCATATATGGGATCGATTTCACTAGATTGTTGTCTTATTCCGACTAAAACAACATTGCGATAATTATACTGTAAAATATGACACCGATTCTAGACTCACTCTGAAAAAGTTATGGGCGTTTTCGAAAGCCTTGCGGCGGGTAAGGGCACGCCATCACGGATTTTTTGGCTGTTTTGAAAAAAAAATCGATTTTTGCTCCGAACTTGTATGCAGGGGTAATATAGGGTACCAAAAACGATTCTTTGGTCCGTTTGTCGAAATTCTGAAGTTTAATGTAGGTTACGGTATGCGCCATGCTACACAGGTGGCAAAACATACCTTAATAATCCGAAAATCGACAAATAAACATCAAATTAATATTCAGCACACCGAATAATCCCGGCATAGAACTTTTGAATTAAATCTGAGGCTTTGACCAGCCTACCGTATACCCACCGTAACATACCGTATTCTGTCAAAAATCGATAAATGGACCTCTGATTCGTGTTCAGCTCTCCAAGAAACCCTCAGAGAAAAAGTTTGAGCCACATCAATAGTAGAATTCCGCAAATAGTTGGAAGTCGTGTGTTGCTCTCAATTTTCCCTCGTTAGAGTGCTTTTATAATAGTGATCAGCACACCAGATAACCCCCATTGAACCAAACTACGAACCAACCAAACCCAACTATTAGGCCAAATCTGACACATTCGTGTTAAACGCTTCTTGAACCCCTTAATTGATATAAATAAACGCTCAGCCAACAATCGGCGCAGCTGGAAAACGCTATTACCCTTTTCACAAATGTTTTATTCTTCAGACTTCTCCATCGTGTAAATCAGATTCGTATTTAGTGATTGTAATTTCTTCTAGTTTTCTTACTTTGTGCCTAGATCAACTGTGTTGTAGTTGTTGTTGCCCATCCTCCACCATAGACTCGGATCCTGGTTCCAATTTCCGGCATGTAGACGGATCATCGAAGCGAGTGGCTGGGATACCCTTCTTTGGAGGATCCCTGATGGAGCTTTCTTTGGCGCTCTTTTTATTATTTTTTTCTATTTTTATTTTGATATATTTTTTTAAAATATTTTTTCTTTTTTTCTTTTCTCTTTTTTTTTCTTTTTCTTTCTTTACAATCTTATGGAATCAAAGTGACAGAAAATTGGCTGCTTCCACTGGTTTAAGCCAGAGATCTTCAATTGTGAGATGCGTTGGCTTTGTAGCGCATGATAACATGTGAGGTACTGTGTGTTCCTCCAGACTGCATTCCGGGCATAGTGGATTATCTGCTGCTCCAATCTTATGAAGATACCACTGCGACTTTGAGTAGTAACCACTCCGAAGCTGGGATAGCGCTGCTCGACTTGATCTTGGTAAAGTCTCTCCTTCTTTCGCGATTTGCGGCGGTGGTCCATTTAGTAAAGGAGAGTTCATATTACCCAAGAAATCCTTGACAAACTCCTTGTGGACTTCTTTGCGGATGTTCTCAGCATTTCCTGGATCAACTGTATTAACGTCCAGCATTTCACTTTCCATGCTTGTCGGTTTGCTTACCCAATGTAATTCTTTTGAACTCTCACAACCATTTGATATGGGATCCCGCACTGATAGATCTAGCATAACTCTTTGATTTTTCAGAGATAGGTGACTGAATTTCGTAATGACGCAATCTAATAAAGTGTCATTGAAAGCTCGTTGTATTCTGAATCGTAACTGCTAGTAAAAGAAGGTAGGAAAAATCCGCCATGAAGAAGGGTTGGTGAAAACATGGACTCCAAGCCGGAAATATGAACTTCATCAACGATTGAGTAGGGAAACAAGATCGACTTTTCTGTCTTCCACTGGGAGTTTTCACTTCCAAAATAAGCTGAACGCTTTTAAATGTCGCCGAACCAGCCTGATATGCTTTTACAGGAGAAATACCGCTGATTAACATAACTTTTCGCCCAAAACTCTAATTTCAACTGATGGAGCGATTTTCGCATATTTGCGCGTAAAGTGTGAGCATAGTGTGCAGCTGCACACGACGCAATATATTTGACGGCTGTGCATTTTGTTCCACCTGTCTAAACGGCATGAGCCGGGGATTGAAAGATGAAAGATATACCATCCCGAATTGTTATTCATCTCATTCATTCCGTCTCGTCTCGGCCTGCTGAGTGGTCGGTTCGTCTAGGGCTCTGCCATCACTTGCCCATTCGTCGCGTCTCTGGTTACGAACACTCTGTGCGTGACTATTTACCAACAAGTTCGTCACCGCTGCACACCTGCGTGGCTCATAGTGGCAAGTGAGCAAATCGATCTTCAGTTATTTGCCACTAGGAAAGGTACATTGCACCAATTGGCGGCATCAATTTGCTGAGTCATCTATCTTTCGTAACCAAGTAATCGATTTTTTCACGCACCACATGGAGGCCAGACAAACCACCCCGAAACGAGCGACGATCAAAAAAGGAGTCAGAGGAACTGAAGGCGAAACGGTTTCGCCACTGTCTATAGAGCTTCAAACGCGAGTCGAGGATATTATGAAATCAAGTCGAGTAGCCGATTGTGTGAAGAAAGTCATAACTGCTATGACACAAGAGCTAAGTTCTTTTGTAAACAAAATGAGGAGCTTAGGAAAGAACTTGAGAGTCTTCGTGAAAAGATACCTTCTGCGCCGGTTGTTTTGACTGATTCTTGTATAGCTCAACTAGTCCTGTCCTAGTACCTAATTCTGATACTGAGAAAATCTTGTCGTTTCATGAAATTGAACGTCAGCGTTCAGTTGTTATCAGTGGTATTCCGGAGCTCAAATCTCCAAGAGCTAAAGACCGTGTTGCTTATGATTTTGAAAAAGCTTGTGACATCCTAGATTTTCTCAATGTTGAGTGCAATCCTGTTTCTACGTACAGATCAGGTATGCCTCAAGAAGGTAGAAATAGGCTCATGAAAGTTGTGTTGCCAGCTAGTGTCTTTAGAAATTTGCAGTTAATAGGGCTCCTCGCCTCCGCTTCTTTTCCGTGAGAGAGTATATTCCTCTCAATCCCTTCCTCCGAGGAACTGAAGCGGAGACGTGAGCAGCGTAATCTTTGCCATATTGCTCCCAGAGGTGGCTCGATCTGCACTCCTCGGGAAACTGGCCCTGAGGTTGCTGCAGGTGGAGCTGGCTCTGCGAATATTTGCACTCCTCCCAACAATATCCAGGAAAACTAGTAGCTGCTCCTCGGTACTATTGCAGCGTTTTGAAGTGTTTCTATGCTAATATAAGATCGGTTTCGAAAAACTCAGACTATGTAAGCCTAGTTTTGTCACGCAAGTATGATATTTACTCTTTTTCTGAAACTTGGCTCAAACCAAGTCATACGATTTCCTCATTGTTAGGTGATATGGTTGGCGAATACGAAACTGTACGTTGCCAGACAGGCCTAGAAAAAGAGGTGGCGGGGTAATGTTACTCGTGCGCAACCAACTATCCGTGTCCGTAGTGCTATCGGAATCATTAGAAAACGCGTATGAAATTTTATGCGCCGATGTATTCTATGACAAATCTAGTTTCAGAATCATTGTCGTTTATAGAGCACCGTCTTGCCCCTGCATCTGAAACTGAACAACTTTGTTAAGGTTTTGGGAGACTTGGTAGCCTGCGAAATCAACACAGTAGTGGTCGGCGACTTCAATATGCCAGAATTCAGTCAGCCGTCTGAAGAATCCCCTACTTTTTTTCCTCGTTGCAAGAACTAGTGTTTTGTTACGACTTTACCCAACATGTCAAAGAATCCTGCAGAGGTAATAATATCCTTGACTTACGTCTTCTCCTAGCAGTAAGACACTGGTTGGGAATTTAAACATACTTCCTCCGGTTGGTCAGAGTGACCACTGTAGTATCACTTTTTGAAATACAGTGCTCCGAAATCTCACCAACCCCGGTTTATCGTAGAATGTATTCAAGCTCTAATTTCCCAGAAATCTGTGCCAATTTAAGCCGTGTGCCATGGGTTAAGCTGCTAGAAGCCAAAGAAAATGTAGAGGAAAAATATGAAGCATTCCTATCGATTCTGCATGCGGCCATTGAGCAGTACGTTCCATGGAAATTGGTGCCATCCTTCAAAATATCCAATTACCGCAATATCTACAAAATATGCTGGAGCACCGCGAATGTTTATTTCATGAAGCACGCCGTTTGAATATTTGGACAACGTACAATGACTTTTCCAAAAGTTCACTGCTGCTCTCAAGAAATACAATATGAATATTGAGAAGAAAATCATTGAATCTCGAAATGCACGCAATTTCTTTCAAGTATTTGAATACCAGGCTTCATGATATGACATCAAATAGGTTGCTTGCGATGTAACGATTTTGTAGCAATTACAGAATATGATAAAGCCAATCTGCTAGCTGACCACTTCATCAAATCTTTCCAAGAAGATAACGGCACAATTCCTCAAACTACTGTAGGCGTGACTGAACAAATGGAGAGTTTTCCGTGGTTTCACTCTAGTCAGATCTATGATCTTATTGTGCATTGGCCTAAATCGTCTTCTCTCACACCTGATTTCCTTCCTCTATTTTTTCATTCAAAAGTGGCTCCTGCCATTTCCGGCCTCTTTCGTACATTTTCAATCAATCAATGATGTTTGGTGAGGTACCGTCTCAGTGGAAACACTCCTATGTAACTCCAATCTTGAAAAAGCAGCCAGCTTTTGATCCTTGTAATTATCGTCCTGTCAGTATAACTTCTCTTTTGCAGGATCTTTGAGAAAATTCTCAAAAACACATAACTGACCACCTCTGGGGTAATAATTTAATTCCGCGAAATCAGCATGGTTTTGTTCCAGGACGCTCGGTTGAGACAAACCTAATAGAATCCTTGAATGATCTGGACTGAAGCGTTAGACAATAAACATGAATGCGATGTAATCTACTTTGACTTCGCCAAAGCGTTTGATAGAGTTTCACACAGGAAACTCTTACATAAACTGCAAGTGTTCGGGCTCCATCCTATACTTCTCAATTGGATCGCTCAATATCTCAATGACAGGACATTTCAGGTCAGAGTAGGAAGCACCTATTCTGACGTGAAACCCATCTTGAGCGGAGTTCCACAGGGCGGGGTGCTGTCTCCTGTGCTTTTCAATATTTACACAGCTGATATTCCACAGATATTTTCCAGTGTAGGGGTACAATGCCAAATTTATGCAGACGATTTGAAAATTTATAAAACAATATCAAAACCAGAGGATGAATCAAGTCTCCAACAAGCTGTAGATATGGTTGAGGGATGGTCCAGAACATGGCAACTGCCTTTGGCTCCACATAAAACCGTTTTCATGCGACTGAGTTCCTGTGCACCAAACGTGTTGCAGACATCTCTCATATATGATTGCTCAGGCTCCCATTTCTTCTGTCAAGTCAGTAAAGGATCTTGGTTTCCATTACACCAATAGGCTGGATTTCTCCAGTCATATAAAGATCCGCTCCCATATGGCTATTACTAAAACCTACCACCTTTTCAAAGTGTCTCTCAGTTAAGAATAAGGCTTTACTACTGCGAGCATACAAAACTTACATCCGACCGATTGTGGAGATCAAACACAACAATTTTTGCCCCCACCATGAAAAAGACATCTACATTGTAGAGAAAGTTCAAAATAATTTCACGCGCAAGCTGCTGGCAAGGGTCGGAGGTTTCTTATATTCGAAAATCCCAAGAGCATCGATTAGAAACCGGTACCTTGGGCTTTCGACCCTTGAAGCTCGGCGCAGGGTATTTGTCGCATGCATGGTCTCACAAATTGCTACATAACTCCGTAGTTATCGGAATTAACAACGTTTTCAAGACCATTCTATCACGAACAAGGGAAATCGTTGGAAAATTTCACTTGGACGGCCGAGAACAGGTTTGCGCGCGAGATGTTTCACTTATCGGGCTGGAAGTGCTTACCTCAAGCTCACAAAGAACATGTCAGTATCGATGACACAAGGCCAGTTCAAACGGCGTGTTGAGAAATTATTACTCACTAGTGAAACGTCAAAGTAATTCGAAACCGATCCTATTTCCTCTCTCTTATATCTTGTCTTTTTTTTTGTGTTTCATCAATTTGTAGAGTTCACAAAGTATTTCTGTATTAATCATCTCGGTTGTTGCGTTATCCTTATTCGACCATTGTTATCTAACGATTGCCTTAAGCGAACGTAATAAACATAAACACATAAACATAAACATTGCCAGATTCGAAGATGAGAATGACAGTTAATAATCCAGAAATCTGCCCCCGCAGAGCCAGCCGAGTGGTGGGTCAAGTCTGCGGGCTAACAATTTGTTGGCCGGCTATGAGAACTGTGAATTAACGGAGCTTAACGTGAATTTACATAACTGCTTCTTCGAAATTCATAGAGCCGTCTTATATTGTACACTTCACCTCTGAAAGACTACCTAAAAATTTCTTAGAGGCAGGGTTTGCGCGAAACTTTGGATAGCGAATTTCTTGTTGAATATGGTACTGTGCTTATCTGGGCCAAATTCCGGTCCGCAATTGCGTCTCGACACGCTTTGCGGCTGCACGCGCTCGAGTCAGACAAGTTTCCAGCGCCAAAGCCGACTCGATATGGCTTTTTTATACAGTTTTCTGCAACTTTGATTACTTTCCAGTTTCTAAAACCTACCTGGAGTCAACAGATCGGCGGCTGCGGCGCTGGAAACTATTCCGACTCGAATGCGCGCGGCCGCAAAGCGTTCGAGACGCAACTGTGGACCGGGATTTGGCTTAGAGAAGCACAGTAATTAAGATGGGTGTTTTAAAAAGAACAGCTAAAAATGGCCGGAAACAGCTTCTTTTAGCCAAAAAAAGCTGCTGCCAACTGGACACCCTTGCAGAATCCTACAACCGCCAATTCCCACTCTTCAGTACAAAAATGTTAGTCGAAATCAACACGTTATAACCTGTCAGAACTTGTGAACAACTGATTCTAACTCGTCAAGATATGTTACCTCTTACACTCCGGGGAGGCAAGCGCCGGACAATACAGCTCGTTTCCGATTTTTGGGAGCAACACCAGAGGCCTCTCTCGAGGGGGCTCCAAGGTAGGCCCCTGCTCAGTATGAAACTATTAGGGGGGGGGCACTCAGGATTCAGTTGGAGAATCAATGATACCGCTTCCAAAAATTGAATTATTTCCATGGAATTCTATGAAAACAATGACTGATTACGCTATCAGGGGTGCGTTCCAAAAACATTCCCATGGCAAAACGCGTCCATGGAAACGAAGCCACGGCCACGTGGGAGCAATTTTCAGTAATAGTTCGCATCCATGGAAAGCAAATTTGTCCATGGTGAGGTTGCTTTTCCTTCCACAGCGTTGTGAGAACGTTCTTGGAACGCACCCCAGGTGCCTGATATCAGCATGAATTTTCATTTCAATGGATAAATCACTTCATTTTCTTGAGTGCCTCCCCGGAACTAGTCCTCAGACCCTCGCGGATGTCTTCCGCCAGAGTCAACGCCCCTTAGGCCGTAGTTATACACCGGCGGGACGCTGCAAAAATAGCAAGACAACTACCACTTATGTGCGTCCCAACTGTGCTGAGACATGCCAAAAGGAACAGTTGTCCCGGAAAAACGCGCTGGAAAACCGCATTGAGCAGTTATACACGCCGCGGCAATGTATACTGTATCCTGACGGGACCTACCCTGTTGGACATTTGCCAACTTCCATCAGCTGATTATTTTTCAGATCTTAATTCGATAAAACATCACAAAAACGACATAATGAGCACTTTCTATGACAAGAGCAATACGTGACTTTCTGCAGTAAACAAGTGATGGAGGCGTGGAATATCGATAAAATGTCATTGAAACGCCCGGAAATTTTTAGTCTGCAATATTGCGTCAAAGACGTAAAAGACGCAATATTGCAGACGTGTCCCTGATCCACACAGCAAACGGCGGCGATGTCACGTTTTCATTCCGCTCGTGTATAACTAGGGCCTAAGGTGTGTCCGAATGAGACTGGCCGACCATGCTGCCGTCGTACGTGGCAGGCGGCTGTCGCGTGCTCCGCTCTCGGACGAGCATGCGAAACCACAATCCTTTTTTTAATATTCTAGTGCTGAAATATCCGAATAATCCGGGGAATTAAAATATATTTGATTACTCGAATATTCCATTCATCCGGGAATGGGAACTTTCGATTTTCTTTCCAATTTTTTTCCTGCAATTGTTAGCTTTTTGTAACAATCGGTTTATTAGACTTATCGCAATATAAATTTTTTCGTATACCCGATCCATTCACAAATTGCAATTTTCGTGTTTTTGGCCATGATCAAGTCACCGGTTTTGAATAATCAGACATCCTAGGCAATTTCAATTATGCGAATGTACTACTCAGATACTGTGCTTATCTGGGCCAAATTTCGAACCGCAATTGCGTCTCTACACGCTTTGCGGCCGCACGCTCCCGAGTCGAAAGAGATTCCAGCGCCGCAGCCGCCAATTCGCTGACTCTAAGTGGGTTCTGGAAACTAGAAACTAACAAAAAGATTGGGGTAAAATTGTATAAAAAAGCCACATCGAGTCGGCTTTGGCGCTGGAAACCCGAATAACTCGAGCGCGTGCGGCCGCAAAGAGACGCAATTGCGGACCGGAATTTGGCCCAGAGAAGCACAGTATATTATACGAAAACCGAAATATTGATATGGATATGTAATTTCCGCATTTTTTTTTTGAATCAAACAGTGGACAGATTTTTGAAACTATTCATTCATTGACAAATTTCGAAAAGCGTTAGAAATCAGTTTTCCCTTAATTCATCTATTCAGTCGGAAATTTCAAAAAGGTCTTTCCCAGATGTGTTTTCAAATTCAAAAAATTTCAAAGGCCTCAATTGACTTTGCTCATTAATTCAAGTTCTCAATCCTAACAGGGGTAATTCGAATCATCCTTCCAATAAAAATTTTCTAATTAGTGTTATTCGAGCTATTCACTCATCTGAGGACTATGGAGTGTTTTTTTCGAATTCGTTCATGAGTGTGGGAAATTCAGAGTGGCCTCATTCGATTAGAATTTCCTTCCATCCGAGAACTTGCCAGAGTCATTGTGCGTTCTACTTTTGCATTTGGAAATTATTGGAAAAGATTGCTCGGAACGAATTACGATATAAGAGTTTTCTGTTAGAGTCGAGCGTGCATGTCTAGTTTGAACTATACGTTGACTGAATCAAATGGCTTCAATATTCATTCGTCTAAAAAAGTCTTGAATAGACTTAAGATTTGGAATATTTCAAGTTCCGAAACCTTCCCAGTTCAAGACGGTTCAGGCTCTTCAAAAACGAAAGCTGGCATCTGTCTATCGCTTCCACTTCACTCGAGGTTCGGAATACTTTTTTAATTTCCTTAGACAAAAACTTTCTTCTGGGTGCGAAAAACTTTGGCTTCTTTTATTCAATTTATTTCTTTGATGATTTAGGCCCCCGTCATAGTCGGTGGATCTACTGAGTCCCACCCGGTCGATACGCACCGAATTCGTGGGAAATGGGTGGAAAAAAATCAACCCACTGAGTCCGACTGCGACCGTCTGATGCCCACCGCAATCCCCCCCCCGGTCGATACTGATATTTCTCATGCGTACAAGGGCGGGGCCAATGCATCGACTGAGTCCCACTGAGTCCCACCCGGTCGATATAGGTGTTTTTCACGTGATTTGGGTGCATTTTTTTCGGCCGACTGAAAACAAGAAAAATCAGAAACCAAACACGTTCCGATTCACAGCTGAGGTGATAATCGTCACTATCAATTGCGTGTTTCGCAGAGGAGCTGGTTGGTGCTGGGGCAACCGGACTCAGTGGGACTCAGCAGGTTTTTCCACCCCGGACTCATCCGGACTCAGTCGGACTCAGCAGGTTTTTCGACGAAGTCTGACCGGGGCCTTACCGCATGCTGTCTTTTCGATCGGCGATGGAAATGTGAAGGTCTTCGCATAGTGGAGCGGCAAAAGTCGCGCCATCACAATAAAGGGTAGCTGGGTTCACACTACAGTCGCAGAGCGACGCTTTGAGACGACATTGCTAAGGGGTCGTTTACACTTCCGCCGCGGAGCGGCGCGGCAATAAGTGGGGCGGCGCCGTGCGCCGCGCCGCTTGAACAATCGCGCCACCAGGATGTATAACACAGCCTGGAGTAGCTCTGACATCACACAAGTCGATTGTAATGAGTGATTTCTTGTGCAAAAGAAACATCTCCCTGTCTGCGGTCGCCTCGAGTGGTCGGTGAACTCCGAGCTCTTCATCAATTTCTGTCATCAGTTACTAACACTTACTTCCGGTGTCGATTCGCCAATTCACATCACAATTAATCACCTGTCGACTTTCCACTATTTTCTCGGCCGTATCTTCCAACAATGGTCATCACTCGTGCTAATGCGGAGAAGAAAGCTTCCCAGTTCCTTGTCTTGGTGCCCGAAACCGCTGGAACCGTTGAGGCAGTTGATCGATTAGGGCAGGATGACACACTTCCCGGGTATGTCAACGAGATTCTCCTTCACTTGGTTAACTCTAGTCAGAACTTTGAATATCTCGTCAAGAAGAATGCAGTTCTTCAGGCAACATTTCAGCCGCTGTCTGTTGAAAATGCAGATTTGAAGAATTAGATTTCGTTGCTCTCTCAATCAGCTGATCCATATCCTCATGTACCTACTCATGTTGCTCAGCCATCGAATTCCTCTGTAGAAACTGTGGCTTGGGATGATGAAGATAATCCGGCGATCATTGCTGAACGTCGTAGGTCTTTGGTTCTATGTGGTGTACCTGAGCGCAAATCATGGCCTGTTAAGTGTCGTGTTCAGTATGATTATATGAGTGCGTGCAATATACTTCATTTTCTCAGAGTAGAATGTTCACCTGTTACTGTACAAAAATTTGCTTTGCAAAATGCTGACCGCCTCCGGTTTTTCCCTGAAAAGGGGTCTCTATTAGAGAGTCGCTTTCGTTTGCAGAGAGAAATCGAAGGAAGGAGGTTTACAAGGCTTCTCGGAGTTCGGGTCTGGGTGGGGCAACTGGGCCTTCGTCACCTACATGGGGTGGCGGTGGCCCGCGGAGCCCACACTCTAGTGCCTCTGCTTTGGGAAGTCCTTCGCAGTCTCGAATTCAGTTATCTTTAAACTACTAAGTTCGGACTTAAGGCCGGTTCATGCGGATATGATTTGTTTTTATGCTAATGTGCGATCAGTCCCAAAAAACTCGAATTACATAAATTTTGTTCTGGGCTATAATTTTGATTTATACGTATTCTCTGAAACGTGGCTTAAGTCCGATCATTCTCTTTCTACGCTACTGTGCAATTTGTATAACGATTATCAGGCTTTGCGCTGTGATAGAAAAGGTAAACAAGGTGGTGGAATTATTTGTCTTTTGAGGAACAATTTTTGTCTTGTAGAGGTTCTTTCCGAGTCAATAACTGAAGCTTTTGAAATCTCGGCCTTTGATATTATTTTCGATTGTCATAGAGTGAGAGTGGTGGCGGTCTATAGAGCTCCATCCTGTCCAGCTTCTTCCAGTGATGATCTCTCAAAAACCATCAGTGACCTGGTTTGTTGCGAGTTTCCATCAATAATAGTTGGAGACTTCAACTACCCGGAAATAGACTGGAATGACCTCGAAAAATCATTGCCGCCAAGTGTCTCGGTTTTTGTTGATATGGTAACCACACATGACTTTATTCAGCTGGTAAGAGAGCCGACTAGGGGGGAAAACTACCTCGATGTTCTCTTGTCTAATGATGATACCCTTGTTCGCAATCTGACAGTCGGATCTCCTGTTGGGTCTAGCGATCATAATAGTATTACTTTCGATCTTTATTGTCCATATACGGCTCCCACATTCACATTTGTTCGCGATTTTGTTCAATGTAATTACGAAAACGTTTGTATTCACCTTTCTGCAGTAAATTGGAGGGATTCCCTTGAACTCATAAGCACTGTCGATGAAAAATACGAGATTTTCCTCCGAATTTTGAATGATATTATAGAACTATTCGTGCCCCTGAAGCGAGTCTGTGCATCACGTTCTGTACTTCCCACTTATCTTCGAAGTATGCAGGAGCACAGGAGTTGTCTGTTCAGATTGGCGTTGAATTCTCAAACTCGTCTGAATTGGGAGAAGTTTCGTAGCTTTTCATCGCGGTTTGAACGATGTCTTCCTAAATATAACCGGAACTTGGAAAAAAGAGCCATCAATAGTGCTAATCAACAGGGCTTTTACAAATATTGAATAAGAAACTCGGTAAATCTAACAAAATCCCCTGCCTGAAAAAGGATGATTGCTTTGCTCTTACGGATTCGGACAAGGCTAATTTGCTTGCAAACAAGTTTTGTGAGGTTTATCGAATGGTCAGAGACACTTCCCTTGCTTTTCGTCCGGTAATCGAGTTTCCAATGAACAGTTTCCCCTTTTTTGAGAGTGTAGTTATATTTGACATTCTCCGGAAATTGCCTATGTCTATGTCCGTAACTCCAGATTTCATACCTACAGTTTTTGTGCGGAATGTTGCTCATGTAATCGCTGGCCCTCTGGCTTATCTGTTCAATCAGGCGTTCTGGTACTCAGAAGTGCCGCGGAGGTGGAAGCAGTCTTTTGTGGCCCCTTTCCTGAAGAAAGAGCCTCCGCAGGTGGCGGAGAACTACAGGCCCGTGAGTATCACCTCGATTTTTTGCAGAACATTCGAAAAGGTCCTTAAAAACACATTGTAGAGCACTTGGAGAAAAATTCAATAATTCCCGAGAATCAACACGGGTTCGTGGCAGGGAGATCAGTTGAGACCAATTTGCTGGAGTGTATTAATGATTGGAGCGAATGCTTAGAATCTAAGAAAGCGTGTGATATAATCTATTTTGATTTTTCAAAGGCCTTTGACAGGGTTGATCACTGTAGGCTCATGTTGAAGCTCGAGAAACTGAAGCTTCATCCATTAGTGTGTAGGTGGATAGAAAATTACCTGAATGACCGTACATTTCAAGTTAAAGTTGGGTCCAGCTTCTCTTCTTGCAGATCGGTTAAGAGCGGAGTGCCTCAGGGTGGTGTTCTTTCGCCCATTTTATTCACAATTTTCACAGCTGAACTTCCGCTGCTGTTGGAAAGTACTGGGGCCACTTGTAAGCAATTCGCCGATGATGTAAAGATTTATAGCAAAATCGAGCCATTTCTGGATGTGCAAAAGCTACAAACCGCTCTTGATAGAATTCACGAATGGTCTGAAGCTTGGAGTTTACCCTTGGCTCCTGAGAAAACTGTTCACATGCGAATGGGAAATTCCAGTCTTCCGGTCCCTTACATACTTGATGGACACGCACTTTCAACTGTTTCGGAAGTGAGAGATTTAGGTTTCCGGTACGACAAAGAACTTGATTTCTCGTCTCATTATAAGGCTATCTATAACAAAGCTTTAGTACGCACTTTTCACATTTTCAAGGGCTTATCGACCTGTGATGAGAACGTCTTGTCGCGTGCGTATAAAGTTTATGTTAGGCCCATAATGGAATCAGGAACTTCAGTGTTTTGTCCATAAGGATATTCGACTGTTGGAAAAAGTCCAGGATAATTTCACTCGCAGGATTTATTTAAGGCGCAATGGTTTTTCTTACTCGAGGGTGCCTGGTCCCATAAGGAGGAATCAGGAGCTATACACTCTCTCGAATCTCGGCGCAAACGGAATGACGTATGTGTGGTCTTTAAAATTCTAAGTGGGATGCTAAAAACTGACCGGTCGAAATTATATAGATTCATTGATTCCAGAACAAGGGGCAACTCGGAAAAAATCTCTTATGGAGTTCCCAAATCAAACCTCAGACTTAACAGCTTCACTTGTAGGGCTGGTTCTGCTTTTTCTTCCTTGAAACTAGACGTGCTACCTGTGCCCCATCCTTTCCTATCATTCAAGCGCAAAGCCTCGAATAGTTTCCTCTCATGGTAACTGTATCACTTTGTGTTTTTATTCTGTGCTTCTATGCTCTGAATATCTATGACGCCTGCCTTATGTGGCGTAACAATAAATAAAATAAATAAATCTATAATCTTTCGTATCATAACACAGCACCCGAAAGCAGATAGAGTCTGAGAAAACAATTTCTCTATAGAAAAATGATTTCAAAAGCTAAAAAATGACCTTTTCACAACCCAGCATACTCTAAACAACGCCCAGGACCTCGGAAGGAATTTTAGAGATGAATCAGAAGAACAACATTGAGAATGTTTATGAAATACCAGCAAAAGAAGAAGACTATGTCAATGCGGATCGCACGCGGCCGCCGCGCCGCCTGCTTTCCTCGGACGGCGCGGCATCACCTAGGCGGCGGCCGCGTACGGCACCCTTGGAAGATTTAGAGTAGAAAAACTCTGTACGCCTCGCGGCGCCGCCAGGCTGCGCCGCTTGATCGATATGGCTGCATTGCGTCTCGCCGCGCCGCGGCTGAAATATAAACGACCTCTAAGTACCGGTAGATATGGCATCGCGCGTCGGTCCGTATTCGAAGTGTGTGATCGTGTCGCTCTCCGATAGAGGTCTAAACCCGGCCATTGGAATGCGGCAAATGGCGCTCTCCGGCAGTAATAATCTAGAGCATTTTCGTCGCCATCGCAACATTTGCCGCGTTTTAGCGTGCTGACACCAGTATCAAACAGGTATCCATCGCCCGAATGGATCTTTGACGGCATCTTCAATGAATGCGGCACTGTAAATGCCTCAAACTAATTGCGAAGTCTTAGTACAATAGAAAGCTGAGCTCAATCTTAATAGATCGTTTCCAGAACTGACGCCCGCAGTTGAGGCTTCGATAGAGAAAACACGGATAGCCCCAATCATGGTAAGCATTGTGATCCTCACTTTGTTAGGTCACCATAGCCTAGTACACGTTTCTCTAAATTCAGGTACATAGTGGACGTGACCAACGGATGGAAAGACTTTGGTCTCCGAAAATTGTGATAAGTTTACTCATTGCTGTCAGACTTTTCTGTATTCATTACAGTTCTTTAATTTCCTTAGATTACCACATTCTATGCTTACAGATATGTATTAGATTGAGAATGAGTCCTTGCGCTTTTTTTGTTTCAACTTTTTCGAGATACTTCGTATTTTGCTGGGAGGCCCTGATAGAGACCGAAACAGTTAGGTCCGTGGCTTGCTTCCTCAAAAAAAAAACCATTTCCTCTCACCCACGGCTGGCACGGGCGGTTCAAATTTCACCGGCAGCTGGCGGCATGGTAAGCTGATCGGCTGCGATTTCCTCTCAGCCTGAATCAATTAGCGGGCACGCGACCACCTCGCCAGCCGCGAGTGGATTTTAATTTTTTTCTTGAGGAAGCAAGAGTGCACCCACCGCATGTTCCCGCCGAGGACCCTGAGGATTTGGCCGATAAATAGTCCATCGGGCTCCGCAGCGGCTCCTGTCGGGTTAATTCTCGGTTGCTCGCGATATAGCCGAGCAATAACCGAGAAGTAAGCAAAAATAATCTGACGCCATCGATTGGGCGGGGCCTCCAGAGGCCTAGTCCCACCGACGATTTTTCTTTTACTGTTTGGGATTCTTCGTCCAGTACACAGTTTAATCGGTTATAAAATATCAAAAGAAAAGCTAAAATGTCCTCGGCCACACTAAGGAAATTCACTTGTGATCTACTCGATGCGCGCGATGCGGTCACCCAACCGGCTTACTTTTCCCAAGATAGGCTATACCTCAAGTTTGGGTAATTCAACCCACGGTGGTGTTGGCATCTGAATCGTGTAAGTAGAACGCGTCGTGTATGTACTTCCTTGCAGCGCACTATTTCGCGGCTGTTTGTCGACAACCACTCCTCCAACGCGTAGCTAGATGCCTAACACGGAAACCAAAGATGCCCAGGGTTTCGGAAGCATCTAGTCTAATTTTAACACGAGAATTTACATAAATTACGGAAATTTTAGCCTCAGTTGGTGAAGTTTTAGCTACAGCGCCCGCATGTTCTACGTAAATTCTCGCTACATATTCTACGCTTATTCTCGTTGCAGCGCTCTGTCGATCGACCTACCCAGTCTTGATCTGTACTAGAAAGCGATCCCGGCTGCGATCGAGTGCATCGCCGTTCCTTCCCCACGGCCTGCAGCATCCCAGCGGCCAAAATTATCCCTAGCAAGGTCTTCCAGAGAGCGACATGGGGTCACCCTCCACAACTGCCCACAGAGTGTCAAGTTATCCGTGGGTTGACTGTGCCAACACTGTTCGAACGGCATCCTTGCATTCCGCGTAGCCAGCGCGGGTTTGAGATTGCATTTAAACACAGGCTGTCTCTAAATCCGTAGATTCACGCTACAAAATTATAGCGAGAATATACGGGTTTAGCGTCAGAGAGATCAATTTTTCGAAGTCACCCTTCGTTTTTACGTAGATTACGCGTCGAATTTGCACCCTTGTAACGTCGACACAAGATTATGCGGGTTTTAGCTATCGTAGCTGAACCCCATAAATTCGCGGTACATGGAATGGGGCGGCCTTACAAGCCGCGCCCTCGGAGGCATTTAGCTCCACGTTGGCAGAGCACCTGCTTACTGAATTTTTCTACGCTATAATTCTGAAAGCAGGCATGACGTGGCTATTTCTCGACCGAAACTCGCAGAGTATGTCACTCAAATTCTAGATCATAACCGAAGTTGGCAGATATCCTTATACTTAAAGGCAGTGGTCGCGATCAAATATGGTTGTCGTCTGTTTCCCTCTAAACCCTTTTCTGGGTCTCGAGTAGTAGGACCTATGAGAAAAAATCGCGAAAAAACTACTGTCTTGGGCCAAATTTGAAGCCTGAACTTTCTTGTCTTTTGATGGTGGACGAGCCCACTCATAATCATCGGCATCGATGACCTCTTATATCAAGAACATCAGATGGCTTGAGATTGAATTTCAATCAATGAACCTTCGAATTTATGTATACATCTAGTCAAAAACATTGACTGGAGTGCTTTCTTTCATTGCTCAACCGTTTTTATTGGGTAAATTTGCATTTATTTCTCCCTCTGGATGCCGATGATTTTTAACTGCTCGGCATGAGACAGCGATCTTTTTCAGCAGCGCTGTGCACGTGTGCACGAACTGGCAACTTTGGGCCTTAGAAGCCCTAATTATAGGCCGTTTTTCACCGCGCTACCTTCATAGTTTTTCAGCTGTTTTCATCCTAAGCTGATTTTTGTAGTTTTTTCGTTAACGTTTTTCATCGTGACCCTTTAAAGGCAGTGTTCACGATGAAAATCGTTTTCCTGTTTATCCGCCTATCTTGAAAACGGCTCCATACTGATTCCAATGATGTCTCTGAAATCGTACAATACCTTCTGGGAACGGAGTTATGGTCCCTCAAAATTTGAGCTTAGGAAACATGGTGGACGAGTTGTCCAAGGCTTGTAACTTCCGTCTTTTGCAGCCGATGTATGCGAGCTGACCTGAGTAAAGAGAGAAGTTGAGAATGAAGGGAAGAACGGGGCTAATGATCAGAAATCATCGCTCATCTCACGATCTCGAGCATTCATTTGTTCACGTCGGTGGGCGTGTGATGCGGTTCTGGGGTTTTCAATGCGCGCGAAGTTGCAACTTCGGGCTCTTTTGGGGCTCTTCCTGGCTCGTTTTCATGCGTTCTTTCGACGTCAACGTTACAGTGTGCCCTTCCACTACCGATTCCTGGTGGAAACTGAAACACATTTTTTATCGTGAACACTGCCTTTAAAGCAGTTATGTCCCGTTGTGTGTCTGTCTGTGTGGTCGTGTGTGTGTGTGTCCCGCCGATCTTGGGAATGCCCGATCAGAAATGGTATGAAATGGTACCATTATGTAGGTGGGTAGGACTTATTTGGGTTCCCAAAAAATCAGCCTGAATCATCTCTTGCGCGGCTCGGGGCAACCGACTTTGTCCGTGGGGCGCACTTTTGGCCGTGGGTCATGACAACTTCTATGAGTCGTCTAGCGCTAGATGGGCTAAGCAATCATCAAGGCGGTAGGTATTTAGCAGTAGGGGATGCGAGGCCGTACAGAATCGCTAGGGTTTGCGAATACGCAGGGGGTTACCGATAGTGTGCAGGACCTCAGTGAGAACGTGTAGGACGTTATAGAAAATGTGCGGGACCCCAGTGGGAGTGTGCAGGACGTCATAAAAAGCGTGCAGGACCCTAATGGGGATGTGCAGGATGTCATAGAAAGTGGGCAGGTCCCCAGTGGGAGTGTGCAGGACTCCAGTGGGAGTGAGCAGGGCGTCATAGAAAGTGTGCAGGACCCCAACGGGAATGTGCAGGACGTCATAGAAAGTATGCAGGACCCAAATGGGAAAGTGCAGGACACCATAGAAAGTGCGCAGATTAGCCAGTGGGAGTGTGCAGGACGTCATAAGAAAAATGCAGGACCCCAGTAAGAGCGTGCAGGACGTCGGGGAATATGAGCAGAATCCAGGTAAGAATGTGCAGGACGTCACCAAGAAGGTAGAGTTGAAACGAGATTTTATAAATTTTTTTCAAGCGAAATCTTAGCGTTTGTTTAGCGGGGAAAACATAGGAATTCATGTGTCTTGAGAAGCGTGCAACGCGTTTTGAGAAGTACGCAAACTCTTGAGACATTTCCACACCAGTCTTAGGAGACAAGCAGCAGCTCCACTTCTTAACTTTCTCTATTCTTCACTGATAACAACCGCTCAGTCATTTCGATTCGCTTACTTCCATAAACCAGTTTTATATATGTTGCAAGTCTGAGCATATCAAAATTTGCACTACAAAAACATAAACAACCACCTACTTCATTCATTCATTGAGAACAAGGGCATGGTGTTGGTCAACTAGGGAAACATCATAACAAAGGAGAATGCGTTTGTCCTTATCATGACAGAGATGTTAAAGCGAGAATAATCGCTTGTGAACTTTACCAATCGGAACAAAGGGCAGTGGGTAGCGACGTATGGGAAGGAAGGACAGAAGGGGTTGGGATTTTCATGCCGGTAGCAACAGGCGATTTACCGCTAGCTTCTTATGTTTTGCTTTTTGATCCCACATTTTCATACCCCCACGCCCTGCTGTAAATGTACGACACCCTGCTCTGCTCAGGAGAGTACATACGTACAGCAACTTCCGGGTAGACGGAAGTCAGTCAACACCGTTCTAACAAACTAATCCGTCTCAGGAAGTTGGCTCACGCAAAAGTTTCTTTGAGCGAAAACTTCGCTTGGTCTCGCTAGTTTGTTAATTATCTTCAAAATATCACACTGGCTGATCAATAATCACCGCTTCAAACATAACATAGGTGCACCGAGTTTGCGCCAACCTCCAATGGGGAACGCTAAGTCTCTTCAGGATCCATGCCGATGTTAGACGCGGTGTTACGAGATAACATGCAGGCGGATGCTGCCTTTGAAGGAAAGGTTCAAGTCGTCGGCGGTGACTTTCGGCAGATACTCCCTCTTGTTGAGCATGGCCAAAGGGGAGGCTTCGTTTTTCACAACTCTTTGCTGTGACCCCTTCTAAACACCCACTGCCGCAAAAGTGAGTTCACTCCACCATCGATCCTGGGTGTTGCCGTCTCGCAGATACTTGTTTAAAATAGCTTCCACATTGATATCATTATCATCATCGACGCGGTAGTTATCCCAACCGGCATTCTACCCAACAGCATCCACAGCAGGCGGTCATCATCCGCCCTACTCTCTACTCCCGCGGTGCCCTGCAAGGCGACGAGCTGTCCACTCACTACTCAAACATTACTCCAGAATCCAATTTACTCCAGCCACCCCTCACTTCCAAGCTGGAGCTTCACCACTACCTCATCCCACACTCGCAATGCTCTAACATGTCATATCGATCCTCCTACTAGCCTACTCCACGTGCACTTGTCTTCACGCAATGAACTTGTCATAACTTCCACATGTGCCGAGTTGTAGTAGTGGTTCACTCCACGAATTGTCTCTTCACATTTCCTAATTATGTGGGGTTATTAAATTCTTATGCAGTCTTTTCCAGATCGCCAACTACTTCGAGCCGCAGTGGCGACACCATTTCGTCAGGATAGTCTAGTACAGATAAGACCAGAGGATAACATCGTCCAAAGGGAACCCAAGGGGTTAGGGGGTGATACCCCTGGGGGCTAGGTGGTGGTACCCCTGGGATTTGGGTGGCATTGATGGCTACCTTGGCCTGACCCGGCACCCTTAGCCCACTGCCGATTCGCGACATGGTGCATCGACAAGGCAGCATGGTGCAACGGCGATTGAACGTGAACATGCAAGCATTGGGCGCGGGAGGCGGCTGGCCTGACCGCCTCTACAAATAGGAAATGGAGAAACTGATAACACCGACGGATGAATACAAATGCCAAATGACATGATGTGCTCGGCGGTCATGATCACGGAAATTTTCTGTGTCTCTATTGACCCTGACAATATTTTAGAGCTTCCAGAGGGCGCCTTTTCGGCCTCGAGAAACGCTCATGTGCACGATATTGATGGACAAGTTCTAAACTGCATACGTATAGGAGGGCCGCGATACGAAAGGATGTACAAAAGCAATGATGAAGCTTGAGGTACGTGTAGCGACTATCAATTTCAGACAGATTATCTAAGCAGTTTGACAGATGATCCAACCTGAGCGGTTAGAGAATCACTCTAATCATGGCGTTGCCTTGTATTGATGATATGTTTCTCTCTGTGTATATGCACATAAGCTCATGCTTATCTTATAATTATAAATACAAATACAATCCATTGAGTCTAACAGGAACGCCTCCACGTGCGCTGATTTTACGAAACGGAGCCATAGCTATGCTTCTCAGAGACTTGGACGTATCTAGTGGTTTATGCAACGGAACGAGGTTGGAAATCGAGATTCGTGGACGATTCATTCTTGGCTGCAAATTCATTTTCGGACAGAGAAGCCGTCCAGTTCTCGTAATACTCAGAATCGACAACTACTGGGATAAAAATTCTATCTTTCAACATCGGAGAAGACGATTCCTCGTTAGGATTGAATTTCCGATGACTATAAATAAGCCAGAAGGGCAGCCATTCAGCAAAGTAGGCGTATATTTGCCAGAGGACGTTTTCTTCCCATGGAAAGCCATTCGTGGCATTATCACGATCGAGAATGCCCGCTGGATTCAGGATAGAAGCGACAACTATTTCATTGAAAAACATAATATGCTCTTAAATTCTAATATGAAAAAAGCTAAGAAGCTGGGTGGATGCTTACAGAGAAAGTAATCACAGTCAACGACTTAGAATCCCGCTACAAAACCTACGCAAATGCACACAAATTCTCTCACACCCATTCCTGTTTCCGCCTACTTATCCACTCCTCTACTTACACCCACACTTACCTGCAACCTGCTTCTCACAAGGGTCAAGCGGAGCGTTGCGTAATTTCCCGAAACATCAAATGTCTGTTTCCAAATCTGAAATTTTCGCAATCTCCCCACTCCCAGAGCGCGATTTCTGTGAAGTTTATATTTGATTATTAAAACTGTCGGACGCCCAAAATCCGTTCAGTGATCGGGCTCAAGCGTCTGTAACCTGAGCAATGGTACGATTCTTCCCTCTGATGACCGAAAATCGCGGAACCAGTGGCAAGAGAACTTTGGAGAGCCTTTATGAACGGAGAGGTACAAAACGTTGCGGCAACGGACGTGCTCTGGTTTAAACGATACTATCCAAGGTCGCCCAAAACCCCCTACAAACAGAGTTATGACCTCTCAAAAAGTTCCAGAGTTGGAGTGGTCAAAATATGGCGGACGATTTGTCCAACGTTCCTATTTACGTCATTCACAGCCGATGCACGATAGCGAACTTGTATTAAGAGAGACTGGAAAGGATGGGAAGAACAAGGCATTCAAAACTTTATTAAACATCATTACAATACTGCATGTACCTCCAACAAACAAAAGATTCACAAAACGAAAGAGGTTAACTCGAATGCATCCGGTATTTCGTTTAATAAATTACTTCATTGTTTTCAGTTCCAGAAACGATCGGGCAGATGCCTGAAATTCGAAGATCAGTAACTAATCTTCTCAAAAAACTGCAAACTTCTCAATGTGCTCTGTAACTCATGTATCGGGTGTCAATAACACACCCAATGTTAAAGGCACAGCCAAACTTTGGAATCGGTTTTCATTTCTGCTGCTTGCTCGACTGCATCTCCAGGAGAAATTTTTGCGCTCGTCATAGGAGTGTCTCCGAAATGGCTCGGAACCCACTACTAGTGGACTCATAGTCCATCAAAAATTGTGAATCAGGTCGGCAAGAAATTCGATGACGAGTTGTCTCGGGTCTGTGTTTCCTCGTCGTTCGCAGCCCACACAATGAAGCTAGGCTGGTAGTATTTAAATGGGACGACGTAGATTTTGAACAAAATCTATGACGTGTCTCGTCCCTATTGAGACCAAAAACATTTATCTGGGCAAAGCTAATAGCTAGTGGGCCTTGATTTGTGGAAGGGGGAGGGAATGAGTGCTCAATTTATTCGCCTATTCTGAAGATTTGAGATTCTCCGTTCGTCAGGGTTGCTACATACAGCGGCCGGACCGTAGTATCAGATTTTACCCACGTGCTCGGACTGCGCCTTAAGATCTGACAACATTCTATGACTTCCGGAATCTCTTTCTGTCTAGGCCAGATGAAACCTCTTGATAAGCAGGTAACATACCTGTTCTGGAGCAGATCCAGTACACTTGCTTAGTGACGTCCGCAAAGAAGTTTCTTATTACTAGAAAAAAAAACAGTTCTGCATCATTCTGTACAAAGAAGGTTAGAAAGAAGTAAATATATTTAAGCATACTACGTACTTAAATACATGTATGTGTACGTACATATAAGTACATATCAGATGGTTCGCGTATGAATCGAAATGACGGCAGAACAGAAAACATCTAACATATTGTTCTTGTTCGTAGAGCTAAGCCGGAAATCTACCCGCCTCGCGAGGAGGACAGGTATGTATGAACCTTCTCCACAAATGTAGCGTTTGGTGATAATACTGCTCAGATATTCGTGGGGAAGTCCCCGAGAACGACAGCAGAACTTCCCTCGAAACAACTGGGGAACTTTCCCCGAATCGGGGGGAGGCGAAGGGGATGTCTCGACAGCAGAGTAATGGGGGAAGTTCCCACAGCAGAAGTTCTCTTGTTCTCCCGACTGCAGGTCTTCCCGCGACCTTCCGACTGCAGATTTTCTCATTGGTCATTGATTGATCAGAAATCAGCTTGCTAGAACTCGCTGTTCTCGACAGTCTCCTGCTCCTGAAAAACTGCGATCGGTCCAAAAATATTCATCTCTGACTAAAGGTTATTGAGAAGCTTATTAGCTCCTCTGAAAACCAGAGAGAGATGCCTAACGTAATCCTTGAGTGGCAGATCTACCCCCTCAACATGCGAAGTGCGAGGCCACCTCGCGACTAGCCCGTCTGCGTCGCCGTATACGCTGCGGCTTTGTTTTCGCGTTCATCATGTTCGGGGGGAGGCCATGGAAACAACCGTGAAGCGAACTTCCCTTGTTCTCCCCCCGGGTTGACTGTTTCGAACGCCCTATCGTTGGGTATAATTCGAGTGGAGAGGGGCGACACGTTCCCTTCCGGTGGGACGTCTCGCTCCTCTCCCCCCGACCGAGTGATAACGACCAAAACAGGTCGTTTGTCCTCGAGAACTTCCCCCCAAATGTGTGAGTGGGACTCCAATCGGCCCCAAATGTAGGCAGTCCGCCTCGATCAGGTCGACTGCGGGTCCACAGCTCTACGACTAGGAAGTTATTTGGCTTTTCGTTCTCCGTGCCTTCTCGACGTTTTTTAGGTGTTTGTGTGTTTGCATACAATATGCTGTCTTTGTAGGCTACTCTACTTTTGGTGGGGAACTTCCCGAGATGAAAAGACTGATTTGGTCGTTATCACTCGGTTGAGGAAGGAACGGTGATTACTGTCATCCGGTGATCACTTACGAAACACGTTTGAGACAGTTCATCGGTTGGGAGGAGAAAAGAAAAAGAGCGGTTTCCTTTGTACAATTCCTGTCAGCTTTTACCTCCTCCTCTCTAGACTGTGATCGAACGTATATGGTTATGTAAAAAGACCAGTCACGAGTTGGTTTGTGGGCAGAGCTGCCTCTCAAGAACTGTGTAAGATGCCTCTATCCAGGTTCAGGGAAGACAAGAAGCCTATCCGTCGTCTGATTCCAGAGGTCATAATTTTTCCCCTCAGTTCAGTTTTCCTAGGACACGGAACTGTTGAAAGCAGCAAGTTTTTGCAAATTGCGTATTGATCAATCAAAGAGCAACTCTGATAAAATTTGCGGTGAATCAATCGCAAACTTAGCACTCACCTAGTGCCTGTCGCTGACCTACCTCGAACCTACCGCGGACATTTGAGCCCGAATGCATCAACAGGCCGGGTTGGAGCAGAAGCAGGGTAGTGTGCGTCTTTAAAGATCTCCGTAAATCACAAGATCAATTGTGCCCCTTCTGCCCCAGCTAGGAGGCTGGGGCAGCTAGAGCAGCGAGAAACACTGCTGGGGCACGAATGATTAGATGATCTACTGCCCTCGCACTGCGATCGTCAAAGATGCCGACTGCCCTGCTCCTGCCCCTACCCGGCGCGTTGATGGATCCGGCCCCAGGGTCACGCGACACGCGACATTCTGTTTCGGTGTATGCGGTGCCTGGACCCTACCGCCAATCGGCAACAGATCTTGCACTTATTCGCGACTGGTTAGAACAGTTGGCAATTTTCGTCGCGGTCGTCGAGCGATTTAAGGGCTCTGCAGAGTTGGCGGAGCGCCGACGAGCGAGAGGTTCGGGGCGGAGTCGAAACATCACGCGGCGTTGGGCGCCGGGGCCTCGAAGATTTGCCGCGAGTTTGCCGTCGGCGCAGCTATTCTACCATTGCGTACGCACTAATTCATCCAACGTCACACTTATTTCCAACGGCTTTTATTGTTTTGCTATGCTTTGGGACTTTAGAAAATTTGTATGAGTGAGCTCTGAAAAATACTATGAATAAAATGTAGTGAAGAGAAACTGTCATTTACGTTTACTGAAGTGATTATGCCTGAACACAGAGATTGAAGAGATTTAGGACAACAAAAATAAAAGAGTATTTACGGGTAGTGGCATATAGATATCACAACTGGGCTAAGTTGGAGCAAAAAAGAAGAAAAAAATGAATCTGGGTATCAAGAAGCCAAAGCAGGGATCAATCTAGAAATTGGTACGCTTTTACCCAATCATTTTCTTTCCATTTGAGCTTAAAGGTAGTGGTCGCGATAAAAGATGCTTGTCTTCTTTTCCTCTCTAAACTCTTTTCTAGGTTTAGAGTAGTAGAACCAATGAAGAAAAATTGCGAAAAAACCGCTGTTTCGGGCCAAATTTGAAGCCTAAACTTTCTAGTCTTTTGATGGTGGACGAGCCCACTCCACACCATCGGCATCGATGACCTCTTATATCAAGAACATCAGCTGGCTTGAAATTGCATTTCAATCAACGAACATTATCCTTCAGACTCATCTAGTCAAAAACATTAACTAAAGTGCTTGCTTTCATTGGTAAACTCATTTTCATTACGTAAATTTGCATATATTTCTTCCTCTGAATGTCGATGATTTTTGACTGCTCGGCATGAGGCGGCGATCTTTTTTTGTTGCGCTGTGCACGTGTGCACGAACTGGCAGCTTTGGGCCCTAGAAACTCTAATTCTAGCCCGTTTTTCACCGCGCCACCTTCATAGTTTTTCAGCTGTTTTCCATCTGAGCTGATTTTTATAGTTTTTTAGATAATGTTTTTCATCGCGACCACTGCCTTTAAATAAAAAAAGTACTATTCCAGAAGATCGATTTCACGAAGGGGTCAAGAAGGGAGCTTGGATCGATTGACGTCGCCGTTCGTCACCGCGACAGGCATTGGTCCGAACCATTTCCCGCTGCCGCTCGCTGACGGCGTCGCTCCGCGAGTCGCTGCTGTCTCGGCGGCGGTAGCACTCTGGGAGGTCATCCCCTCGCCGCTCTCGCGCGACCGGTAGCCGCCCTCGTTCACTGAGTGGCGTCCCCCATTCTCCAACATTGTCATGCCGCAGCGGGACTCGCCGGGGCGCAACTCTGCAGAGCCCTTTAGGTTTTCCATAGGTAGTCAAAGCGACCTGCTTGGTTTTCTTAGGTCTCTTCGATTAGTCGCGTCGCTTCCATAACTGAGCGATTCGTCTAGTCGAAGCGACGAAGCCTTAATGTTTCGTTAAGACGTGGGGTATTCGGCGCCAAATTGTAGACCTCACACGCTTTTGGCGTGAATTTTTATTTTTTGCTCCACTGCTATAGGTCTTGTACTCTTGCATTCGTGGAATTTTTCGCGTTCTTTACTTTTGCGTTCCAGTCAGTTTCAGTGGAATCTTTTTTGATGCAGAGGACATTAAAGCACATGAGAATGACATTATGACCACTAAAGAAAGTTTCACAATTTTTTTTGACTTTAATAGAATTTATCGCTAAACTAGTAAACGATTAATATCAATCGACTGTTGTTACTAATTTTGAAGTATCTGTCTCATTTAACATCAGCCACAGATGAGAAATTGCGTTTTTCTATTACCGCTGTGCCGTCCGTAGTTGTCAGTCTTTTTTACGCTAAACTGCGTCCGGCTTAGCATCTCAAGTCCCTGCAGGGAGCTATTTCAGATAGCAGCAGTATAGTTGGTCGCCTCGAATTGAAGGCGAAGCTACCAGTTAAGAGAGGGGCTCAAACCTACCGGGTCATAGCATGATAGGCTGCGAACCGTCAGACACGCGTTATGATCGCGGCAAATTCTATACAAAAATGGGTGTTGAATTGAAACACCATGGGCAAAACCTGCGTTCGAGAGAACAAGAGAAGACCTGCTGTGGGAGCTTCCCTACTACTCCGCTGAAGAAAGCTCCCTTTCTCCTCCTTCCCCCAATTTAGGGGAGTTCCTCAGTTGTATCGAGGGAAATTCCCCACCACTGTGTCCGCATCAGGGGTGTGCGTTTTTCGTTTTTTCGGTTTTTTCGTTTTTCGGTCTTTTTGGCGAAAAAAATCGATATCGAAAAAAACGAAAAATTTTATTTTTTTTCGGTTTTTTTCGGTTTATATTCTGGAATTCTGCGCAATGCAAATACACTTCAGTGAACCTTACCGTTCTGCGCTGACTTGTTTTACTCCATTCCTCCTGTAGATGCAGACGTCTGCAGCAACTCTGCACTAGCCAAGTATTCGCTGCGCGTCAGCTGCTGGCGCGTTCGTCGATACGCAGCCTAGGCACTGGGTGTCGCGCTTGGACGCTCAGCTAATTTAGCGACCTGCCTGCCCTTCGCGTCAACCGGTTGGTCGATTTTTAACTTTTTAATGATTTGATCTGGTTTTTTTTCATGTTGTAACACCTGTTTTTATGTTTCTTGTTTCATTTTTGTAGTAACTTGTTGGAGGGTCCTCGAGCATGCGGCCCGTTGAGCAAAGAAGCCCTTGCTGCGACTCCGGTGCAATGGGAGATGAGAGTACGAGACGGGTAATTCCTCTGTCAGCCAATCGGTACCGCCTTTGGGAGAAACCGCCGCCGATTGGCCGATGGTGGCGAAACCCCGCCCCGTACTCCGATCTGCCCTGCACCGCGATTCCCCCACCCGTAGCATAGGTTCGCGACACCCCCTTCCCTTCCTAACAATGACCGCGCTAAATCTACCCCAGAGCCTGCCGCCTAGCTCGAATCTAATGCTCGTCAAAATTGACTTTGTCTAAATAGCGAAAAAAATCGGTGGCAATTTTTTACCCAAATTGCCTTTTGAAAAATCCGGTTAGAGTTCTTCTCTACAACCTTTTATCAGGTGCTCTCGTGCCCGACCGCCCCCGTGTAGAAGTGAGATTTAAGGCTGAAAGTTATTCGGGGTTAAACTGCCTTTTCGCCACCGCCCGAAAAACCCTTCTATTCCTCTCTGTCTATGAGCGAATTCGTTTTCTGTCTCGCTATTCTGTCAGTAAGGCGCTATTCATACTCCTCAACGCCAGCGCGGCACGCGTGTGACGCGCGTACGGGGCCTTAGAGTTTCTACGAGCGTCACGCGCTTGAGGAGACTATGAATACTCCAACGGCGACGCCTTAGCGGATCGGAACAAAAGGGCTTTAACCCTTCTTAACAAGCAAATTCTGTACACGCGTTCACCCTGACGATATCAGAGGTTAGTAATGGAATTTATTATCCCGAAACGGAATGAAACTGATGGCGGATTAGTAGTGAAAAATGCAGAAAAGGTCATTACGGCCGTCGCCGCCATGGCCGCACCGCCATGGCGGCGACGGCCGTATTGCTATTCATACTCCAACGCCACGTCCGCGCTTTACGCGCGTGCCGCGCTGGCGTTCAGCAGTATGAATAGCGCGTAACAATGCCTGTGACACTGAAGGCCCCAAGAAACTTTCTGTTTCTATTTTTCTGCTATTTAGACATTTGCAATTTTCATGACGTTTTAAGTTACAGATAGCTGACAGGTCTGAATAATTGACAGCCGTTTCGAAAATGTTTTCAGGCGATTCTTAGACTAGCACGAGAAAATTTTAGCTAAAACAAAAAAATCCGACGACGCGACCTCCATTCTGCAGTTAACCTGCGACCCCACACTGGAAATTTTCCAACGCTGGAGAGGCACTGTGACATCACACTTGGCCACGCCCAGTTTCACGAGCCGCAAAAACTTCCTGATTCTGAAAAGGGAACTGCATGTTGGTCTTCAAATCCAGTTGCGGCGCGGAAAAAGGGCGTGGCCATGTGCGATGCTGTAGTGCCCATCCTTGGTGCGATTGCCCAATTTGTTTGGGAGTTCGATCCGGCGAAGAGCAGCTGGCAACGGTTGTGCTGAGGTGCTGATGCAGCCGAAGGGGTCACAATTTTGCGATGCACTTGGCCACGCCCATTTTTACGTGCCTCCGCGTCATTTGAGCTCGTACCCGGGGTTTCCCTTTCTTTACGAAGTCGAAAGGCTCTTCGCGACACGAAAAATAGTTATGGCCAAGAAAGTGGGTCTAACATAGCGACCCCCTCCGCTTCGGTAGCACCAGTATTAATCTATAATTCTCGTCCCCTATTACATTCTCCATTACTCAAGGTGAGTTTCTGTTACGAAGTGTTTGCATATTTGCTTGTGTGGTTTCCGAGTAGCCGTGGGTGGGGTTCGCTTGTTGATTTGATGCTCAGAAAAAGAAAGAGCCTCGGGCTCGCTTCGAGTGGCTGAAGTAAACGCAGCTGCTTTCCGCCGCACGCGTCGCTTTAAGTCAGTTGAACTGATCACGGAAATACCTTTTCTGCAGAGTCAAGCCGGTCGTTGTTTAGGACTTCAGCTGGCTACGACCCCCTCTCCATAGCGATCGAGAATTTTGAAATTTTTTATAATCTCCTGAATATTTCGTTTCTGGGCCGATCTTCTAACAACCCTACCTTAGATTTCCATTTTTATATAAGAATTCTACTGTGCTCATCTGGGCCAAATTCCGGTCCGCAATTGCGCCTGGACACGCTTTGCGGCCGCACGTTCAATCGAGTTTCCAGCTCCAAAGCCGACCCGATGTGGCTTTTCTATACAGCGTTCTCCAATTTCGTTTAGTTTCCAGTTCCTAAAACCCACCTAGAGTCAGCAGAATGCGGCTGCGGCGCTGGAAAATCTTCCGACTCGAAAGCGCGCGGCCGCAAAGCGTGTGGAGACGCAACTGCGGACCGGAATTTGGCCCAGATGAGCATAGTACGACCCCTCCCTCTCATGATCCGTCGAGAGACTACATACCCGAGCTTGATCATGCCTTCTATGCATGACATCGACAAGCCGGTGATGTTATCCCGCTTTGGGGGGGGGGAGGTACGAAGTTCAGATTTTTTAGATTTGTTCGATTCGATTTCGATTGTTTTTGTTCTGCAGTTTGTGGTGAATACACCAGACGATCTAGTTTGCTCGGTGTAGGTTTTGCTTCCCGAACCTACAGTCGATAATCCTAATCATACTTTGCTATCCCTATTGAAGGTTGGCGCAAACTCAGTGCACCTATATTATAGCATATGGTACCGTATTTGCGCCGACCTTCAATAGGGATAGCAAAGTATGATTAGGATTCATGCCGGCTTGCTTCTGAAAATTTTGACATTGTCTGGAAGCAAGGCCTGCGTTCGTAACGGAAATCCCAAAAAACTCAAGAAAGCGCTCAGGGAGCGAAAAATAACACGGAGCCCGTCAATATTTTTACTGTTCATCGCAAACTGCAAGAAACAAAACGGAAAATTCTCAAACAGAAAGAAGACAATATTTCCCCACCAAGCGCGGGATCAGACCAACTAAAGTTTTCCAGAATCTCATAAATGAATACCTAAAACACTTCGCATTAAAAACTCACTCTGGATCGTGGAGAAGAGAATAAGAGACGAGATCAGCTGATTTTTACAGATGTTTTCCGTAGTGTGCAATCCGTTCAAAACCCTCGGCTTGGAGCACACGCCGACCGCGCTACTCAATAGTAACGACGCAACTCTGAGCGTTCCTAACGCCCAATTTCGCCCATTAACCTCAATCACAGCTCGGCGATCTTTCAGTCCAAATTTCTCAAATCTAATAACTAACGATGCAATCTGAATAACATTATGGAATATGGTTATAACAGGGACAATACTTTTTTATGTAGGTGCCCTATTTCACTACTGACTCGCGAAAAATGGGAAGGCACGAATACCACTTCAGAAAAGTCGCAGGGAAATTCCAGTGCAAAGAATGTCAACATACACTCAAAAAGCAGGATGACGGTGCGCTACTATGTCATACATAACATTACAAGATCGAAATTACCCTGGGAAAGCGTAATCTTACAGGTACCACTTCTGGACTGCTCTACCATTTGAGAACACGCCATCCACAACTGCTAACGTGTTCTACAAAGTCTTTGTCTTCGTCCTCTTCGGAGTCGAATAGCGCTAGTGAACTATCCATCACAAAATCACAACTCTCCATCAAGGATGCATTCGAAGGATGGAAGGAAGATGGGGCCGAGCAGAACGCATTAACCAGATCAGTCATGCAGATGATAGCAGTGGACTGCTTGCCCTTGAGCTTCACAGAGAAGATGGGGTTCAAATCCTTCATGAAGAAGATTCGTCCGCGTTTCAAACTGAAAAGTCGAACTACCATGACTAGGCAGGAGCTACCGAAATTGTATGCAGAGTACGACAAAAAGGTCGAAAAGGAATTGCAGCTAGCCAACCACATCACAATCGGTTTTGACTTATGGTCAGACGATGGAAACATCCATCAGGCCATCGGAGTGATTGCACATTATTTGAAAAATGGTCAGCCTGCCCATCTTCTGTTAGGGGTCGCTAACGTCAGAACCGATAGTCACACGGCAGATCTGATTGCTGAAAAGATCAGCCAAGTAATGGCTAAATATGGTATCAAGGACAAAGTCATCGCTGCTGTTAGAGATGGAGCAAAGCAATGTAGTTTTGGCTGGAAAATTGTTGGAAGTTCGAGTTTTGATTGCTTCAACCATAAGCTTCATCTAGCCGCGGAGGATGGTACGAAGGCGATTCCGGGAGCAATTTCACTGATCGCGAATTACAAAAAGATATGCAGAAAAATGAAGAAAAGCACGAGCGCACAAAGAGAGCTTGAGCAGCTCCAGAGCGTCTTGGAAATCCCTATAATACGGCTCAAAAAACGTCGGCGGTTAGATGGGGGTATGTTCTCGACATGTTCCAACGCGGCTTAAGCTGCAAATCAGCCCTCGTAGTATTCCTTTCGAGACACCCGGATTGGCCTCAGTTGAATGATGGAGATTGGGAAATGATGGATGCGATTTCAAGAGTGCTGACACCTCTTCAAGTCTTCTCATCTTTTGCGCAGGTACAACCAGATGAGCCCACGTTTAAAATGATCGCCGCTTACAATTTTTAGGAGCGCGGCAACACAGCCAGCACCGTCATCCCTCTATGCAAAAGCCTCATCGAGTCCCTAACGAAACAAAAGAATTTCGAACAGCAAAGGTAGTTGGGCTTCAAACATAAAAACCTAGTACACCTCCAATCGATAAAAAGTGAATTTAGAAAAGCGATTGCTAACCGACTGCAAAAAGAGCTAGCCAAATATGAAAAAATGGACTTTTTGATCATTGCGACAATGACAGATCCACGCTTCAAGGTGAGAATATCAACTCAGGGTGCGGCGTGCGGTGGAGCTTGGAACTTTTCTTGAGGCATCACTTTTCAATGAGGACACGTTGCGATTGAGTGCTTAAAAATTGCACATGATTAGTTTATTCGAAGTTCAGTGAATTTCCACCCACTTTGCTCGAGCGCAAGGGTTCTTTTTTTTTCCTCGCCGCCCTTCTCGTAATGACCATCACCTAAGACAAATGAGTCTAAGGTACCTTGGAATATGCACCCACGCCGAACCCTGTTTCCACCTCAATACGAACCGATTCCAAAAAACTCCTTCTAGCTTGCGTTTCTTCGAGTGGAGAGTAAGGGCAAACTTTTGATCGAAATGCTCAAGGAAGTTATCAGGAATGTACCCTCAGATGATGATGTGGTTGTCAGCCCTGGAGATAAAACCTTCGACCCTTTCGCTGCATACCTTCAAACGGTGAAGTTATATTCTGCTTCCCTTTTCCATACTGCTTAATTCATTCCGTGGGTTTAGACTTCTGATGTTCAGCCCGCCTCCAGTTCACAAGCTGCAGTAGACAAAGAAGTGGCCGTGCGAGTGGTGAGACTAGCATTGTTTCAAATGCGTGGAAACATCATGATTTCTATCTACCCTTTAGGAAATGGAGAAATGGTTCGCCACGCCAGCTAATTCAAAGGAGAATCCATTTAACTACTGGTCGCGCCAGGAAAACAGGGCGATCTTCCCCACAATTTTCAAAATAGCTTCCCTGTACATGTGCTGCCCTTTAGGGAGCGCGGAGTTGGAGCGAACATTTTCCACAGCTGGAATTATTATTAACGACTATCGTAAACGTCTATCCCACAAACGTTTTGAAATGCTGCTGACTTTGTCCAAAAACATACCACTCCTGGGTTTTGATTAGGTGATCTCTACGAATCAAGTTCGGTGTACAGAATGAAGTAGTTGTGATGTTAACTGTTGTTTTAGATTCGAATTCTTTGTTTGAAATGAAGCTGCAAGTCTAAGTCGTTTTGTTTTTCTTCTTGAGAACTATCTTTTGACCTAAATAAAACCCTTCCGAAGGCGAAATAAAATTTTTTTTTCGGTTTTTTCGGAATTTTTCGATTTCAAATCCGAAAATTTTTCGTTTTTCGGTTTTTTCGGTTTTGAAATTTTTCGCACATGCCTGGTCCGCATCCGTAAAGCTTATCCAGATACCTCAGCTGTATATTCAAAACATAAGGAGCCCCTTCGAGTTTCGGATACATCCGTAAGTTACAGATTTCAATGGGTTTCGTGCACCTTTCCAATAGAGAAAATGGAATATTACCCTTAGTTTTAGGATCACATTTGGCGGTGGAAGTGCTGGCGATTCCTATGACAGTTGCCTTGCTGCCATTATTCCATTGGAACAGAGGACCACCACTGTCACCCTACAAATATATTTTGGAATGGTGTTTCGTTTCTTGGCACACTTTTAAAAGTGGTATGTGCAATTGAAACCTTAGGTGAATTCAGTCAATCGCAGCCTCGTTTGTGGTAGACGTTTCAAGGGGTCTGCAGAGTTGCAAAGATCGGCGAGTGGTCGCCGAGCGTCAGCCTTTACGCGGCGAAAAAATTTTTTGAAACATCATCGTCGCGGCGTCGGTATACTCTGCGGTGTCTCCTCGTCGCCCTTCACGCCGCGTCGGTCACCGTAGTCGCCGAATGTAATCGATATTACATCACCCAGTGCTGTTCGTCGCTGGGAGCAACGCCGCGATCTCAACTCTGCGGATCCCTTCAGAGAAAGCTCTAAAGATCTATTCCACCTGTCTGAAACAAAAAAACGCAGCGAAATGATTCTATCACGTTCTCTCATTCAAAATTTTGAGGTTTCTTTGCTGAATGCCACTTTCAAATGTGCAGTCGTTGGCCAAAAACATACGCTACACATAGCATTCTTCTCATACGCCGTTCCAAGCAAGTTTGTCCTTTTATATCCCGCCTTGTATTCCTGCCTTATTTGCCTCAAGCGAATCGTCATGTTACTCGTTTGTCCAGGAGCTGAAAGGAGATCATTCAGAGAATCAGCTTGAAAATTTCTTAGTCCAGTTGATATAGCTGAACTGATTAGACTCAATTCTGCGGTTGTAGGCATATTTGTATTCAGTGGCTTAGACATTGCCGTCAAGGGCAGAATCACGTTAAGAGATTACTTGTAGACAATGTCTTAAAGGCAGTGGTCACGATGAAAAACGTTATCGAAAAAACTACAAAAATCAGCTTATATCAAATACAGCTGAAAAACTATGAAGGTAGCGCGGTGAAAAACGGTCTACAAATAGAGTTTCTAGGGCCCAAAGAAGCGAGTTCGTGTACACGTGCACAGCGATGACGAAACAGATCGCAGTCTCACGCCGAGCAGTCAAAAATCATCGACATTCAGAGGACGAAATAAATGCAAATTTAACGAATAAAAACAGTTGAATAATGAAAGCATCACTTCAGTCAATGTTTTTGACTAGATGTGTACATAAATTCGAAGGTTCATTGATTCACATTCAATTTCAAGCTAGCTGATGTCCTTGATATAAGAGGTCATCGATGCTGATGATGTGGAGAGGGCTCGTCCACCATCAAAAGACAAGAAAGTTCAGGTTTCAAATTCGTCCCTAAACAGTGGTTTTTTCGCGATTTTTTCTTATAGGTCCTACTACTCGAGACCCAGGAAAGGATATGGAGAGAAAAAGACGACAAGCATGTTTGATCGCGACCACTGCCTTTAAGGCATGGAGCGTTTCCCTAAACACGGGTCCACTGGAATTTACAACTCTGGAGAAAACAAGGTGCGTATTGACAGCGACCGGCCTTTTCCTTGTTTTTCGATTCAAGTACTAGATTTTCGGAAACCACTTTAACACGGGCACCATCTTCCTAGGGCTTACCTTAATTTGTTTGGGGCTTTTATAAAACCATGTTTTATAGTTGTAGGTATGGGACACAGCATTGAAAATCCGTTTTCGAAATCCCCTGAAGGCCTTAGAGGGTTACAGGAGACTTCCAGCAGTGGTGATTTTCATAGCTCTGCGAAGAGAAAAGGGGTGGTACACGAATGGCAATTTTTAGGACGTTTAAAAAATGGTCTCGGGTTGAGCTTAAAACTTTTTCCTATGGGTTGTTTCGGGTGCTGATTGCGAATCTAAGGTCCATTTGTCAATATTCGAAAAATTCCGTCTGGTTTGGTCCAATGCTTTAAAATGTGGGGATTTTGTTGTCTAAACTCGACTTACGACGATTTCGAGAATGCTATGATGAAATCGCCCTAAAACTTCTACGTTGGGGCTATTTGTGCTGCCTAAAACAAATCCGTGGTCGGTTTATCGATTTTCCTTGGAATACGGTATGTAATGGTGGGTACACTCGGCTGGGACAAAGTCTCAGATTTGACTCAAAATTTCTCTGTGGTTGTCATTCGGGACGCTGAACACGAACTCGACGACCATTTTTCGAATTTCGAAATTTAAAAGGCAGTGTTCACGATAAATCCTGAATGTTCAGTTTCTTACAGATTATGATAGGTCAAGAGCTTAGTGTGACAGTAGCGTCAGGAAAAATTGCAGAAAGTGACGAGAAAACACTTTTTTACCCCAAGCAGGACCTCTTGTGTGACGTCATATTTTTGAGATTGTAAGGATTGACCGATGTGAAGAAATGTTTATCCATTTGATAACGTGATCCACCTTATCCACTTCTACTTATCGAAGCCATTACCTTTGCTGGCCGGCTGTTTACGTGTACAAGCTTCTTCAGAATGGATTAGTTTGGGAGGCGGGGTGGCCCAATGGGTTGACTGGCCCCATTTCCACCCACTTCCCGATAGTTTTTCAAGACTCTCTTTTCACTGTTTTCATAGGTAGGTCCCAAAGCTCACGTTTCTGTGTAAAAACTAGCGATTTTTCGATCGTGAACACTGCCTTAAGGTAAGTGACGCTAGTTAAAAGGCATTATGCCTACCGTTACCTACAGTAACCCTAAGTCTGGCTACAAATAAACCCCAGATTTGGGTTCAGCTCCCCAAATAACCCCCAGTTGAAAGTTTTGAGCCGAATTCGAGATTTTTTTTCTGAACACCCCAAAAATTCCCTGATGGGCCTTTTTCTGAAGCAATGAAAAATTCATTTTTTAGAATCCCCGCAGTCATTTAGGGGATTCGAAGCACGGTTCATTTGCGTAAAGTCACGGACCTACAGCAACGACAACATGGTTTTCCAAATCGCCAGAGGAAGTTTAAAGTAGTCCCTAGTAAGATGTCTTTCTTGTTGGAACTGTATCGTCCATGGAGAGGATGTCATTGAAATGCATGTAAGCTTTACTAATCCCGTGGAGTTAGAGGCAGGATCCGCGCAGAATTTCAAGCTCGAAATAACGCGCTAAATGGGAGCGCAAGCAACAATTACTCGCAGAAAACTTGCGAAAACCGCAGGAAAAGCGGTATACTTTGAGTTATGTTAGCCATCACAAAATTCGCCTGAATCCTCCGTCGTTCGTGTTTCAGCCATCGCCTTGCTTTCTTCACCGCGCGCGGGGAGAATCGTCCCCGAGCAGCGCCAACTTGGCGCGACTGCGGTGACACTGCCGCGCCGCGGTAGCCGGTCTGACCATTTTGTTGCGAATAGGTGGTTACTTACCTCGCTCGAATGAACACTGCCCACTCAGACAATCAGATTGGCGGACCGCCGGTCTATGCTTGGCGAGCAAAAACCATTTCGGTGCTGAACAGCTTTTAGCCGGCGGTCCGCCAGAACTCTGCCGGCGATCCATCAAGGTGCTGGCCGGCCGCGGCAGCTTCTCGGCTAGTATCTAGCACTCCCGCTGTTGAGCACTTTTAAATAAGATGCGCCAGTTTCTTGGCAGATTGATGGGTCGCGTTGGAAACCTCTTATCGCAAGCAGATGCATATAAGATTTCCTACAGAAACGGTTTGAGGTTGGACACCAGGTAGCTTCGACCACCTATGAAGACATCTGAGCTATTCCCGGTGGCGAACTTTTGGGCTGGTCGACTTTGCGCGGCCCCAATCCTGCCGGCGTGGCAGCCTTCCACTTTCAGCGGAGAGTCATATTCTCTCGAGTACACGCGGAGTCTCCGTCTATTTCTGGCCAAAAAGAGGGGCCACACATTGGGCTCATCGAACACTCACTCCTTGATTCTCACTTTGATATCATCATCCACTCGAGTGGAACCAGTGAACAATAGTTAAGCAGAGAACGGTATATTGAAACATTCCCAGAAAGTGCACGCTAAACTTAGGCGATTCGCGGCTCCACCAAAGTTCAGGAAAATGTTGCTGTGATTCCTGATAGCAAAAAGCATTTGAATGTGCGATGTCATCCGATGAAAAACGAACCCGCAGTTCGCATAAGAATTAAATTATGCCTCCAAGTAAATTGCAATGTTTGTTTCTCATTGCTGACAACTATTCGTCTCCATGAACAGAAATCAAACTCACTTACTCCGTACCCAGCGGCGGTAAGGTTATATATGTGCAGCGTCTCCCAGCGTGATGGTAAACAAATTGGTGAAGCTACATTCTTCGGAAGATCCTCAGTTAACTCGATTATAGCTATATCATTGAGGAACTTCCTGCACGGATGAAGGTTCAAAACAGCAGGCTTAATAAGTGACAATTATTAAATTGAATATATTCTAACCAAGAGTTTTATGGTGTGTTTATTCGGGAGTGGGCAGGTTTCCCCTTTTCACCCTCACACGCTGCTACCGTATTGCACCACGGCGGCGCGGTTTGGGGCTGTCCTCCCTCATCCGTTCTCTCCCATCCCATAAGGCCAGCCATCGACTTACGCATGACCGCCGTCTAATCGTCCGTGGAGCTGGGATTATACATTTTTTCATCGCGTAAGAGAAACGGCATCGCTTCGTTGCGGCGATGCTGCGCTTTGGAGGAAATTGATTGTTTCCATAGGCAGAAGCGTAGTTCGTGGAGTGGAATGGGATGAGATAACCATCCGAGGATGGTTGACACCTCCGCTTCCAACCACATTGCAGAAATTTTCGGCAACTATGTATATCGCCGCGAGGTTGTCTAGTGGTGAAAGACGCCGATATCATCGCGGCGATCTGCGTAATACTTAGTACCGTCTATAAAACGTCGTAATTCACATCATTCGAGGCGCGAGGGGCGCGCGCGACGCCTGGGCCTCCGTCTGCCCTCCGCTCTTTCACCGTCCCTCACCTCCGCTTCGCACCAGCACGCGTAGGAACCAGGTGAATTTCGCCGTTTTATAGTCTGTAAGTGTGGTTGAAAACGGAGACTTATGAAAGCAATCGGTTCCCTCCAAAGAGCAGTATTGCCACGATTGACTGCTACCGTTTTTTTCTCACACGTCGCCGCGATGGTAGATTGGCAATCACGCTTAGAAACGGTGAGTTCTTCGATTTTTTCCGCCGTCTTCAATTGCTTGGATGGGAGTTTAAGTGTCATCGTATTAGGTATTGGGTGGTAGGCCTATCGATTTGAACCAGGAAATACATAACGAGAGAACGATTTTTTTGTAGAATAGGAGAAAAGGCGTCTCCTGAGTTTTTCGTTAGCATGAAGGGTTGTGCAAAATTTCACACATTCCCTAGCCTTTACCTAATACGATGTCACTCGAACTAACATCGAAACAATCAAAAAGCAATGGAAAATAAGAAAAAGGATTTCACTGTCGTTGAGCATGATCGGTGGTCATACCAGGTTGTTCAATAAGTTTTGTCGTTCGATAAGAGAGAGCGTTGCTACAAGCCCACAATTTTTTGTTTTGTTGGTACTCTCTCCGTATGAACGTATGTGGAGTTTCATTTCAATCTGTCAATTCATTCTTTGTTTACAAGCCATTTAGTGCCGCCGGGTCACAGCAATGGAAAAAATTGAATATCGTACAGTGATTAAATTCTTATTTTCGGAAGGTGTAGCACCAAAAGAAATTCACGAATGAACACTAAAAGTGTATAATGATTTCTCATCTACAATTAGAACAGTAGAAATATGGGTTGCTGAATCTAAACGTGGTCGTACAAGCCTTGAAGACGATCCACGTGAAGGACGTCCAAAAAGCGCATCAACACCAGAAATCATAGCCAAAATACAGGATATGGTTTTGAAAGATCGTCGATTGACTGAGAGAGATTTAGTAGAGGCTCTACACATCTCATTAGGCAGTGTGAGCCATATTTTAGGTGAAATTTTGGGTTTTAGAAAGCTGTGTGCACAATGGGTGCCGCATTCGCTAGCAATGGAACAAAAAGACATTCGAATGCGACTTTCTCAGCAACATTTGGAGCGTTTTAAAAAGTATAAAGTGGATTTCGTGCGTCGATTCATCACTATGGATGAGACTTGGATTATTTTTTCTGGATTTTTTTTTTGTTTTTTTCTCAAGTGTATCAATGTTCAGTGAGATTATACTGAATAAAAAAGTGTATTTTGAACCATAAAATTCTGTTGTTCTTATCGAACGACAGAACTTATTGAACAACCGGGTGGATGGGTGTTATACATTCAAATGTTGGAACCGTGCCGCAATCGGTCGCTGTCGCGGGCATCGGTCACAGTGCGGCGCATTGGGACCGATGCCCGCGATAGCGACGGAGTATTTGGTCTAACTCGGGTTCACTCTGTTATTCCATCTTTTTTTGTATTTCCTTCTTTCGTTTCTCTCCTGGTGTCTCCACCTCATTTTAAATGTATAAATCTTGAAGCCCGCTCTAGAACTAAAACTGAGCTGATTTGCACTAAGATTTCGGGTTGTTGATCCGACGTTGTGTATGCGATTGTGCGGGTGACGCCGCGTGTCGGACGTAAGTTGGCGCGATGTATAGCAAAGCACGGGTGAGAAGGAAAATCTGTGCATTTTTGAATAAAAGCACTCACGATATATAAGGGTATTCGTAAAGAAATGCAAATCCGTAGTTCACCTCTTTTGCGTTTGGGGTAAGTGAAGCGTTTTGTTACCCTCTTGATGGTCATTCTCCGCCTGGCATTTTATGACTTTTTTCGAATTCTCGCCTCCGGAAGTGTTGGACGAGAGAAACGTCTTATACAGACATCAAACAAGGGGCCGGGACATGATCACCGCATTATCCGGAGCTAGGGCTACTGTTGGATTATGAAACTCCAGTATGTTAACGAAACCCTTCAAGGCGATAAACACCGAAAGGTTCCAAGCGTCAAGCAACAAACTCCTGAAAGCTGCCATTGAGTTCGACTCTACTGAATCGACGTTAAAGTCCATTAAATCGCAGCAGGAGATTGGTTAGATTGAGATTCACAGAATGACAACTCAAGTTGGAAGGAATGGATCTGTCTCGGACCGATTTACGATATTAGCTAAGCGACAGCAGACTAAAAACTAGGGAGTGACCAGACCTGTTTGCCGGAACTACGCATATAGCCATGTTTTTCTGATCGACCACCTTCCGGGTACTTATGAAAACCCTATTTTAGCTGCCCGAGTAATGATAAAATTTTGAAAATTTTTTATAAAACAAATTCAAAAAAAATTTTTTTTGCCGAACCTTCTCTCAAAGGGGATATTTGAGGCGCTGAACAGAATTATGAGACTCGTTTTCGATTACGCGAACGATAAAGACAGTTTACGGCAGATAAATTTTATCTTACCTACAGAGCTCGCAACGTCAACTTTAACTTTTTCTTCTACTATTACTCTGGCAGCTAGAATAGGGTTTTTGTGACTACCCTGGAAGTAGTCGATCATACCGATCGTCCGCACGACCGGCGATCATGTTCAGAAATGGTGAGTTTTCTCGAAAATTTTCACCGTCCTCAGTTGTATTGGTAATAATTTGAATGTCATCGTAATGGGTAGTGTATAGATGAACCATCGATTCGAAGCACACAAATAATGTTCAGAAAGAACGACTTTTTTGTTGCAAATAAAGGAAGAAACGTTTTCTCAAATTCTTGGTAACGTGAAGGATTGTTTAAAGCTTCGAGTACACCCTAATCTTTAGCCAATACGATGACATTTAAATTAACCCCTAAACAACTAAAAACGGTGAAAATTTTGGAAAAAAAACTCTCGGACTCCGAACATGATCGCCGGTCATGCGGACGATTGGACGGTGGTTTATACGAAGGTCGATGCCTGCCACATGGGTTGGGAGAGATTGTATGAGAGAGGGCCACGACAGACCGCGCCGCCGTGGTGCAGTACTGTAGCAGCTGGTGCGGGTGGAAAGGGGGGCTTGTGCACTCCCGAATAAAGGCAGTATAACTACCTAATAGTTCCCAAGTTAGCAAGCAAATCAAAGAAGCGATCAAAGAAAAATAGAAGTCTAGAAGAGCAGCAGCAATCGCAAAAGCTGCCGAAGCCGTAAAGGAACTCGCAACTTCGCCACAACTTCACCAACTGCATGGAGAAAAGTGGCGCCCTTCGACGTCGAGATGAAACAGTCGCAACCTCCACTGGGGCAATGGGTAAGGTCATTCTCGGTTTCTACACCGACCTCTTCGATAGCCACACCCATTCACTTACATGCATACCATCTGAGGCAGGATTTCTATGTTGTTCCATATGCTCCTCCTTCTTAGATCTGCCATGACATCACTTCGATGAAAAATCGTACTGCCCCCGAAGCTTCCACTATCTCTGAATCTCACGCTAGCACAGACCCACATTCGTCACCCTCGTGGTTCCATATCAACGAAAGAATAACACAACTGTGTTCTTCTACCACAAAAGGGAAGACATATGTACATGACATTTGCCACTATCACCTCATCTGCCTGCTGTCTGTCGTCTGACAAGTTGTTCACTTGTGTCATTCTCAACAGGATCGTCAGTACTCTAGACGAAAGGCTGCTATGCGTGAAAGCAAGGTACCAAAAAGGATTTTGAACGTTCGATCACATCCCCACAGTTACGGAGCTTTATAATGTGTTGCGAGAGTACAAGTCTCCGTTCTGCCTGACGTTCATCGACTTGAAGAAGGCTTCCGACTCCGTTGGGGTAGAAACGGTTTCTGCAACAATGGCAAGCTAGTGTGTTCGTAGTCAGTACGTGAAAATACTTCGCGAGGTGAGCAGCAAATTTACAGCCTCTATTCCGCCAATTTACAGAGGGATCGTCGTCGATGTAAAGAGAAGCTTCGATTGAGGTGATACCAGAACTTTCCAAATCATTTTAGAAACTTCATACGCGAATTATTATGGCAAGATATGGGAGTGAAAATTGAGGGTTGGCAGTTGAATCAACTTCGCTTTGCTAATGACTTTGCCCTCATAACCCCGCCCTTCTGTCGAGCCGGACGAATGCTCACCCAGATAAAGAATTTTCTACGTCGAAATCAAACTAAATGTCTCCGAGACTAGCATCCATTGTTTCCGTGTGGATGGCTACTGTTTGCAGCTGGCTTTGGCTTCCAGACGCTCAAGACGTGTAGCAGCCTGTTCTAGCCTGAAGCTTCTTTTCCCTTCTTAGGCTTCTTTTTAGGGTTAGTGATACGGTTGGGGTCGACTGTCGGGAAAAGTAGGGGTAGTCCAGAACACTCTTGAAGATGTTTGAAGAGCAGCGTATGATTTGAGGACCTTGCTGCGGCGCTCCTCGATTTGCCACTCATACCGAAATAGGACTTCGTTCAATACGGTCTGATCGTGAAAGACCAGATTTTGCTGTTCAATGAGGATTGGAAGTTTGTGCTCTCAATAACAACAAATTTTTGAGATAAAACCGGCTCTCTTCTAGCAGGGTACTCAGGTTGCCACTCTATTTGAGAGTTATTCGATTGCTGTAATAGATTCAGATATCGCTTGCGATCTCGTTACTGACACAGAAGAAGAATTTCCATTCGATCATCCCACACATGCATATGTACCTTTTATTAGATTATATTCACTCACATGGCTTAATACGCTGTACGGTTTAGATGCACCGAAGACAGGTCCAACATATGCTGTGACATTATTGCCGGCGCCAAATATTATCATCATGCTTGCAAAAAACATCGAAGCATGGCTGAAAAAAATTAAATAATCATAGATGAAAGCTGATAAGATTAAAGAGGGCTCTCTTCAAACAGTAATTTTCTCTGCCATGTTTTTTCTTAACGATTACGCCCTTTGTTTGAAGAGGTGCAAAACTTGGACGTGATTAATTATGTACACAATGCCTTCAATTCTTCGTCAAAGCCGTTCCACAATTTTTCGTGGGAGTCAAAGAGTTACCCACGCTGGAGTCCACGCCGTGTAATTGCATAGTTTATCGATACTAGGTATCGATTCTATCACGCAATGATGTGCTGTTAGGATGTGCCTCTGAGAAATTAGAACACCACTGCAGAGACTTGTTTCATTGGCACGTTCTGAAAGTAAAATATGTACAAGGATTCATAATTCAAACATCCTATTCACGCTCGCCATATCCGATACTACCTCTATGTAGTGAAATGCTGCGTTAAGAAATAGCGATAATCATATCTTTTTTACGTGATTGATAGAAGGCAGCTTTCTCAGAGAACCCGTACAGAGAATAAACAAGATCGGAGAGACCATCAGATGAACATAATTCGAACATCGTTTTCGTATAGCCGCACACCTAATCGAGAACGTGAATTGTTCTGTTTATCGTTATGTCGAAAAAGTAGGCGCACAGTACAACCAACCGTTATTGGCGAACTTCGCATTGAAGAGGGCTCCACGAATACCTTAGGTTTTGAACAACTTAGTCTACAATATTCTGCATAGAGGGACACGCTTTGGCCTGACTCAAGTCTATGAAGACCTGCTTGAGCCTAAAGACTTCACACATGGAAATGACATCAAATATGGTGCTACTAAAGATTTGAGCCTTCGATGTCGTTTCGCAATGCCGTACTGAACCCTGACCCTCATGAGATTAAACGGCGTACTTTTTGTCGTTTTCAAAGAGACCATCCACGGGAGTTCGCCTGGGCTTGTCGTCGTACCTCCCATTGATCTTTTCGACCGTAGTGCTTGAGATGGGCCTGAATCACAATAATTGCATTATGTCGCGTCTCCTTCAAAACCGGAGTTCAAATCTAGCAACAAAAAAACCATAGGAAAACAGATTGCTCGCCTAGGATATTATGCAGGGTCTCCTTGTAGCGCGCCTTGGGTTCAAGGTAACTTGTTCAAAAGTATCTACGCATTATGTGTAACATGGAGCTGCTGATCAAAAATCATCTCCGCTAAAGTTAGACTTCAAGTATCTAGTGGTATGCTGAAGAAAAGTCAATGCTCACTGTCTAACTGATATCAGTTTCAACAGGGCTTATAGGCAGTGTTCACGATGAGAATCGTTTTTCTGCTTTTCCGCCTGCAGTGTTCACGATGAGAATCGTTTTTTTGCTTTTCCGCCTATCTTGAAGGCTGATTCCAATGATGTTTTTGGAATCGTATAAACCTTCTAGGAACGGAGTTATGGTCCCTCAAAAATTGAACCAAGGAAACATGGTGGACGAGTTGTCCGAGGCTTGTAACTTCCGTCTTTTGCAGCCGATGTATGCGAGCTGACCTGAGTAAAGAGAAAATTTGGGAATAAAGGGAAGAACGGGGTCAATCATCATAACCATCGGAAACCATCGCTCATCTCACAATCTCGAGCATTCAGTTTTTCACGTCGGTGGGCGTGGAAAGTGCATCTGGGAGAGACGAGCTGACGGGTGTGCAACTTTGGGGTCGTAGGACACCGTTCCGAGCTCATTTCTCTTAGTTTTTTCAACTTTATGGTTGCGCTAGGCCCCGCAGCTGCCGATCTCCACCAAAAAATCAGACATGGTTTTTATCGTGGACACTGCCTTTAAAGGCAGGAGACACGCTCGTAAACGTGTTTGAGATAACTAAGGAAATAGATGGCTCAGAATGGTATGGCTCAGAACACAACGCCTGCGCATTTTGAAGTGTAAAAAAAGTGCTGGGGCATTCTCACCGTCGTCGATGTATGTGGTTTACTTATTGTACTTATTGTACCATCCACAAAAGTCGCTGACTCCGTAGTTACCTGAACTACGTTTACTATTGTATTCTGCCTTTAAGACGCGCTTGGAAGTGCTCTGATTGGTCACTACCTTCCAGAACACGCGCAAACTCCCTTTGCCACGGACCGCTGCGTGACTTTCGTAAATTCATCGAATTTATTAGTTCTCGTAAACCTTTTCAGCAATTAGTTATTCTTCCTTACCTTCCTAGCACAAATTGATGAAATTCTCATCGCCTATATTCTAGAGAGAGCATGCGACAAGCAATGAAGGCATTCGAAGGAAGTCTGGAAATCGGGATAGGCTCCCACATGAAGACCGCAAACCGTCGATTTTCAGGAACGCCTTGGGCCATACCGATGACAGATGAAATTCTAGACTCATGTTCTGGTATCCCTGAGATGTCATAAGATCACTCTGGCGTACCAACACGCATACATTTATATATTTATTAAAATACGTTCAGTTAAGCCACCATCAGAGGTGGTCGATGAGCTGAATCCCACGCGGTCGATAAGCACCGAAATAGTGACAGACGGGTGCAGAGAAATCAACCCACTGAGTCCAACTGCGAACGTCTGCCGCCGACCACACTCCACCCAGTCGATAAGGGTGTTTCACGCACGCACACGGGTAGGTCCATTGCCCGAGGTCAGTTTTTCTGCCCCGGACTCAGTTGTGCTCAGCAGGTTTTTTGACCCAGTCTGACGGGGGCCTAAAGCATACTTTAGTAAACACAGATTGAGCATAAGTATGAACTTTGATCGATATATAGTGAGTTCCAGCCCATCATAGAACTTCCCATTGAAAACCTAGTGGCTCTTTGCGAGCAATACGTGTTGATGACCTTACACCAGAGCGAACGACGGACCCCCCTTCTCGGGATGAAAAAATAACAGATTCAACCCCACAGACAAACAAGCAGTACCGCCGTGTACTTTTCGGAACTAAATACAAAGTTTTCTCAGTAACGCCTCTGGTTTCAAGATGAACTACAGGGGGAATTTCAGAAATAGCTACTCGCATACTACCTGAAAAAATTTTTGCGGCTGATGCGACATCGAAAACTTTTCGCCGAGATTCTAAGATTTTAAACTCTCTGTTCCTCTATAGCAATGAAATGTGACCCCCTCCATGATATATGTGCTTTATATGCTCTCGCACCTGATGCGGAATGACCGCGTCAGGCGAAAGCCAACCGATTAAGTCAAAGTAAGTCAAAAATATGCTATCACAAGAATATCTTTATCAAACGACAAAAGTGCTTTAAGAATGAAGAAGTCTTATTGGACAAGTGCCTATGTTCGGAATCATACTTTCCGCTACCGGCGACGGCGGCAGTGCATACCAGGCATATCGATTTTCTGTCGATATGGATGATAAACGTAGCATCGCTTCGCTGGAAGTTTGATCCCGGCCTAAATTGACTCATGAAATTGAGCTTGTTATTGTAGTGAGAGTCCAAATCTCAAACACAAGCCATTGTAACCAAAAACATGGGAATTTTGGGCCGACACGCTCAGCATGTCATTCAAACAAATTGATTCACCACACTGAATGACTGCTGCTTCGTCTACAATAACCTGACAGAAGTGTGGTTCACATGAAGAAGATTGACCCACTGAAGTACTACTAGATTAGGAGAGAAACAGACTTCAGTTGCGGTTTCCATTCAAGTTTTGCGGGGAATAGAAATCGTCTTATGAACTCTGAACTTCCAAAAGAAGTTATTAGTGTGAACGTAGAATAGGTTCCATTACTTGTTCTTCTCACATATCAGTTATTATATCCTTACTTCAGGTTCGCTCTGGACGGGGAAGACCAAATATCGAGTAAGTTCTATTGGTCCCATTTCAGAGTCCAAATTTCCGAATTTCGGATGGATTCGTGAAGAAACCCAAATGCTCTCACTCTGTTCAATGTTCGAAAAATGTGCTTTCACCTATACTTTGTCCAGGGAGATAATTTGGGCGCCTAGCAATGAAGTTCGTTTCCAGACTCTCAAAAGATCACTGCGCGTTCTAGAAGGTACAACTGGTACAGCAAACAACCGCCTGCAGTTTATAACTTCTTTGAACAGCAGCTTGGGGTGGAATAATAAGCAGCTCTACTTTTACTATTAATGTCCAAGAGATGGTTAATACGATTCGGTTTTGCAGATGCGTTTAACCTTTTTAATATTTTCCTTGTGTATGAGCAGTGTATATGCATATCAACTAGGACGGCACACGCGTGCTCTGTCCGGCCCCGAGGGTTGGATTCTTCACACCAGAATCATATGGTGTAGTGGCTTACGATCCTGCCAGCTACAGCCTATCGGATGACTATGACGGGGGCCAAATAGGATAAACGGATACTGAGAAAAAGCTCAACGCAAGCAGCCACGGCAGTCGTCGAAGAATTTCGAAATCTGCTGCACGCGAGAAGGCGCCAAATCATATCGAATCCAGATGAACGAGATTAAGCGCGCCAAAATATTTTGAAATCTGTTGATGGGGTCAAGCTTGTGAAACGGCACACATGATCACCTACCGTGCACCGTTAATAGCAACGAAGCCAGATGTATTCAGAACTATTCGAAATTATTCGAATACGAGAGTTCATTCAAATAGTAAGCTTCGAATATCGAATGGATCGGAATTACACCGATTTCTGAATAACATTTTATTGCCACCATTTTTCGAGGGCCTAGTTCGAATTGTGCAAATTCAGCGATTCCTAATTCGAATTAGTATTTGAATGAAAGTACTCGAATAAATTGACTCGATTGGCACAACTATAGTACTTACTCAGAAAGTGTCTACCACATTCCCGCTTTATCGCTTCGTTCTCGGCCTCTGTCACATTTCTTCCATGGGCAATGCAAACAAGCACGAGCAGCAACAGAATGCGCATCTGCAAGCAAAATACTCGCATTGTTCTTTCGAAAACAATCGATCAAATTGGTGGTAAGTACATAACGTTTACGATAGAAGCTTTTGCGAAGAAGATTGAATTAGTCTTATGCTGATTGATCATTTGAGAAACAGACTGTTCTAGGTAGAAAAAGAACATGATCGCAAAGCAAAGGGTGCCGTGTTGTCAAAATCTGTTGTCCACTGTTGTAAAAATCCCAAGAACTGGAGATACCACATGTCAAATTGAGAATATTGTCTGTCAATAACATATTCACTCACACAGACTCGTCTTCGCTAATAGTGAGACTCTCAGCAGAACTTCCACACCTCTCTTTCTCTCACAATCGTCTCACAGATAATTGAGGGGAAGTTGGCGAGGACAATAGACCTGATGTGGTGGTTATCATTCGTTTGAGGGGAGAGGAGCAACACGTCTCCCCGAAAGGGGACGGTTCGCCCCTCTCCCCACGAATGACGTTCGATACAGTCGATTGCGGGGGGAGGACAAAGGGAGTTCGCATCGCGGTTGTTTCCTTGGCCTCCCCCAGAGCATGATGAACGCGAAAACAAAACCGCAGCGTATACGGCTATGCAAACTGGCTAGTTTGGAGGTGGTCTCGCACTTCGCAAGTTGAGGGGAAGATTTTCCACTCAAGAACTGTATAAGGTATGTCTGTCCGGGTTTTAGAGGAGAAATAAGCTTTTCTGTAATCTGTATTCAGAGACAAATATTTTTGGCCCAATTCCAGTTTTTCAAGAGCTGGAAATTGTTGAAAACAGAGAGTTTTTGCAAGCTGATTTTTGTTCGATCAATGAACAATAGGTGATGTGTAGCGAAAGCATGGGGAAGACCGTCGATCGGGAGAACAAGGGGATACCTGCTGGCAGGACATCCCCTCCGCCCCCTCAGTTTGGGGGAAGTTCCCCAGTTGCTTCAAGGGTAGTTATGTCGTCGTCCTCGGGAACACCCCCCCCCCCCCACGAATGTCTGGGTCTGCCATGGTTTTTTTTTCGTTTCGCCATGCCTAACCATTGGGCGTCTGACTAAGACTCTCATTTTACTTAACCGCACATCTAACATGGGGCCTCCCTAGACGGGATAAGCGCCCAATAGGAGCCTGCTTGTGTGTTTTCTTGTGAATCTACCGTCGAATGTCATCATAACGTGACCAGCTCATCTGAGTTTGACTTTAGAAAGTACTCCACCAGGTCATGATGGTGATACAGACTCTGTAGCCCGAAACTGCGGTGAACGGCTTACTGCTGAGTGCTCTTGTTAAGTAGAGGAGGCAACCCTCAAGAGCTATGTTGGCAACCTGCTAAGGATCTAGACACTGGGTCGGCTTACGTTTCGGCTAACAGAAGAAAGGGAAAATCGTTGAGTCGAAAATTCGAGCCCGAAGTTCTGGGTTAGCCGGATGGTTGTTGGTTTAATTGAGACGCCTGGTAGCTGTCCCTTCCGCTTTCCAAGTTTTTTCTTTAAGACGTTATCCATACACATCGAGTTTCTTCCTTGGAAACGCGGAAAATTTTCACGAAGTAGTCACTTTCCGCGACTGGTGAAACATTAATCTCTAGCACAGCTCCTTTGCCCAAGGCATGAAGGAATGCGACTTCCTGTGACCGCTTTGCAGTGATATCCTTCTTCCTGCTTCGCTCAATTACGTGATGGTGAAAGGAGACAGTGGTGCTAAAACGAAACTTCAAGTAGGATTTCTCATACTTAGGCATGCTTTTATCGTCCCAGTCAAACGACATCATCATCCAGTGCAAGACGGTGGTGAACAGCTCAAGCGAAGTCGTGTTAACTTGTCGTATCTCCTTTATTTTACTAATGGAGTGGGTAAAGGCACAGAACACCCAAAAATTAATCTACAAGTTTTGTTCTTATTTGTTCTCATCTAGGAGGAAACCACACACTGCTCAAAGTGGTACCTCTGAAATCGTCCAAGACCGCTATGAACAGAGTGGCGACTACTTAAAGATGCCTATACTTTGAGGGTGAGAGTAGGTGGACGAGTTGTCTAAGGCCTGTATTTGTCTTCGTTCTCAATCGTTGCGAGAATGCGAGTTAGGATAAGGAGACCGTCTGGCCATGGACTGAAGAGCGAAGACTTGTTGAGAACTCATCCATTTATCTAGCCGCTATCGAGTACGCAAATCTGGTAGGGGTGTGGCACGTAGTGGTGAGTGATGGAGACCTGATTGTGGTAGTTGCTTATACATATCTCAGTTATTCGAAGGAATTGAGATCTCGCACTTAGCACCTGTTCTAGAAGAGGGGTTCACTACACAATCAGATAAAAATCACAAATTTCATGTCTGAGGTTGTTCTGTACCTTTAAGGGTTAGTGGAGGAGCTGTATGGTCATGGCAAAGTACCAATTACAGTCGGCCGCGGCTAAGTAGAATGGATCCACTTATTGGGGAGCAGACCTGATGAAACGACATTCAGCCGTTTGGGAGTAGAGATGAGGCGTTCCTATATATACACATAGAGGACGGCAACAGTACAGGAGTGCGGAGAACTTTGAGTAGACGAAATAGAGTTTCGGATGCATAGTGCTCTTCCTACATATGCTCAAGACCGGAGGTTACCAAGATTTTCGTTCCCGAGATTTATGTGGTTTATTAAGGATCTACGATTAAGGGTTTACATGCAGTCGACGGCAACGGAAAATGCCGTTGTGCAGCTGCGTATTCTGTAAACATACTGTGACCTTGGCCAAACATACTAAAACCATCGCTAGCTCGGTTACATGTTTGCCATCAATTGTGAACTTAGCAGCCAATAATTTCCTTTTGGACTACAGTTTTTCTCTGTTCCTTTCATTTTTTCGTGGTATTGCTGCGTGTATCTGAAGTGTGCCCGAAGGAGAATGGCGGCCCACGCGGTCGGCGTGCTTGGCTGCCGGCAGTCGCATGCGCCGCTCTCGGACGGGTGTTGGATTTCAACGACGGCCGTCCTCTCTCCCACCGTCTGCAGAGCTGATTGATCGGCGCAGTGCTTGCTACCAGCCGGTGCCGGCCCCGTTCGTAGTCGATCGCGCTGGGGACGTTTCGCATGCTCGTCCAAGAGCGGCGGACGCGACGGCTGCATGGGCCGCCATTCTCATTCGGACACACCTTAAAGGCATCGTACACGATGAAAACCATACCTGGGTTTTTGACTTTTTAGTGTTGTTATATTCCTATAGTGACTGAAGATTGCAAAAAGCCCCCTCAAAAACGTCAACTTTTCAAGAAAAACCCATTTCAAGAAAGCTTAATACAAGTTTGAAGTTCCCGCCGACCACAACTTGGGATAGTTGCGCGAAGAACCCAAGGAACACTTTTACGATTCGTTCCTTGGCGCAGCGTTAGAAACAATTCACCGAGGACGTCATTCAGACGAGCGATCATTTTTTCTTGAACGAAACGATCGATACCGAACGTGAAATCGAGTGGCGTATGAATTGCGCCCTACGACGCGTCAACGCACGATTGCCGGCAGCGACCACGGGGTTTTGTTCCTTGTAACAACGGATCGACCCCAAAGCCGGCCCCCAAAACCCAGGAAGTTCATTTGAGGTAAGCAAATCTCCATTCAGAGGCGATTTTGAAACTCCAAACTTTCTGAGTGACATTATTATGACCCACTAGTCCGACTTAACGCAGAAGCTGGATTTCGGTTTTCATCGTGTACGATGCCTTTAAAGGCAGCATACACGCTCGCAAGCATAGTCGAGATAACAGCATAGATAGGTCTGCACGGCCCGTACTATGTCGTCAACGACGTTTGAAGCGCTGAAAACTGTCCAGGATGACAATATTTGACAATGTTTGAGCAATCTTGCCTTCCACGCCCGTATTTTCACACCCCTTCGAGTAACAGAATGAGAATCGATACTTGTGAAAACGTGTGATAATTGAGAGTGATAGCACTATCAAATGGGAGTGCACGAGAGAAATAGCGTGGTTTACTTGAGTATAACATGTCTGCATACCTATTGACTCTCGTCCACTTTCGAGAATGCCGCTCTGCTTTGGCTGATCTCTTGAAATGGAGCATTTTATCAGTGCACAAACATGTTATATTGAGGTAAATCGAGTTTTTTCTCTACTGCACTCCCTTTTTATAGTGCTATCATTCTAAGTTTTTACATGTTTTCTCAAGTATCGATTCTCATTCTGTTACTCGAAGGGGTGTGAAAATACGGGCGTGGAAGGCAAGATTGCTCAAACATTGTCAAATATTGTCATCCTGGACAGTTTTCAGCGCTTCAAACGTCGTTGACGACATAGTACGGGCCGTGCGGACCTATCTATGCTGTTATCTCGACTATGCTTGCGAGCGTGTATGCTGCTTTTAAGGTATCTGGGTCCGCGAGAAGGTGTCGCGAAGGGATGGTCATCGCCCAGCAGCGATACGAGTGCCCATTTATGATGCCGATCTGCTACAAGCTACCGCTGCTAGATACCAGTGGAGCGAGAGTAACGATTTTAAGGAACACTACCCGCTCCTTGTGGAGGGCCTCAACCATTGTGCTTCGGCCACAATGATCACGCCCGTTACCAGCTTTTCTGGACGCATAAGCGACCATGCCTAAAAATCTTGAAGCAGCAAGCTCATATTCACCAAGATCCGTCCTCCAGCATTCTCGATAGGGTAATCATTAACCAATCCTGCAGAGTCTCTGTTAAGGCATCCATACGCGCATACATGGACAGCAAACTGAAGGAGGCAGCAGAGAAAAGGGACAGTTTAAGAATATGCCGGAAGACTCTCGACGACTCTCAAGCCGTAATATTTGTCATGAAGGACGCCAGCGAAACACAGCTCACGTCCCGTCAAAAGATTGAAGAGATCGTTGTGGACTTCTATACAAACCTATACCGATCATCAACGCCCGTTCTCCGAATTCTCACACCGACTCAAGGCCAGGCTCCGGAGACAGTTTTTACTGAAGTTCGTCATGCTATCAGACAGATGAAGCCCAAGACAGCCTCAGGACCTGATCAAGTTTCCGGCGACTTTCTGAAGACCGACAACGAAATCATCGTCCAATCAACCGCTCGTTTCAATTGCTATCTGGCAGAACAAAAGATCCCGGAACAGTGGAATTCGTCAAGGACGGTGTTAATCTTCAAGAAAGGTAAACGAGATGAGGTCAAAATCATAGGCTAACCACTCTTCTTTCCCAGCCGTACAAGCTATTCACCAAGATTTTGCTGAACAGACTGTAAAGGACGTTGGATGAGTTCCAGCCCGTGGAACAGGCCGGCTTTCGTCGTGGATACTGCTGTATGGATCCCATCCACACGGTTACTCAACTAATTGAAAATACACGAGAGGACAAGCGACCACTCCTAATGTGCTTCATCGATTATGTCAAAGCATTCGACAGTATCGAACTGAACGCAGTTTGGAACGCCCTACTCTGTGCCGGCGTGGACCCAGTCTACATCAACATGCTAGAGGAGATTAGCATGGGCTCATCTACAAAGATCATGTTGTTCCACAAGAAACTGACTGTGCCGATTGAGGAAGAAGTTCTCCAAGGTGACACCATCTCATCAAAGCTGCTCACCGCTGCTCTCCATCACGCCATGATGGGTCTAGATTGGAATGACAGGGGTATTCCCATAGACGGTAGGAAACTCTCGAACCTCCGCTTTGTCGTTGACATCGTTCTGGTCAGCGACAGACAAACCGAACTTTAACAGATGGTGGATGAACTGGACGCAGCTGGCCGCAGAGCCGGGTTGACGAGGAATCGCAGCAAGAGAGGAGTCATGAGGAAAAGTAGGGCAGACCCAGCACCGATTACAGTGCACGGAATTCCTAATCCTGATAGGAAAAATGCGTCTGTCTCGTGCGCCTCTTGACCATGGATCGAAGAAGAAGCGCTGCGTGGGCTACAATGTTCAACATAAGGGAAGCAGCTCACCTCGTCTCCGACGAAAAAAAAAACGTGCGCACCTCTTTGACTCTTCCGTCCCCCCGCCGTGCGCTACGGAGCTGAAATTTTTGCCTTCAATAAGTCTTCTGCAATTCTGATGACACGAACGCAGCGAGCCCTTAAACGAACGCTGTTATGGACGTCGGGAGCGCAGAAACCAGCACCTCCGCAACACCGACCTCCGCCAACAGTCAGGAATTCGAGACGCTGTCACTTACATGGCAGCCGCAAAACATCTATGGGCCGGTCACGTCATAAGAAGAACAGATGACCGCTGGACGAAACGCTTATCCCCTCTGGTACCCGCGGGACATCAAGCGAGCACCCCCACAAGATGGAGCGATGCCTCCAAACATCTGAACACACCTAGCACGAACTGATTGCAGATCGCGCAAAATCGAACGAGGTGGAAGATGGCAGCCCCACAAATCAACCAAAACGAACGTGTGCCTCGAGACAGCCAGAGACGTGTGTCCGTCGCTAAGACGACCGCCGGCTGACAACGGGCAATCAAGTATCAAGTAAGTGTCTATGATATCCTCACCAAGATTCTTCTAGTGAATGGACGAGTTTTGATCATTTCGGCGAGCGGCATTCGAGACATCATCTGCCAGCAGAGTCTTGTCCGAGCCCGACAACCTCCGCAGCTCCGTCCAGTCACCGAACTATATTTCACAGGGAGACTCTACAGCATAGACTTCAAGTGTATTGGTATGGTGTATGAGGAGAAAAAATTTTTTTTTCCGGTGTTCGTTTCACCGTCGACGAAGATTATTGGCTGTGCCTCTGCGGGTGCCCAGCCATAATCAATGACACATTCTTCATTTCTTCCTGAATTTCTGAGATCAAAATCTGAGAGCGTTCAAAAGTCGTGAGTTTTTTTCTCTGTATATAAAACCAACAACAGAAAGGAGGTTGCGAGGGAGAACAGTAGGCGGAAATGTGGAGTTTTGTCAAGATTGGGCAACACCTTGTCAAGATTGGGCAACACCTTGTCAAGATTGGGCAACACCGAGATACTAGCCATAGTAGAGAGAGCGTCGGTGAAATTGGGCCACCGGTAGCGCTTATGTGCGGGTCTGCCATGAGGATCCCATATGTTTTGTGAATACGTATTTGGCCAGGCCGCCATGCAGTTTTGTGACTTGTACCATTTTGTGACTTCTAGAGTCGAGGATCTTTTTTGGCTTCTATGGATAGCATATGTCGCAGAGACATAACACGTGTATTGATTTCCAAATGTTAATCTGCTAGAGACACGACGATTCCTAACGTATGAACGATGACTTGTTTATCATGCAGCTTTCAGACGTACATGACCAAACGGTAATCTTCGTTTAGTCGCAGTGAACCAAGTTGATGCAAAAACTGTATGTTCACTTTGAGTTGAGTAAAACACTGTTTTTTTCCGTTTCTTGTAGGCATCGCCCACGCAGGAAATCATATATTATTTTTCCATGTTTTTGTATAGCTTGGCGTCTTTTGTGAATAGAAGTTTCGTCAGAGCCCGTGGATACCTTCATTTGTAAAGAAAAAACCTGTTCGGATACACTGTTAAACAGAATTCGAATTTGCGCCAAAATGGTTTTCGAAGTTTTTCTGCATTCGGAGGTCTGGTCACGAACATTCTTGAAGTCTTCGTGCTAATAGGAGTTTAAGCCATAAATGTTTTCCATGTTGTTTGACGGGCGCATCAACACTCAATGATAAAGTACAAAAAAAAACTACCTCACAGCAGTTTTCAGTTGGTGTTTTGATACACCTGTGGTTCTTCAGAGTACTGCAGTAGACATATAATAAGTGAAGAGATTCATTACGACAATTCATAATAACAGATAGAGGAATAGTTTCAAGACACGAAGAACCGCCCTAAGGTAATCTGACCTCGCTAGCCCGCCGTTCCCGGTTTATATACCCATCCGGAATACCGTGAGTCATTCATGACACTCCGGCCTCGAGTTCAGAGTTAATTACGAGGATTCATTACAATAGGTTATATATCTAACCGAAAGCGAGTAAGTCATGATCATTAGTGTACCACCCTATGCCCTCCATTATGCCAAGGAGCGACCCTCACGGTAGGCCTCACACGAGTTTTGCGGAGTTGGGTACAGGATAGATATTTACGAGCTCTCCGTCCCGAGCGTGTGCATCACTTCTGGCTCCTCCGCGGTTTTCCATAAAATCAACCAGGTGGGTATAAGACAAAACTCAAAAAAAAAATAGCGATAAAATTGAAGTTAATCCGATTTCACAGAATCGACCAAATCACAAAAAAAAACAATTAAAGGCAGTGTTCACGATGAAAATCGTTTTTCTGTTTTCCCACCTATCTTGAAAATGGCCCCATGCTGATTCCAATGTTGTCTCTGAAATCATACAAGACCTTCTGTGAACGGAGCTGTGGTCCCTCAAAGATTGAGCTTTGGAAACATGGTGGACGAGTTGTCCGAGGCTTGTAACTTCCGTCGTCGGCAGCCGATCTATTCGAGCTGACCTGAGTAAAGAGAGAAGCTGAGAATGAAGGGAAGAACGGGGCTAATGATTGAAAATCATCGCTCATCTCACGATCTCGAGCATTCATTTCTTCACGTCGGTGGGCGTGTGATGCGCTTTTTGGGTTTTCAATGCGCTCGAAGTTGCAACTTCGGGCTCTTTTGGGGCTCTTCCTGGCTCGTTTTCATGCGTTCTTTCGACGTTAACATTACAGAGTGTCCCTCCGCTTTCCAATCCTAGTGGAATTTCGAAAACTTTCTTCATCGTGAACACTGCCTTTAACATTCAAATCAGTCTTGTGACGACTTTGCCGCTGGTCCAGCTGAACTCGGACGAAGTGCATTATCGCCGTTGTCGCTGTAAGACAGATCATGAGTATTCGATGAATAGCGTCAATTTACAAGTTTCGAATTACATTGCGACTTGCGAGAATGACCCACTTCACGGGTGGAACATATACGGGCACAGCGCTGACACGTGCGCTCTGAGTTCTTTTTTCGCTGCCGTGCAGTAGACATTTCACAAGATTACAGGGTTCACCTCCAGCAGACGTTGAGGGTGAATGCTGCTGAAAACAACGTGTGCAGATGTGAAGCTCAGCCATGCGGTTTGTGCGCACCACGATCGTGGCTTATACCTCACAATCCGTAGCAAACACGTGCGTGGAGGAGTTGCACCTGAGTTTGAAACGTCCCCTTTCAATGACGAGCTAAGGAAGTGGCAGCGGGGCAATTTGGGGACCGGGTCTTTCTGGCGACTGTCGATTGTGAAGACATGGCTCCTTTCGTTCCGAGCACGTTTGTGAAATCCGTCATGGTGAGTAGTTGCAGCAGCTGATCTCGACGATGGCAATATCGGAACGCGCTTTCGTTGCCGCGGCCCTTTTTCGTTTTCTACACCATCGTTCAAAACGCTCGATAGCGAAAAAATCAAACTTTTTCGATGACATCATTACGGAGGGTTTCGAGTTGGGTATTGAGTTCGCGAATCAGAGAGTGTGCGGCTTGCAATGATCGTTCCAGGTTAGCTGCAGGGTCGTCTTGACGTTTCGAAACATTTTGCTCAGGGTTTCCAGCCGGAACCACATCCATGGAATCATCACCCTCGTGGGGCTCTTCACCCTCTTTGGGTATGTCCGTCATTTTCTAAATGGGAGAAGTCCTTTATCTAGTTACGAGATTAACAAGTTTTGCGAACGATGCATTTATACACAGAATGGATTGCAAACGAGACGATTCTTATCTGTAAAGTGACGATCGACATAAGGAAAAAAACTGGTATCAACACTTAACAGGACCGCGTGTCCACACTGCTCACCCATGCTATAAAACAATCAATATTTCTTTGAATTTCTAGATCAAGGGGTCCTTCTTGAATATGAATATGTGCTTTATATTGTAACCTATTTACATTCACAGTGGTCAAGCATTTTGAGTTTTCCTAGTAATTCTACAACTATCTCCGGAAATGGCCTTTTCGATTTCTCTAGCTTCTTTGGTCGGAAAGAAATTGCCCCAAACATCGCTAGAGGGGGTTACTAAAACGACGCTTATTACGGAACTGATGTTCTCTAGTTGATTGTCGGAATAGCAGTGCCACCTATTTGAGATAACTGCAGTAGGTAATCGTTTCACATTTTGCTGCATTGACCCCGAGGGATATTCGAAATGCTGCACAAGGTTCGTTCTGTCGTTTACTTTTCAATTTCTAATGGTATGTTAGCCATCGGTCAACTTTGTTTCAGATTTTCCAATGGAGGATAACTTGTGGGGGGGGGATGAAAACCTGTCAATAGTTCAATGCTAAAGATTTTGTTGAAGCCTCACTTCGGGGTGTATTTGGTGGCGTTGAACAACGAAATGGTGTTTATTTTACGATTTTAAAAAACACCGTTTTTTTTGCCTTCCCTACGTCATCCGTTGGTAAATGTTTGAGGTTTCGGTGCGACTTCGCTCAGGTGGTCATTGGGGGGGGGGGGATGTGCTTCTTATGAACTTGATTCCCATTCTTAGATTTCTGTTGAAATTTTCATTGGTTACAACTGGCAACTTTGCAGGTCAAACTTTATGAGTCCGCCACAAATGGTCCACGAGGTTTAATAGGGCATTACAAACTAGAAGTTCGTTCATTTTTCGAATTTTCAATACCTTAGGTTGGCTCCGCACGGCACAGCTCTAACATTAACCTGAAACCTGCGGAAAATTCTGAAAGTCGATGAACAAACGTTTATTTCGCGACCAGCACGCCCGAAAGTTCGCGAAAAGTCGTGTTTCATAGCACGTTGTCTCTGTGAACTCTCTGTACCCTCAGGTGGAGTGGAAACGGAATACTGGTTGTATAAGTAAGGAAGCCTGCTCCGATCAAAATGGTTCCCACTAGACCGCGTGTCCACACATATCACCAACGGAAACGATTAGCCATGGAACGCACCGGTCGGCTGTGGAAATTCGCCGTGGAGCAGGCGGTCTCTTAAGTGTTAAACAAGGGAACTGGATAGGAAGGGAAGCGGAATTTGAAGAACCTCTTGCTGTTTTTGTGTTCGACAGCCCGAGATTGCTAGTATTACAATTTAAAGGCAGTGTTCACAATAATCTTTAATTTTGAGATTATTTGCAAAATCGATTGTTTTGCCACTGGGTAGAACTGAAATGACCGGGAAACTGAGGAAAACGGACCGGAAGGGCACGAAATCCTTTACTCTCACCCAGCTACTTTACTCTCACAGGAACAGTTCGTTGTGACGACGAAATACTTTGTGGATCCGTTCTTTGCCATTTTGTGCTTTCTGTTGCACCGTCCCTACCTTCCGACCTTAGCTAATACTGTTTCGCCTGAAATATTTTTCCATTTTCGAATGACCCTATTTTTCCCCGTCACAACCATCGGGAGCATGTTCATCCAATCGGACAACTAGTTCAGGTCAGAGAATAATGTCACTGAAATACGACGTTTTGATGCGATTCTCGTCGTTTCTTCGTAATTTCGGTAACACTTGGAGGCCAACGCTTTGTTTTATGTGAAAAACTCGTAAATAAAAATCATTGTGAACACTGCCTTTGAAGAATTATTGGGGACACAAATAGCACTACTGTGTAGAGAAAGTATTTTTTTATAATGCTCCAAAGTTCAAAAATATCAGGGCACAGAATTCTGAGGTGTCGTGGAGCTCAGTTGGGAGCTTAATAAGTTGCAAAAAATATGGGAACTGTGCGAACGATATTACAAGTTCAGCGTTTCCGAATTTTCGATAATTACAGTATTTGAGCATGTCTTTTTTATGTACTTTGTTGAAAGGAAACCTTCTCTTTGTAGTCTTTCCCTTGCGGGAACATGGTAATGCGAACGATTGCGTAGAACATTCTACCTGCGCTAAGGCTGATTCAACACTAGATTGGCGCGTAAATATATACCCACCCGGAATACCGTGAGTCGTTCACGACAGGTGGCCATGATTTTTGAGCTGCGCATTTTCAGAGCCTAAGTTTGGTGGGTAATATCAATCAGCCCGAATGGTTCGGCTGAACTCAAAATTTGAAAATGATTTTCCCCGGGCACGATGCCTTTGAGATCAATTTCGTAAATGGAGAAAAGTGGACGTAATGTGTTCCAGCCGCGAAAGGGGCGGGGGAAACGCCATTAACGTTTCTCCCTCCGTTCATCCAATCACAGGCGCCGCCCTGCATCTCTTGAGTTTGAAATACATTACGACCACCCCCCCCCCCATAAATGGACCCTGCAGAAACTCCTACCTCAAAATGATACTTTTGATGTGCCAATCTTCACCAGTCTTACCTGCAAGTTCCATCTATACAATTGAGCTTAGGAGACGGAAAAAACACTTTGCGAGTGATATCTATTAGCAGCGAGACTTTCTTTTGCAGCAGTTTTAGATAAAGGCAGTGCTCACGACGAATATCACACTTGAGCTCGAGCGAAGAATGGGGTTGGTCATGAGGTAAACTAATAGTGAAGAAACAGCGAGAAAAAATGTTTGGAATAACCTATTTCTAACGTTCAGAGCGTGGGGCGAGCTTACGATGCCCTGCTAGTTTCGCCACATGCGCGCAAAAACGCAAAATGTGCGCGAATCAATCAGAAAGCTGGGATGCGCGGCGCCGACAACCTTGTCCGACCGGGGGCGGACCGGGATAAACGCGGCGCAGTGGGATAACTTACAAAAGCCGTTTCTATCGAATTCTGGCACGTTTTCGCGCCAATTTCTTCGACCCTATCTCCTGCAGCATCAAAGCGGCAGCTTAGTGTTTCTCACTAAATGGCTCGCTGCGACTAGCCCGCCGATGACGGTCTGGCCAAGTGCGTGTGAAATCTTGATCAAAGGAATGTCATTTTTTATTCCTCAGGAATCATCGTGTCTCAAGGAGATGATCATTTTAAACTCCATACACGCGTCACGCCTCTGCTACAGACGCTCATCCATGCAAGCTGAGAACGACTCTCGACTCTAGAAGTCACAAATTCGTACAAGTCACAAAACTGTATGACGGCCTGCTCAAATACTCCTTCACCAAGCTATGGAATCCTCATCCCAGACCCGTATTTAAACGCCACCCGCGGCTGAATTTCACCGACGCTCTATCTGCTATCGTTTGCATCCCAATGCCGCCATTTCAGTCTTACTCACTTAGTAGCCTCTTTTTCGTTGCCGAGATTCTGTTTCTCACTTCTCATGATTCTGAAAATTTTAATCCAAGCACGGCACACAGCCCACTCGTGTACGCACTGCAGTGCAGGACACAAACTCCCGATAGTGGAGTGGGGGTGGGGAAGTGCTTAGAATTTAATCCAATAATGATGCCGCTTCTAAATTCGGAAGAACACTCTACAGAGTTCAGGTAAAAAAGAACTATTGATAATGCTAATCGGTCCCTCTTGTCAGAAGAAAAAGGGGGTCTTCTCTATGTTTTCGAAAGACAAGTGAGATCTCTTTTTTTTTGTTTGTTCATTTGCTATACCTTCCGCCTATTCTAGTGTAGCTAATGGACGAGCCCGCGGAGACAGATTGTTGCTCGCGATCAAAACTCCAGCGAGTGGCGTTGTCGCGCTCGCCGCACGGCCACTCGCGAACGGACGCGACTTGTTTATCCTTCAGACTAGAAATGTTGAAGGTCTGGATGAACCACAAGATTGTAGCTTTACATTCCATGGCAACGAAAAAAGGCAGTGGTGCGGTCGCGTATTTTCAGTCGGCGTATCGCTGGATCGACCCTAAGAAGTACCTTTCATGCGGATACCTTTCTCTGGCTATGATTTGCTTTGTTTGTTCGTTTTAAACGGTATCTTCATTAAGGACTTCAGGTGTAACGGTTTCGTGTGTGTTGGGAGGAAGAAAAGCCCCAATTTTGAATGTACTTAAGTTTCTCCTAAAAAGTGCTCAGAAAATGAAAAACCTCCTTAGCAACTATGGCGAAACTTTCGCGTTGGCACAGCTGAAAATCCTAGTCGATTGCAAATTTTTTCTTGCTTCTCAGCTTTAGTGAAAAAAAAACACAGAAACCCTGTTGTTTTGAGCCTTGTTTTTTTCTCTGTTGCTTGATTTACTTGACTTAATCGGTTGGCTTTCGCCTAATGCGCTGCCAACAGTCATTTCTTGCATCTTCACCGAGGTGTGTCGTCCTAGTAAAGTCAGCCATGTCCATTTATGCAGGTACTCAGCCACAATTTAAACACAATCCATCCAGCTGTACTATACCATTTCCTGCGGAACAAAACATCGCGCCTGAACTGTCTTTCGATGCCGAGTGACTTCAAATCCTCTTTGACCACATCCGTCCAGAAATTTCGCCTACGTTCAGGTGGCCGTTTCTAGACAGGATTTGGAAGGATTCTTAGAGCGTGTTGTACGAGTTTCGGCTCTTGTCTTAGTGTATGCCCGAACAGTCGAAGTCGACTTTCCATTGCTGCTTGGGATGGCGTTGGGAAATGCTGGCACCTCCCTCTTGTCAAACGTTCATGCACTGTATCGATTTCCCTGTAAAGATTTTCGTTATGGCATGCACGCAGCCAGAAATGACCAAGCAAACGCTCAAAAAGCTTCCTCTCCGTGCAATTCAATCTTTACTTCCGCGTCTTCGGTGCTGCTCACGTCTCCGATCCGTACATCATGATAGGGTGAATAGCGGATAGGTAGACGCGCAACTCCACTTATTTCGCGTTAATGGTATCCCACAAACCCTTGCTTAGAGAATGCACATGTGGCTTTCGCACACCGTTGTTGAATATCCACTGCATAACTACCATCGTTCTTCAGCAAACAGCCCAAATAACAGAAATCATCCACCAGTTCGATACGTTGTCCGTTCACACAAACTTCCACTGAAGACCTCTGAAAGACCCACATCTGCTTGCATTTTTCGGGACGAAGACGAAGTCCATAGGATGCGGCATACTTCGGAACACGTTCACAATCCCTCGCAGTTTTGTGTTTTTTTTTTCAGCAAATAACACGGATTCATCGGCGTACTACATGTCGACAATGATGGTGTTAGTAAGTTCTTGTGAAGAAGTACGATGATTGCATGTCTCAACAAATAGGCTCTTTTGGCTCACCTATGGTTTCCGTTTTCGTTTTAGCCTGGCGCATGGACCAGGCTGCTTGCCGTGCGGGGTTGGCGGCCTCACTGGAGAATGAGGTTTCGATTCGCGCGGGTGACCTACCGTCGCAGCCCCGTCCATTCAGCAGACTGAAATAATTGCGAACTCGTATATGGCACTGTTGTTGTTGGTCATTTCACGAATTCCAGACGGGGGAAGAGCTTTCAGCATTTCAGCAGTGATGTAGTCATCTCCACCTGCCTTTCCATTCTTCATCTTCCGGACACAATCCAAAACTTCAGACTTAGTCGGCGGTTCCTCACTGACATCGTAATGTGCTCTCTGAACATGCTGACCTCAGGTACTGATGACGGTGAACGATTCAGGAGAGAACTGAAGTAATCCTTCCATATTGGTAGCGTCGCATCACCTCCATTTCTAGTGTTCGAGACAGAAGAACTCTTCATCTTCCCGCTATACTGTCGCAGCAACGTGTAGGATTTCTTCAGATTCTTCTTCTTTCAAGCCTTCTCGAACTCCATAGCTCTACTCGTCCACTCTCGCTCGCGGCCACTTTGAAGGTGACGACGCAACTTCCTCTTCAAACGCTTCTCCTCCACGAAGTTTTCTGCAGTTCGGAGAGCACATACCTTGTTGTAAGCAGACGTTCTTTCCTCTGAGACGTAGGCGAACATCTTTTTAGGCTGTACGTCCGGGAGTGCCTTTTTCAAAGCGTCCTGTATGCATTTAACGAAAGATTCCGCGTCACAACTATTCGCCGCAAAATTCGCAAAAAGAAACACTGTTGCATTTTCTCATTTGAGCCTTTTTTATCGCTTCTCTGCATCGCTTTGCAAGATCAGACGTTAGCTGACTCGTTGCTCTTGCGTCTCTACGTTGGCGAATCCGCTCACGAGTTGCCAAAAACAAACGTCTTTTGACATTCACTAAGCTTTCTGCTTCTTTGGGACTACCTTGAATGTGCTGAACCGATTATATAGACGTTATAACGATGTTATTTATAGCAGAATCATCCTAAGAGCTAGCCAGTGTGGTAAAAGGTCACCAATCGATGGTGGTTCTAGGGCTTCCTTTCTTGAATTTCGCGGCTCTCCCCGCCTCTTGCGTAAAGGAAAACCTGGCGCGGAGAAGACAGTGGCCAGTGTAAAGTTTCCGAACAACAGCGACATCAGTCAGGCAAAATCTAGATTTGATGACGAGGTGGCCAATTTCATTTTGGTACCGTCCACCGGAAACTCCTGCACCCAACGTTGTGAGCGGGGCTTCTCGATTTGTGAGTTTGCATTGATTGCCCTGATAGACGTGGTAAACTCAGATAGTCTTTCACCGTTCTTGTTCCAATCCAGACCGTGGGTCCCAATAGGGTGCTTTCCAGGCGTCCATCTAAGGCAAATCTTGGCATTGAAATCCTCGATGATAATTTTGAAGAGATCGTGATGATCTTCAGAGAAGTTTAGTACTTGATTAAGTGCTTCTAACTCATCTTCATTAAGTCTTGACGTAACCGACCAAGGCTGTTCAAGCAGGTGTTGATCCACAACGTTTTAACAACAAACGTTCGGGACTTTAACGATCTGAACGACTTGATGTTTATGGCTGATTTGTGTAGTGATAAGGACATCGACTCTTCAAACCTCTTCACTGTCGCATGTTCCTAAAAACAGTTCTTATCTGTCAAGGGATCGTTGTGCTTCCGTCTTGGTCAGGCCCATGACGTCGTACTTGATCTTCCTGACTTGCTTCATGAGATCCTCAACTGAACCTTCCGATACAAGCGTACGCGCATTGAAAGTGCAGGTTGCCATTGCGATTCTTCCAGTTTTGGGCGGCCTAGCTCGGCTACTAGATTTTTGCAGCCTCTCAGTAATTGTTCTGTCCAACGCGTCGAATCTGAGAAACTTTCGGGGTCAGGGAAATGAGGCATACTGATGTTACTGTTTGGGGGGATAAAGATGCTAGTAGATAGCTTGCCGGACACTATGTGAGAGCTGGGTGTTCACCGAGCAGGTTCCCGATCTATCTTCCGAGCTACTCGCAGTCGTATTATCCGTATCGTAGATGGGAAGCGGTCGTTTATAGGGAAAATCAACTATGAAAATGAAGAAATCATTCTCACAACCTCACCACTCCTATGATAGCGATGCCCCACCCTGCGAGTAGCGGGGAAATGGAGGCTACATCGGAGGGACATGTGGCTTAGTTCTCAGAGGCAACCACGAACCGCCCCTCGGTAGTTCCCTGTCACTCGAATGCAGGTTTTTGACTAACGAACGTGCAGGATACATTCTGCACACCCGCCAACACACTCATACAAGACAGCATTTTAGGAAGCCAACGAATGTAACAGAAGGTATGAGTCGGTCAGGATCTCTATTACAAGAAAAAAATCGAGTTCCGGAGGGCGACGGTATGCGAGACCGAGGGGTGGCTGGCCGAAAACGAGGGCGAATCTAAAAAAAACTTATCTGCGCTGCCAAGACAAAACAGGAACACCAGATTTTTTCCTACGTGAGCGAGCGAAAAAGAATGCCTCCAAGATGTTTATTATCAGGAATTCTGGTTTCGTACGAGAAGTGGTTGCCGGAGGTTGACCAGTGGGAATTCAAAAGAAGTTTATTTTTTTGGCTTTCTGTAGTCAATACGCAGAACAAAAAAAATGTATCCTGCTTGTACAAGCAAAATGAAAACTGGCACAAGACTTACAGGCCATAAAACGGTCAATGTCTCACCGTCGAACGGGTACCACGCGCCGCGCGGCCGCCCGCGCGTCAGGGGAAGCAGAACGGGTTTTAAGCCGCCGCGCGACTGAGTTTTGGCCGCCGCGCGACGTTTCGGACGGCGCCGCGGCCGTCATGCAAACTTCGTCGCGCGGCGGCCATAAACTCGTCTGCTTCCGGACGCACGTGCGGTCGCGCAGCACGCATGGTACCTACAGTCGACGGTGAGACCGATTGGCCGTTTTACTGGCCTGTGCACCTCATATAAGTTTATAGGTTGCCCTGTGTTATTGTTGGGTCAAAATTTTCCGTTGTCATTTCTATGCGATAGGAGGGAATTTTGAAGGAGGCTGAATTTCAGTCACAGTATATATCGTCGGCACGGATTCTAATGAGTCTTTGCTATTACTATTGAAGGTTGGCGCAAACTCGGTGCCATACGCTATAACATAGGTGTACCGAGTTTGCGCAAACCGTAAAGCAACAATCATTTTGACCGAAAACGAATTTGGATATAGGGAAGTACTTTCTGAGTCAGTACCTGATGCCAATAAGTTGCTGGTGGTAGGTATTGTTTTTGACTGTTCTACGGTGAGGGTGATAGCAGTTTATAGAGCTTCTAATTGCATAGCAATTCCTAATCAGAGGCTGTCGAATGCCACTAGTGATTTAATCATTTGTGAACATCCATCCGTTCTTGTTAGTTATTTCAACTACCCTGACATCAGTTGAAGTCATTCTTCTAATAACATATCTTCCTCCTCTGGCTGCCCATCTTCCTCTGCGACGAGTACATTTTTGAACATGGTGAGAAATCATGGTGGGCGGCAGTATGTCAACGTGCCTACTACAAGGACTAATATTCTTGTTCTGATTTTGTCAAATGATCCTACACTCGTGAACAATGTTTCTTCTTAGCCACCTGTGGGGTTCAGTGATCATTCAAGCCTCTGTTTCTCTATTTCTGCAAACTATTCTGAGCCTGGATAAAGGTTCTGTAGACATTTCCTAAACGGGCATTAGGCTGATCACCACCGCACCGCAGTGGATGATCACATAGATTGACTGGGACGATAAGAGCATACATATGGTTTCCGTTTTCGGTCTAGTCTGACGCATGGACCAGGTAGCTGGCCGTGCGGGGTTGGCGGCCTCACTGGAGAATGGGGTTTCCGATTCTGCGCGGGGTGATCTACCGTCCGCAGCTCCCGTCCATTCATCAAATTAAAATGATTGCGCGCACTCTTACATGCGGTTAAGAAATTCCTCTCGGACTCTCGTTTCCATACCTTTGTCTCTATCTCGAAAAGTACCACTATTACGGATTTGAGCGAAGCAGGAAGGATAGGACTGCTAAACGATCAATCAAGACGCAACTTCTTCATCATTTGGGTAAAGGAACTGTGCTAGAGATTAATGGTCCGACCGCCGCGGAAAGTGACTCCTGTTTGTATATCTTGAGCATGGATAATGCTTCGAAGAAAGAACTTGGAATCCGAAGGAAAGAACCATGATCAGCTACCGGGCGTTCCAATGCAACCACTGACCATCCGGGTGACTCAGAACTTTAGGCTCACCTGTTCTATTAGACAATTCTTCTTTTTTTTTTCCGTCCAGCCGACCCAGCGTCTAGGTTCTTTGCAAAATTTGCCCACAAGAGCCTCTCCAAGAGTTGTGTCCTCAAAGGCTACGCGCAAAAGAAACGGAATAATTTTTTTCACTAAATTTGCGCAGGTAGGCTTACCGGGATGTCATACATCGCAAAGAGGCCACCTAAAAAACACTCAAGTTTCATAGAAGAACTCGTTCGAAAAAACCCGGTGCTTTCAGTTTCACTTCTTCTCACGTCTCTCTGGTGTGTTTCTTGTATTACACAACTGCCGGAAATTCAAACGGTTAAAATGGTTCATTAGTCCTCCTAACTTCTTTTGAATTCCACACTTCTTTTCCGCCTTTCTGCTGTCAATCATCCTTTAAAAAACAAGAAGCTTTGCAATAGACACTTTTTTGAACTCGAGGATCTTTCGGATAAGAGAATACAGAATACAGATTTAGGATTTTTCGCGGCCTGCCGGAGCCTGTTGCGCTGCTTTTGCTCCTCGTGTTAGATGATCGACCGGGAAAAAACGATTTTTCAGACCACGGAGCACTGTTCACGAGCCTATGAGTATTATGAATACGCAATATTGAGGACCCAGAAGTTTTGCAAACTACCTTCACTTGGTTCAAACATTCTTTTGAGAGAAAGAAAAAGCTCATATGTGATTTCTGCTGCGCGGACGCTAAGCTTTCAAACGTTAGAAGTGCACTCCGGCACTAAGCCGTACACGGCAGCTTTCTTACTTTACAAAGTCTGTTACCACTTTCATGACTTGGTACATTATTGCTTTAAAGCCAATATTGAATGAGCAGAGTCACGCCATGAGGACTACCGACGCTAGATAGACGAGAAAACACCCGAATTCTGCTCCTATCGGGCGTGCATGTATAACGTCAATGGTGGTCACGTGTTTAAAATGGGCTGATGAGTTATTCCGAGACTCTTATCCAGATTCCCAATGGTTAAAGGCACAGTACCTCAGATATGAATTTTGAGATTTTCATGTAATTGTGTAGAGAGACCCCCTCCTGTATAACACGTGCCAAATGCCAGATCTCATTTCCTCCAAATACAGCGAAATATAAGCTGACCACCACAGGCCCGGCCCCCTTCTCGCTCCACCACCACAAGCCCGACTCCCTAACAGATTTTCCGAACTCGGTAGCGGCTCGATGGATGGATGTTTTTCCAACAATTCGTCGTTCTTCAGTCCACTACCAGACTGTCTCACTCATCCTGGCTTTTTTCTCTCACGCAACGATTGCAAATGAAGAGAGAAATACCGGCCTGAGAACAACTCGTCCACCAATTTTCACCCTCAAAAATCTAGGCATCTTTGAAGAGTACCATAACTCTGTTCAAAAGGTGGTCTTGGACGATTTCAGAGATACCACTGTGATCAGCGTATGACTCTCCCCAAGCTGTAAGCATGAAATCTAAAAAATTAATTTTTTTAGGGTGTTCTGTGCGCTTTAAAGGCAGCAGACACGCTCAGGAAAAAGTTGTTGAGATAACTACATTAGTGGGGTCGTGCGGGCCCTAGAAGAGCCTTCACGAAGTTGCAGAAAGCGTTAAAAACGAGTCCAAATGACCGTATTTGAGCCGTAGTCAGTTACGAAATCATCCTTGCTCACGCCCATCGATACGGGCTCCGCCCCCTCCATACAGGTATTCAATGCTCGATTGCGGCCACTTTAGATTACTTTTTATGCACTCCTAACGGCGTAAGCGTTCCAGAAAGGGCAGTACGCGTACTTTAGCGTCGTTATCCCAACAAATTTGTTGCTAGCTCCCGCTATTTTCAGCCAGTGCCGTTACAACTCTCGTCCATTACTTCTGGGCCAATAATAGAACGCAATACGGTTATATCTTAATTTACATCGATTTGTTTTCGTCTTTTCTTCGTTATTTCTGAATACTAACAGCTTTCCAGACCTTCAATTTATTCCATAAAATTGATATCATTTTTGAGCGTGTCTGCTGCCTTTAAGCAAAGACACAAAAACAGACTACTATCATGGGCGAAGATTGCGAGAGAATGAGAAATGTAAAAATGTGCTAAGACTCCTAAAAATCAGTGAAGACGAGACTTTCGTAAGTGTATAGGTGTGAATCAGGGCTGTGCGTTAATAACGTTAACGTGTTAACGCATTAACGGAGATTAACGCGGTTTTTTTTCAAAAATTAACGATTAGCGGTTAACGAGAAAGATCCCCTGAAATCCCACGTTAATTTTATTTCTGATTAATGTTGCATCCATCTATGCTTTTTTTGCATGTCAGGATTCCTATTGCTTGAAAGAGTATTCGTTTATTGTTCTGGCTGATAGTATTAATAATCCATGAAGATGATTTCCAAGTTTGGAGTGTACGGACTGCGGTGTTTGGTATGGAACGTGTTTTCATGTTTTTTTGGGACGTCTGGTTATTTATCGATTTTCGTGGTGGTCAGGTAATGTTTTCAAAATTGTTAACGAAATGCAAAATTAACGTGTTAACGCATTAACGGATTAACGCGGTTTTTTTTTTCAAAAATTAACGATTAACGGTTAACGAAAAAAAATTTTCATTAACGCACACCCCTGGTGTGAATGTTAGTGACGACAATATCTTCAGTTTCACCTGTCATCTCTTTAGTTCTGGGGACTTTCATAACAATTGAAGCATGGAACGCCCCACCTTGTGCTTTTTTTACCCACCTTCGGGTACTGACTTCTTTCAAGTTTTCATTCCTCAACATAGGTCTACTTCCCTGTCTTGACAAAAGTTTTTATCGTTAACGTTACTACCAATCTGACCGGTCGCTTTCGAAAGAATAAGATGACTACTCTTCTTGCAGATGCGCATCATTCTGTTGTTGCTCGTGCTACTTTGTATTGCCCACGCTAGTAGTGTGACACAGGCCGAGAACGAAGCGATAAAGCTGGAATGTGGTAGACCATATCTAAGTAAGTACAACTGAACCACGTGAGAAATAAGAGGTGGAATTCACTCTGCGGTTACGCGAAATACTTCTCGCAAAAGTTTAGAAGTTTCAGGACTATCTCTACTTCCAGCGAAACCTTTATGAAAAGCGCAACAGGAGCTATGCTCTTCTACTCTGATTCCTTAAAGACTCATTCTCGTCTGTGATCTTTGGTGTGAACCATTTTGCTCCGGGTTATTGTAAACAACCAATAGTCATTCAGAGTGGTGAATTTATATGTTTGAATGAATTGCTGAAGGCATCAGTCCAAAACGTGCTGCCTCGCTTGAGGGGTCTTATAACATCTCGGAGGTACCACCACATCTGGCACTCGATCCTATCATCTGTTTGGTCGACGGTATATTAACATTACCCGATTTACCTTAGGAGGGGTGAGAATCGGACATTGCAGGGGAAGGGCGAAGCGGGGCCTAAAATCGAATACACCAAAAAAGAACGAAGTGCCTGTTTTTTAATTTTGCAAAAATATTGACACACATATATTTCTTTCAATTTCTCGTGTCTTTTTTTTTTTTTTGCTTTTTAAAGGCCCGAATACATACAGAATGCAGGGTACGATAGATTTGCGAGTTGTTTTTTTGCAATAATTCTTAGCTTCTGTCAAACAATTTACCGGAAACCCGAGTTGTCCCCATCAGTAACGCCGCGTTTCGTCGACTGGAGCGTGCGATATGAGATTTTTCCACAGCTGCACAGCCACACTGAAATGCACGCGCTCCACAATAATAATTGAAAAATGTAATCCTCACGTATAATAAGCCGCGTGGTGATGTGTCTGACCGATGTCTGTCTGACCGGGTTTGGGTTACCTACAATTTTCAGCCCCATCCGTCAGAGCACGTTATTGTTTCAACTGAAAAGATAGCGAAAAGTGAGCACGATTATTGTTCCAAAACACGGAGAAAGTGAAAGGTTGCACTCTACCTGTTGCATATTTGGTCGCTTTAAACTTTCACCGTTTTTGGATCGTGGTGGGATCACCCTTCCTGTTGCATTTTGAGTCCTCTAGACTTTCACCGTTATGAATGGTGGTAGGACTTCCTATCTGTTGTATATTAGGTCCTTTGGACTTTCATCATTACGGACCGTTGTGGAGACCAACCTGACCGTAGCATATTTGAATCCTTTAAACTTTCATCGTTATGAATCGCGGTGGAACCACCCTACACATGTTGCATGATAAGTCCTTCAAACTGTCATCGTCAGGGATCGTTGTGGAACCACCCCACCCACTGCATGTTCAGTCCTTTAAACTTTCCTAGTTTCGGAACAAGGTCGCACAACTTTCTAATGGAGGAGGGCTGCCAAAGCCAGCCTATCGTTTGACGAAGCCAAACGAATGCTAGACACAGATAATAGAGAGCAGGGTTAAGTGTAGACTTTCAACAGATGTTGCAAAGTCCGTTGAAGTTTCAGCCTAAAACCGGAGGGGACCGCCCAGTATTTCCAAGAATTCTGATCATCAGTGGGAGGAGATCATAGCTTCAATGAGGTCTTATACAACGGCCCGTTTGAGTCTGATGAAGAGAGGCCGAAAAAGATTGCATACCGTTCGGCGAAGTCAATCATGTGCTACACATAGTTGATGGTGGTGGGTCGAGAGAGCCAGTCCACCGTTTAGGGAAGCCGAAAAGAATTCTACGCGTAGCTGATGGTGGGGGCTGGGAGAAGCCAGCTCATCTCGTTTGCCTAGCCAACGAATGCTATAAATGTTCAATGAAAAGGAGTCCAGGAGAAGCCGGTCATCCGTTTGGCGAAGCCAAATGAATGCTACAAATAGTTAACCGAGAAAGACCGGAAGCCGGTTCACCGTTTGGCAGAGCCATATCTACAAATTGTCAACGGATGGAGGTCGGGATAACCTGGTTCATCGTTCGGGAAAGCTAACGAATTCTATACATAGTTGATGAAGGGAGGCCAGGAAAAGCCAGCTTATCGAGTCTAAGGCTAAGGAATGCTAAGTATAGTTGATGGAGTGAGGCCGTCAAAGCTGACCTATCGTTTGGCTACGCCAAACGATAGGCTCTGCAGGCCTCACTTGATCAACTATGCTTACGCCTTCCCCACCCTTACCCATATGTAAGCCCCATCATGATCCGTAACGAAGATAGTTCAAAAGACACAGTATGCAATGGCCAGGGTGGTCCCACCACGATCCGTAACGAAAGATAATTTGAAGGACACAATATGCAACAGCCAGAGTGGTCCCACCACGGTCAGTAGCATAGATAGTTTGAAGAATACAATATGCAACAGCCAGGGTGGTCACACAACAATCCATTACAAAGGTAGTTTGAAGGATACAATATGTCACAGCCAGGGTGGTCCCAACACGATCTGTAACAAAGGTAGTTCAAAGGACACAATATGCAACAGAGCAGGGCCACCAAGATCCGTAATGGAGATGAATTAAAGAACAAAATTTGAACAACGCTGCACTGTGCACGCTCACTTCAAATTCCACTCATTTTTCGCTACCTTTTCAGTTGAAACAATAACGTGCTCTGACGGATGGGGTTGAAAATTGCGGGGGTGAAACCCGGTCAGAGAGACGTCGGATAGACGTCGGTCAGACATCGGTCAGACGTGCCAGACACTCTGTCAGACACTCCACCATGCCGCTTATTATATGTAAGGATATGTGTAGGGATATACAGGCTATAAAACGGCGAAATTCACACGGTTTCTACGCGTGTTGGTGTGGAGCGGAGGGCGGGGAGGAAGCTGAGGCGTCGCTCGCGCCTCGAATGATGTGAACTACGACGTTTCATAGAGGTTATATATGTATTCCATGTGAGGGGTTATTGGGTACTATCTTAAACGGGGGCACTCAAGTAAAAGTCAAAAATGAAATGAACCACCTCATAGAAATGAAAGGAAAACCTTATAAAAGATGCTTGATGCTGCTATCAACCATTGTTGTTGATGAAATTCTATAGAAATACTCCGATCGATAGCGTTATAGATCGTAGGTTCATTTCATTTCTGACTTTTACTTGAGCGTCCCCCCCAGTTAAGGATAGTCCCGATTATTGTACTATTATATATTTCTATATGTAGGGAGGATTGTGATTCAGGCTCATCTCAAGTTGTTCGTTCAAGAAGATCAATAGGAGGTACGAGGACAAACCCAGGCGAATACCCGTGGATGGTCTCTTTAAAAACTAAAACAAGTACGCCGCTTGAACTTATGAGAGAGGCGGGGGCTTAGCACTGTGATGCGATGCGTCATCAGAAGCTACAATCGTTACAAAGCACCATGCTAGATTTTTCTTCTTTCTGTGAAGTCGTTTGGGTCGAACAGGCCTTCACTAAGAACTCAGTCAGCCCGAAACGTGTCCCAGTATGCAGACTGATGTGGATTGATATGTAGTATAAGGCCTGAGGCATTCGTGGAGAACCTAATTCAAAGTTCAACAGCAGCGCGCTCCCGTACTGCGTGCCTTCTAGAACAGATTCTGCTTTGTTTCGAAAACCATTGTCACATTTCTATAGAAAAGTTTCGGAACCGCGACAAAAAATTCCGATCGATAATAGAAAAATTCTTTGAATACACTTGTACCGATTTTTTGATAAACTGCGTTGCATAAGTGTAGGAGCGAATTTCTTCTGTGCTCTAAAAACCTATTTTCTTGATGTTTCTTACAACGTGTTGAAGGACTTCTGCTAACCAACAAGTGATATCACTGTCACGCTCTGAGAAACGACCCGATTTTAATGGAATATCACACGGAAATCGTAATAGTTATCCGTACTTAGAAAGCTGCATTTAAGATCCAACTTTGAGTGTGTGTAAAGTGAGGTCTATAACGCCCTACATATAACATGTTCGAGTTTTTTTTTTTGATTCGATAGGCGCAGGCCAAGATACTTCGAGAACAGGTCGCGTCAAAATGTGTCTTCGTATGCTTTGCAGCTGTGCTATTTGAATAGATTTCAATCGAGTAGTCCGAGTAATTGCCATCCGAATACCTGTTTGAATTAGGAATTTTTTGAAATCACAATCTCCGAATCTATTCGATATTATTAGGTCTTTTCGTTTTAGGTCACAACTTTATGATAATTAGCATATTAACCCTCGTACTCATACTCTTTCAGATGGTAGCAATGATGAAAGTATCTGTAGCCAGTGTTCTTATTTCGCAAAGGCACATCCTGACAGCACGTCATTGCGTGATGAAGGCGCTAGGTGACATTGAAACGATGTGTGCCGGGATAAAGGCGATTACAATGTAGGTAACCTTTGACTTCAACGAAAAAATGTGGGAGGGCATTTGCAAGTAGTTGAAGGCATTG